>JAODAL010002451.1:0-195916 GCA_025379985.1 Phyllomedusa bahiana | reverse complement strand
CCATCCCACAGTGCTAAAGAAGGTTAGAACAGCATGCAAGTTCTATCAGTGCGGCATGAGTGCAGACTAACCAATAACAAAGGAACCTGTTCAATCATAGCTACTATTTAATACACGTACTAGTGAAACAGTAGGGTATTGTACCTCTTCTCACAGTGCAAAATAAATATGTTCAACTCAATTGCTATCCAGTATACACAAATGAAAGGATATATTATTCACTGCCAACAGTTATTCTTAAAGGCATCTATATGCATATTCCTTTCAAGTGTTTTATTGAACACAAATATGTTACTGTATTCACAACAAAAGGTTTACAGGGGATGTATTGCTTCTATAGTTCGGCTGATTCATACTGCTCTCAGCTTCTCAACTCTAGAAATGCAGGGGCGTTTCTTCCCCTCCAGCTGGGTGATATCATCCCCCTTTCACTGTTCATGCTGGCTCCTGAGACTCTCCCCCCTCTCTGAGTCCACATGTCACTGTGTCTCTCCCTATGCAGTCTTATTTTGTAAGAGCTGTATATATACCACAGGCTGCATTCAATCTAGACTGAGCACTGATCTATTTTCCTCTCACAGCTGGAGATTTGTTACAGTTGAATCCAGCTTTCTATGAACGGCACAGATCTCCCTTCTATGCAGGAGAGTTAGGCACCGAGACACAACTGTGCTGTTTTCTGATTGTAGAATCTGCTGTAGTGTGTTTCTGCTAGGTGTGCAGAGAGAAATTGCTATGGCCCCTAACTCTGAGTCAGAGAGGCAGGGATTGACACACAATTGTGCTGTTTCCTGATTGTAGAAGCCCTGCAGTATTATTCTGTTTCTTCTGGATGTGCAGAGTGAAAATGTGCCAGTCCCTTACTTTGAGTGAAAGGCAGGAATGCAAGCTCTGTGAATATGGCCAACCAGGGCTGAACAGAATGTAAATGAGCTCTCAGCTAGTGAAATGCAAGGAGGAGGGATCCAACCAGCACTGGATATCAGTGTAAACAGAAACAGAAGATAAGGAAAACTGTGAATACAAGACAGCTTTGCTAATGACATCCAATTGCAAAATTACTTGTTTCACTGTCCCCTTATTCTGAAGACCATTTAATTAAATGATACAACCCCTTTAATGTTCTTCTCTGATATACAGTTTATAATGAAAGCATAGATATGAAATTACAGATATATCCTTAGCAAATTAAACAAGTGCTTAGTTCTTCAAGGAGTTTTCTCTGTTGTGTCATGCTGTGAGTGGTCCTATAGCAGTTATTAATATATTTAGCTTCTTTTTAACTAGTAGTGACATTACAAAGACATAAGTGCGGGAGATTTGATCTTCAGTAAACAAAGCAGCAAGTGCTCTGAGAAGTGAAAATAACTGATTATTTGCAAACAAAAGCTAACCTTGTTAAAGATAAAGAGTCCTCCCCATCAGTCTCAAAGTTTTCTCCCCATCAGTTAGCTCTGTCCATGGTGATGTCACTCCCTACTCTCTGTTCAATCAGGAAGCAAAGATACGGTCTTAACCAGATAAACCTGAACTCAGAGTAGACAAAATCTCTAATATCATGGCCAAGGTAAAATCAAAAGACTAATGTAAAAGTCTTCAGTTACCTGACCCTACATGTTGAAAGCTAATCTTTATAGTAAAAAAAAACCTCTTTAAACGGGCTTTCTGACTTAAAATTAAATATAGGCTATAGATGCTTGAAGAAAATAAAAATATACTTATCTTTGCAGTCATTATTCCAGTGCTGAAGCTTTCGGTGTTTCCACCATTCTTTGTTTACATAACCCTCAGCAGTCGGTGCATAACCACTGCAATTAGAGATGGGCGAATTTCCCGAAATTCGTTTCGTTCACTTCGCCGAATTTCTCGGCAAAAAATAACTTCGTTCCGAATTACTTCGGCACGAATCACGTTAAAAAACAGCTATTTCCAGGCTGCACAGAGCCTGCAGGGTGCTGTAGAACGTTGTGCCATGCTTAAATATGCAGAGGGAGCTTGGTTTTGTCTTCATACAATGTTGTGTTTTAGTATGACACGCACATGACTGCTGCCGCTCTTAGAATCGCTTCACTCTCAATTCCCTGGGCATTAAGAGGGCAAACTGACCAAAAAACTGAAGCGGGAAATGTTGCCTGAAAAAGTTGCCAGAGAAAGCTGGAAAAACAAGCTGAGAGCTCGGGTGCCAACATTAGTGACAGAGTGGGGAAAGGTGACGGCGGCAGCCACAGCAGCATGAGGTCAGACAGTGGCACAAAGACAGTATGGGGGTGGCAAAAAAAGGAAAAGGTCACAGAGGGGCACAATGCCCACAGTGTGGAGGTACAGCAGCGCAGCATGAGGGCAGACAGTGGCACAATGACAGAGTGTGTAGGTCACGGCATCAGCCACAGCAGCAGCATGAGGTCAGACAGTGGCACAATGACACAGTGTGTATGTCACAGCAGCAGCCACTGCAGCAGCATGAGGTCAGACAGTGGCACAATGACACAGTGTGTAGGTCACGGCAGCAGCCACAGTAGCAGCGTGAGGTCAGACAGTGGCACAATGACACAGTGTGGAGGTCACGGCAGCAGCCACAGCAGGAGCATGAGGTCAGGCAGTGGCACAATCACATTCTGGAGGTGGCAAAAACAGGAGTAGGCCACAGAGTGGGACAATGACACAGTGTGGAGATCACGGCAGCAGCCACAGCAACAGCATGAGCTCAGACAGTGGCAAAATGAACAGTGTGGGGTCACGGCAGCAGCCACAGCAGCAGCATGAGGTCAGACAGTGGCACAATGACACAGTTGGAGGTCACGGCAGCAGCCCACCAGCAGCAGATGAGGTCAGCAGGGGCACAATGACATTCTGGAGGTGGCTTAAAACAGGAGTGGGCCCCACAGAGTGGGACAATTGACCCCAGTGTGGAGGTCACTTCAGCAGCCACAGCAGCAGCATGAGGTCAGACAGTGGCACAATGACACAGTGTGGGGGTCACGGCAGCAGCCACAGCAGCAGCATGAGGTCAGACAGTGGCACAATGACACAGTGTGGTGGTCACGGCAGCAGCACAGCAGCAGCATGAGGCCAGACAGTGGCCAATGACACAGTGTGGAGGTCACGGCAGAAAGCCACAGCAGCAGCATGAGGTCAGGCAGTGGCACAATCACATTCTGGAGGTGGCAAAAACGGAGTAGGCCACAGAGTGGGACAATGACACAGTGTGGAGGCACGGCAGCAGCCACAGCGCAGCATGAGGTCAGACAGTGGCAAAATTTGACACAGTGTGGAGGTCACAACAGCAGCCACAGCAGCAGCATGAGGTCAGGCAGTGGCACAATGACATTCTGGAGGTGGCAAAAACAGGAGTAGGCCACAGAGTGGGACAATGACACAGTGTGGAGGTCACGCCCCAGCCACCGCAGCAGCATGAGGTCAGACAGTGGCACAATGACAGTGTGGAGGTCACGGCAGCAGCCACAGCAGCAGCATGAGGTCAGACAGTGGCACAATGACAGAGTGTGGAGGTGGGTGCCAATACCAGTCCCTGGTAAAGATGGTTGGTGGAAAGATGGAGAAACTGTCAGCAGATGTGTGGCATCAGGCGGTGGCGGCATCAGAATAGTGGCTGAGGCGGGTTTAGTTTGAACCCATACTCATTTCTAAACAGTTTGGGTGAGGCGTCATGGTGATGTAGTCTGACGCCTAAGGCATTGGTGTTTTGGAAATCCTGGCCGATCCACCCTGATTCACTTGACAAAGGTCAGTCGTTCCACATTTCCGTGGACAAGCGGGTTCTCCCTTGGGGTAACGATGGCCCCCCGCACTGAACACCCACTTGATGCCCCCACTACTGGCCGGGCAGGACAGCTTCTCCCCTGCAAACACGGCAAGTTGTGGCCACACACCCAGTTTGGCTGCCCAGTAGTCCAGCGGTCTTCTAACTGGGGTGGCAGAGTGCTGTCCAAGTAGGCCACCCCCTGTTGGTCAGGGACTGCTCCAGGTCCTGCTGCTGCTGCTGCTGGGCGACTCCCCTCCTCACTAGGCGGGTGAAGGAAGTGCTAAATCAGTGACCCCAGACTTAGGTTATGCTGATGTAGCTGGTACTGCTCCTACCCCCCACCTTCAGCAGCCGGGCAGTAGTACGTGAGCTCTGAGGAAACCCCCCGGTCAGCCCTGTCAGAGGAGTGACGCGGCCGCACATAGTCAGCGGCCATCTTTTTCGGGAGGATTTCCCTATTCTATTTTTGTTTGTCCTCCCTCTCAAAAGCTGGGAAAAAGGCTCCCATTTTGGACGGTAGCGAGGGCCCAAATAGGGTGGAGAGCCAGAAGTCATCCCTCTGCGGATGCTGACTATTCGGCTGTCACTAGCCAGGCAAATAAGCATGCTGCGGGGGGGCCCTTGCACAAGTGACTCCGAGGGGGGTCCCTGCCTCCATTTCCCCTGTATACTGCCACGGTGCTTGGGGGTCATCTGCCTCGTCTTCCTCATCTCCATCCACCTCCTCCCGCTGCTCCTGCTCCTCCTCTCTTGTCACCTGGTTTGAAAATTCACTCATTTCACCAGACAATGCTTTTGCTCCCAAAGTCCTCCTCCCCCTCCTCCTCCTCCATTTCAGTCCCACCGGACTCATTGTGGCCCCCGAGATGTAGTCGCCACGTCTCCAGTCCCCTGCCCAGACAGATTTTTCAGCATCTGTTCCAGGACATGAAGCAGTGGAATGACGTTTATCATCCCGTAGTCCTGGCGACTGACAAATAAGTCGCCTCCTCGAATGGCCTCAACAAACGGCATGTGTCACGCATGAGCTGCCACTGGCTGACTCAAAGTTACACAGGTGAAATTTCTTCTGTCTGCCTGAATCATTTAAAAAATCGTTAATGGCCTTTCTCTGTTCATACAGTCGGTCCAACATGTGCAGGCTGGAATTCCAGCGGGTGGAAACATCGCATATCTGAGTGTGTTGGGGAGGCTGTTTTGCCACTGCAACTCGAGGAGGGTGTTCCTGGCTTTGTATGAATGGATAAAGTGCATGCACAGTTTCTGGCCATTTTCAGAATGTTCTGAAGATCGGTGGAAGACTTCAGGAACTTTTCACAACCAGATTGAAACACGTGCGCCATGCAGGGCGCATGGACCATTCCTCCCCGGTGCAGCGTGGACACCATATTCCTCCCCTTGTCCCGTCACCCTGGTTCCGATTTGCAGTTGGCGCGGAGAAAGCCACACATCGATTTCTTGCTGCATGACGCGGAGCAGTTCCTCCCCTGTGTGACTTCATTCGCCGAGGCAAGCCAGGTGTAGAACTGGTGACACCGCTGTGCCCCACACATGTGGTATGATGGAGCAGTACTTGTGGAGGCTGAGATGGTGGTGGAGGAGGAGGAGGCGGACTTTGGCGCAGGAGCGCAGTTTGACAACGTGGAGGAGAAAGCGGCGTCTCCTGTCCAAGTTGTTGGTTTTGCCTGGGCCGAAAGCACATTCACCAGTGGGGCCGTAAAGGACATGTACTGGCCATGACCGTAGTTACAGCTCCCTGACGTCCGCGCTGCCGTGCACCTTGGAACATACCAATAAGCTTAAGGACTGGCCCACCTTCTGTGCTACATATTTATGAAGTGCTGGTACTGCCTTGTTGGAAAAGAAATTACAGCTTGGAACTCTCCTTCTCGGCTCGGCACAAGCCATTAGTTCTTGAAAAGGTGCAGAGTCCATCATTTGGAAAGGGAGGGACTGCCAGTACCAACAACTTGAACAGGAGCACGGTCAGGATGGTTGGACGCATGCTGTTGTCTCTTTGCAATCGCCTCGCTGAACGACTGCTGGCGCCATGAGTAGCGAGGAACAGGAGCATCTGGACCGGGAGATGATGTCAAAGAGAAACAGCTCCCTTCTGCAGAGGTGGTGAGCCTTGACGGCTGCAATGGCATGCGTGCCACTGGCGCTGCTGCTGCTGCTGTTTGCTGGGGGCGGTAGGATGGACCACCACATCTGAGCCACGTTTCTTCCCAGGCCACCAGATGGTGACGCGCATGTGTTGACGCAGGGCTGTGGTGCCAACGTTAGCTCCCTGGCCACGCTTCACTTTCTGCTTACAGATTCTACATATACTCATATTCGGCTCCTCCGGTGTCTTAGCAAAGAACTGCCCACCGCCCAGTATCGGATTTTACCGTCAAAAGCTCCGCACTGAGTGACTACTGCCGCCGCTGCCTCGCTGAGCCCCTGTGCCGCTACTTTCTTGGACCTGCGAAGCGGGTTTTTTTACCCCGTGGCCGCTTGGCTCCCGACCTCACACTGCTGCTATCCTGCTGCGCCGCTGCCTGACGCGCAAGCTGACGCCCTCGTCTCCTGACGATGATGAAGAAGGTGCCTCACCCGGCTCCCAAGGGCTGGCGGCTACATCATCATCTATTTGTGTTTCATCGTCACTGCTGTCCTCATCACGGTCTTGGTATGCAGAGGTGACCCCTCACAAACATGACCTCCCATGCCACTCTCAACATCTATACTTTGCTGCCTACTGCAAGAAGCAGGGGATTTGGCCCATTTCTTCGATGCCAAGTAGCTGCTGACTGCCTCCTCAAATTGTTTATCCTCGCTATAGAGTGGCGCTGAGCCCCGACCACATAGTAGATCTCTGGCTGAGGAACCGGATGGGACAGAGGCGGGTGAGGACAGGTGGGGGCGCTGACCCGCTCCGGTCCATGCCAAGTAAGGGTTTGTGTCTGACGATCCCACGGACTCTTGGCTGGGGTTTTCAGATGTCATCTGGAGGAAGTGGATGACCTAGTCAACCAATCAAGAACCTTGGGTTGCTGGTCAACACACGGCCCCTAGATGACAGCGGCAGTTGTGGCCTCAACCGAGTGACCCCTGCTGCGACGTCCCCTTTTCTGTGCTGCGACCCGGGCCTGGGAAAGTTTGTGCCCTTGCCACTCGCAGTGAAGAGCCTGCCACCTCTCTGTCTGACATACTGTTTGTTCTAAAATGTTTCAGACACTGTTTGATGAAGATATCTGTATATGATAAATACACACCCTGTTTTTTGACGCCAATGAACCCACTAAGAAGCTTGGGTAACCCTTGGATAATAAATTGCGCTCCACAAATGGGCAGGAAAAATTGACTTGTATGTGCCGTTTAAAAAAATCTGTGTTTTTACTGAATATAAAAGCACAAACCGGCTTAATTAACATTCGGATATGAATTATGCTACAAAATTTTCTTCTGTGGCGGTGAAAAACAAAGTTTTCTTTTACTGAGTACAACTGCAACAAGCTTAATTAACCCCTGGAGGTAAATTGCGCAAAATAATTGAGCACCACAAATAGTAGCTTTTGTAGGTGTTCAATTGCGTGTTTTCTACGCCACACAACAAGAGATAAATTGTAATTACCTTTGCTTGGGGAATTATGCTACAGGAAAATGTATATATTTTGGCGTTGAAAATGACGGTTTCTTGGTCAGCACACCAGCAAAACAACGCTTAATTAACCCCTGGATGTAAATTATTATTATTATTATTATTTATTTTTGAGCGCCCTTGGTTCCAGAGCGCTGTACATTCAGGTTTCATACATAACATAGGTCAAACAAGTACAAAGGTGACAAATTAGTAATTTAAAAACTGGTACAGAAGGAGAGAGGTCCCTGCCCGTGAGGGCTTCATCTAAAAGGAAGGTGGGAAGAGACAGGAGGTGGGGGCAGACATGTTTGTGGGCCGGTGTACTGGTGGTAGGGTTATTGTTGTGTATAGGCAATCCTGAAGAGATGGGTTTTCAGGTTTCTTTTGAGGCTGGTGAGATTGGGGGAGAGTCTGAGGTGTTGGGGTAGTTAGTTCCAGAGTTGGGGGAAGCAGGGAGAAGTCTTGGAGACGGTTATGTGAGGAAAGTTGACACGGGGAGAGCAGAGGAGAAGGTCTGTGAGGAGCGGAATTGCTTTGAGGGGAGATATCTGGAGATTAAGGCAGATATTAATGGAGGGGAGAGGTCATGGAGAGCCTTGTAGGTCAAGGTTACAAAACTTGAACTGGATTCGCTGGGCATGGGAAACCAGTAAAGGGGGATTGGCAGAGGGGGGGGCAGAGGAGTATCGAGGAGAGAGGTGAATCAGACGGGCAGCAGATTTAAAGGATGGATTGGAGGGGGAGCGAGGGTGCTAGCTGGGAGGCCACAGAGAATGATGTTGCAATAGTTTCGTGGATGACGAGGGCATGGACCAGCATTTTTGTGCTTTCGAAGTTAAGGAATGAGCGGATACGGGAGATATTTTTCAGGTGGAGGCAGCAGGCAGAAGTGAGGGTTTGGAGGTGCGGTTTGTAGGACAGATTGAAGTCGAGGATTATCCCAAGGCAGCGGATTGTGGAGCGGGTATGAGAGTGTAGCCATTGACTGTGATGAGAGATCAGGTGGAGGGATGGAGGGGGACGGTGGGAAGATGATGAATTCAGTTTTCTCCACGTTTAGCTTCAGGAGACTTGAGGAGAAGAAGGAAGATATGGACGAAAGACAGTCTGGGATCCGGGAGAGAAGAGAGTTAATATCTGGGCCGGAGATGAAAGAGTTGGCTATCATCAGCATACAGATGGTATTAAAAAACCCATGCGATGCTATTAGTTGACCCAGACCAAGAGTGTAGATAGAAAAGAGTAGTGGGCACAGGACAGACCCCTAGGGGACACCAACAGAGAGCGGGCAAGGCGAGGAGGTGGTGCGTGAGTGAGAGACGCTGAATGTCCTATCAGTGAGGTAGGAGGATTATCCAGGAAAGGGCCAAGTCCGTGATCCCGAGGGAGGAGGGGATGTGTAGGAGGAGTGAGTGGTCAGTGTCAAAGGCAGAGGACAGGTCTAGGAGGAGGAGCACAGAGTAGTGGCGTGAGGCTTTGGCAGTTACTAGGTTGTTGGTTACTTTGGTTAGGGCGGTTTCTGTAGAGTAGTGGGGTCGGAAGCCAGATTGCAGTGGGTCAAGGAGAGAGTTGGTGGATAGATGAGAGGACAGTTGAAGAGGGACGTGCTGCTCAAGGAGCTTAGAGGCGAATGGAAGCGTGGATGGGGCGATAGTTGGACAGACAAGAGGGGTCAAGAGGGGTTTCTTAAGGATGGGTATGAGGGCCCGATGTTTAAAGGAGGAAGGAAAAGATGCCAGAGGTTAATGATAGGTTGAAGAGATGGGCGAGGGCTGAGATGATGACAGCACTAAGGTCAGGGAGGAGGTGAGATGGCAGTGGGTCAAGATTACACTTTAGTGAGGTTGGATTTGGACAGTAGGTGGAGGCTTGTCATGAGTGACAGTAGAGAAGGAAGTTAGGGGGGAATAGTGATGAGCAGGTGTAGAGGTGGGATGTGGGGGACACTGCAGGAATAGAGACAGTGGAGGGGACTGCGGGTGAAGTTTGCCTGTTTGAGATTGATCTTAATTTAGGAAGTGAGGGGCGAAGTCATCTGTGAGAAGAGATATGGGGGAGGGGGTGTGGTGGACGGAGGAGAGCATTGAAGGTTTTAAAACAGTTGTTGGGGTTGGAGACAGGGAGGTTTATGAGGGTGGGTGAAGTAATCTGTTTGGCTGATGCTAGTGCAGATTTAATTGTATGCAGGGATTGGTTGTATAGGGTGAAGTCAGCTGTGGAGGGGGGTTTCTTCCAGTGGCGTTCCAGAACTCTAGAGCTCGCCTTAGCTGTTTGGTGGAGTCTGTGTGCCAGGTTGTCTGTTGATTTTGCGGGTTTGTTGTGTGTAAAAAGGGGGGGACAGCATCAAGAGTGGAGGTGATTGTGTTGTTGTAGAAATGGTTGGCTGCGTTGGGTCAGCAAATGGGAGATGGTAGAGAGGGGAGAAAGAGATTCAGGAGAGGTAGAGGGTTAAGGTGTTGAGGTTTTTTACGGGGGGTATAGATTTGGGGCAGAGGGGGCCGGTGGGGGGGAAGTGGTGGAGAAGGTGAGCAGGTTGTGGTCAGAGATAGGGAGAGGAGCCTTTGAGAGGTTAGATAGAGGACAGAGGTGGGTGAAGATGAGGGCCGTGTGTGTCCATCTTTATGAGTGGCTCCAGAGGTCCACTGGGTGAGGCCAAAGGAAGGGGGAGGAGAGGGAGTTTGTTAGTAGTGGAGCGGAGGGTGTCGATTGGGATGTTGAAATCTCCCATGTAATAGTGGGGATGTTCAGTAGAAAGAAAGTGAAGGAGCCAGGAAGCGAAGTGGTCAAGGAAGGGGGGTGGCAGGGCCTGGGGGACGATAAACAAACAGCACTTGGAGGTTGGGGGGGAGTAGATGCGGATGGCGTGCACCTCGAAAGGGGGGGAGGTGAGGGAAGGTAGTGGTAGAAAGGGGACAAAAGAGCAGGTTATCCTGACAGAAGAAGGCCGACACCCCCGCCATGTTTACTTCCAGAGCGGGGGGTGTGGGTAAACTGAAGCCCAACGTAAGAGAGTGCAGCAAGGGAAGTTGTGTCAGAGGGTGTTAGCCAGGTTTCCGTTAGTCCAAGGAAGGATAGGTTGCGGGAGATGAAGAGGTCATGGATGAAGGGAAGCTTGTTGCCCACAGAACGTGCATTCCAGAGAGCTCCAGACATAGGGATAGGGATAGCGAGGGTGAGTGGAATGGGCCAAACAATTGGGCCACCACAAGCTAGTAGCTTTGTAGCGTGTTACAATTGCGTGTTTTCTACGCCACACAACAAGAGATAAAATTGTAATTAACCTTCGCTTGTGAATTATGCTACAGGAAAAAAATGTATATAATTTGGCGGTTGATTAATGATGGTTTCTTGGGGTCAGCACAACAGTAAAACAACGCTTAATTAACCCTTGGATGTAAATTGCGCCAAACAATTGGGCCACCACAAACTAGTAGCTTTGTAGCGTGTTACAATTGCGTGTTTTCTACGCCACATAACAAGAGATAAAATTGTAATTAACCTTCGCTTGTGAATTATGCTACAGGAAAAATTTATGTATTTTGGCGTTTTAAATGACGGTTTCTTGGGGTCAGCACACCAGCAAAACAACACTCAATTAACCCTGGATGTAAATTGCGCCAAACAATTGGGCCACCACAAACTTAGTTGCTGTGTAGTGTGTTACAATTGCGTGTTTTCTACGCCACACAACAAGAGATAAAATTGTAATTAACCTTCGCTTGTGTATTATGCTACAGGAAAAATGTATTATTTTGGCGTTGAAATTGTCGGTTTCTTGGGGTCAGCACACCAGCAAAACAACGCTTAATTAACCCCTGGATGTAAATTGCGTCAAACAATTGGGCCACCACAAACTAGTAGCTTTGTAGCGTGTTACAATTGCGTGTTTTCTACGCCACACAAACAAGAGATAAAATTGTAATGTACCTTCGCTTGTGAATTATGTACAGGAAAAATGTAATATATTTTGGCGTTGAAAATGCGGTTTCTTGGGGTCAGCACACAGCAAAACAACGCTTAATTAACCCCTGGATGTAAATTGCGCCAAACAATTGGGCCACCACAACTAGTAGCTTTGTAGCGTGTTACAATTGCATGTTTTCTACGCCACACAACAAGAGACAAAATTGTAATTAACTTCGCTTGTGAATTATGCTACAGGAAAATGTATATATTTTGGCGTTGATAATGATGGTTTCTTGGAGTCAGCACACCAGCAAAACAACGCTTAATTAACCCCTGGATGTAAATTGCGCCAAACAATTGGGCCACCACAAACTAGTAGCTTTGTAGGTGTTACAATTGCATGTTTTCTACGCCACATAACAAGAGATAAAATTGTAATTAACCTTCGCTTGTGAATTATGCTACAGGAAAAATTTATGTATTTTGGCGTTTTAAATGACGGTTTCTTGGGGTCAGCACACCAGCAAACAACGCTCAATTAACCCACTGGATGTAATTGCGCCAAACAATTGGGCCACCACAAACTAGTAGCTTGTAGCGTGTTACAATTGCGTGTTTTCTACGCACACAACAAGAGATAAAATTGTAATTAACCTTCGCTTGTGAATTATGCTACAGGAAAAAATGAATTATTTTTGGCGTTGAAAATGACGGTTTCTTGGGGTCAGCACACCAGCAAAAACAACGCTTAATTAACCCTGGATGTAAATTGCGTCAAACAATGGGCACCACAAACTAGTAGCTTTGTAGCGTGTTACAATTGCGTGTTTTCTACGCCACACAACAAGAGATAAAATTGTAATTAACCATCGCTTGTGAATTATGCTACAGGAAAAATGTATATATTTTGGCGTTGAAAATGACGGTTTCTTGGGGTCAGCACACCAGCAAAACAACGCTTAATTAACCCCTGGATGTAAATTGCGACTAACTATTGTGCCACCACAAACTAGTAGCTTTGTAGCGTGTTACAATTGCGTGTTTTCTACGCCACACAACAAGAGATAAAATTGTAATTAACCTTCGCTTGTGAATTATGCTACAGGAAAAATGTATATATTTTGGCGTTGAAAATGGCGGTTTCTTGGGGACAGCACACCAGCAAAACAACGCTTAATTAACCCTGGATGTAAATTGCGCAATAGAATTGGCAGCCAAAAATGAAGTGGTATTTGTATTGTAAAAATGCTGTTTCTTTGAATGAATACAACAGGAACTGGCTTAGATCCCACTTGGATATTGAATGTGTATACAGCTGCTAGTCTCTGATTGGCTTCATCTCTGCACATGTCATGCAGGCTATGCCCTTCTTCCTCCCAGAGTGCTTTGCCCCATGTAACGCCATGTGCTCGCAGCCATTTTATCAATCAAAAGCACACTTCGTTCACCCGAAGTCCCCCTAACTTCGACTTCGTTCCGAACCAAAATTTTCCTGAAATTCTAAACGAGTTCCACTTCGTTAGAATCAATTCGCCCATCTCTAACTGCAATCTATCAGTGGTTACAGCAGTCACATTCCATTCCATTGACATCACTGCCCAGGAAGTGAATGATGGCTGAGTGGTGATGTCAATGGAACAGCATGTGACTTCTGAAGCCACAATAGTGTTCACAGAACAAATAATTTTATATTTTAACACATTTGACTTTTACGGATATAGAAATGCCAATTATATGTAACTATTTTTTTTTTTTTTTTATTATTTTATGGCAAAATGGCAAAAAGGAGTATTTTTAAATCTTAATAACTCAACATAGTTTTAGTCAGTGAGATTAAACGGTGGCCTTCGGTGTCCATTTAAAAACTGGTCTAGTTCCACCTCTGTGAAAGAGCCAGCTGGAAAACATGAAGTAAATAGAAATTGGGGAAACTACTGGCAGCTTCAGTGCTGGAAAGGAGGTGAGTACAAAGTTGAGCATATTTTTAATTTGTTTTTTAATCATCTGTAGTCTATTTTTGATTTTAAGTTGAAGAGCCCCTTTGATTTTTTTATTTATTTTAATTTAAAACAGCGCTTCAGCTATATAAGTAAACTCCTAGGAAATATGCCTAATGGCCTGTTCACATCACACTTTGTTCATGTTTAGTATGTACTGTATGTTGAGAAGGCTGCTGATGTGTGTAGACTGAAGGTGACATGTATGAACGGGGCTGAGCCAGAAGTCTAGCATCTTTTCAACCCGACATCAAGCACAGCCCTATTCACAATAGTTTTATAACTGCCACATGCCAAAATCAGGCACACTAAATAGAGCCCCTGGCACTTTGTAATGCACCTTATGTGGGGGGGCGGGGCGGGGGCGTGCAGGAGGCGGGCCCACTAGAACTTTACGAACCTATAGATTTATAGCTTCAGTACAGCAATTCCAGGCGTATTACTGCTGGAACAGGTTAACCACTTTCAAAGTGTTCATTTCTGCGTTAGAATACGCCTGATTTATGACCCACAGTAGAGCAGGTTCAATCAGGAGCATGCATGTCGCCCTAAATGTGTCCTATGACTTCCATTGCCAGCTGAAGGCTAAAAGTGTGTCTGTTTGGTCTGTTTACATGGGGAGCAGGGAAATCCGTAGCATGATGGTTCACTGAGAATAGCAGGCCCCAAAAATCAATTCCCTTGGTGTGTCATTAAAATTAACTACGCGATGACTCCAAGAATCCCAGTCTGACACTGGGTAAAGGACATACGCTATGGGCAGGGGATGCCTTTTAGCTCTTCTAAACTGAATAAAGAAAATGCAGCAGTCACCTTGTTTGCCATCTCATTCACTGGTGGTGCCTGTGCGGATAGGATTCCTGCATGGATTGCCACCGACATGTGCAAATATAATCGAGGAAATACTGTATATCCAGCAAAATAAAATCCAGTCCTTTTATTGATAAGACATATTCAAAAAACAGAGATAAGTGAGATGCCATTATTATGCTTATGCGTTTCAGACTCGTCATGAGTGCTTGTTCACAGTGCCGAACAAGAACTTTAAAGAAGAACTCATAATGAGTCTGAAACGCATAAACGTGATAACAACATTTCTCTTATCTCTTTTTTATGAATATGTTTCATCAATAACAGGATTGGATTTTATCTTGCTGGATAGACAGTCACTCCTCCAGGACTATGCTCTTCTGAACTTACCCAGATGCATGATGCATGATGTTTAGAGCTTTAGTTCCAAAAGAGCTGCAGTACAGATATCCACTGTGGGACTACAGCTCTTAATGTGGTCACTTTGCCTGTGCAGCCACCCTCATCCCCCTATGATCAGTTATCACAATGGGTGTTGTAGTCCGATAGTGACTATTTGCAATCTTAAATAAAACCTCAACTTATGGCTCTGCACTGCAGCTTCTGTGGGAGTAAAATACTTGACATTACCCATCTGATTTGAGGTAGTAGTTCTACAAGAACTGGCAGGAGTAGTACCCTGTTGGGACATGGAGCTTTAGCCTATTTTTGAGGTATAGTCTGGTATCGAAGTCACCCTGATAGTGTTACAGTGTAGGCCTGGAGCCAGTCATTTCTTTTGCAGTAAGTACCTGGAAGGCATAGGCTTATTTTTAGGGTGGGACTGAAGGGACTGGTCCCCCCACTTTTTTGTGAATGGGTGAGGGTCACCCCACTTTTTTAGCCACTAAAAATAGTCTTTATGAAAGCATGAGAATATGGTAAGTGGCAAAACACAGAGAAGGAAGAAGTTAACGCTTTGCCTCCTATATTTCTGTGCATCTTGGAGGTACAAAGTAAGTAGCAGCCTCAAGTGTCAGTGCAGAGTGAGAGCAGCGCCGATTGGTAGAGCAGGAGTTAGCAGGGACTGATTCACCAATCAGAACGCTTTTCACACTCTGCATCGGGGGCTGTGCATGTATCTTTCCCTCCACTCATATACCAGTTCCCCTATGCTCATCCCTCATCAGAGAAGAAGAGAAACTCTTGCCAAATGAATAAGTGACACTCTGTCTGTAGTGGGAGGAAGAAGCTGCCGACTGAACCAGACTACAGAAGACAGGTAAGGAGGTGACAAGGGTCCAAGGCGTTTTGTGTGCATGTGAGTAGGGTATGTACTGTATATGTGAGATGGATTTGTATGTACAGCTCTGTGTCTAATAAATTTATATATATATGTATATATGTACATATATATATATATATATATACATACATATATATATATATATATTATATATATATATATATATATTTATATATATATATTTATATTATATATATATATATATAATATATATATATATGTGTGTGTTGACATGCGACCAGTGTGCATATAAGGATATGTTATATTCACACGACATCTTTGTGATCCGTACTTCAGGGCGTAATTGTGCTGTAAGATGCCCCGAAGTATAGACCGCAACTATGGTATTTCATAGCTCTCATTGAGAGATATGATGAACTTCCGTTTTCTCTGACATGTACTGCGCGTTGGGAGAAAGAAGTGGCATGTCACTTCTTCCCTGCACTTACAGGGCCCCGCAGCATTTTAGAAGTACGGACTGACCAGCGCGTACTTCTAAAACACCCGGCATACAGCAGAGCACACAGTACGCCCCACTATATGCTGTCTGAACATACCTTAAGGGTATGTTCACACGGAAGATATAAATGCTGTATATTCTGGTGCGGATTCAGTGCTGGATCTGCCTCAGAACCGCAGTTCAATCCGACAGCAAACTGATTTACATTATACCCTATGTAAAATTGGTGTTGTCATTTAGATGACACTGATTTTACGCGAGTATTTTTGGCACGTACTGTCAATGCCTACAAAGAGTTCTTCAAGATGCTTTACGCACTAACAGCACTAAAGGATAGGAGGCAGAAATCTGCCTCGGACAGTCTAGGTCGTTTACTCATCGGAATTCTGCGTTTGCAAGTGTTGAATTTCCAACAAGCAAGTGACATTGTCAGTGCCAAAAAACCATACTGTGAACTCACCCTAAGTGTGTAGTGTGTCTGTGTTAAATATATGTATATATACACACACAATTTCTGGGGTACCTTGTCTAATGTAGTTAGTCTCTGGGGTACAGTGTGTAATGTAATAATCTCTGGAGTATGGGGTTATAAAATCTCTGTTGTACAGTGAGTAGTGTGATCTCTGGGTACGGTGTGTAATGTAATCTCTGGGGTGTAGTGAGTAATGTAATCTCTGGAGTACAGTGAGTAATGTAATTCATTTCTAAGGTTCAGTGTGTAATATAATAAATGTTGGGGTACAGTGAATTATATTATTTCTTGAGTACAATGTGCAATTCATTTCTAAGGTGCAGTTAGTAATATCATTTATGTTGCTACCATGTGTAATATAATTAATTTCTGGGGTGCAATGAGTCATGTCATTTCTGGTGTATGGTATACAATAAAATAAATTTTGGGGTACTGTATGTGACATGTGATTTCTATGGGTACAGTGAGGTTGGATTATTTTATTTTCGTCATTCTGTTGGGTGTATTACAAATTGAATAGGGTAGTGACAAGGTGATGGGGGAAAGTGAAATTTGCTGCATTGTGCAACATTTTTTTTATTTCCATGTAGAGGGGGAAATATTGTAGGTGGGCTGGTTCGGATTCATTGCCAGGACTGCTTTTTAGTCACAGTCCGGCCCTGAACTTGAGTAATTATCAAACTGTAGTATTAAGTTAAAAACAGCGACAACAAAATATTTACTATCAGTGACGTCAAAATAACATAGATGTGTATAATTTGATATAGTATATATTAGAATCATCATAGAAGGTTGCAGCGTCATAACAGGTAAATCTAAATACGCAGTCAGATGTTCACTTCTACTGAATTTCTACTTAACTATGACAGTTTTAACTATACAGGGAATCGTAAAACGTAGTATCACAAGAGCCACTCATAACCTCACAGATTGCCCAAAAGTGTTTGGCTCCGGGCTCCGGCCAGACCCGCTGGGGGAGCTCACAGCACTCCCTCAGACCTCCTAGCTGGTTTAGAGGGGGGCAGCTTTGCTGCAGGGAAAGGAAGGGTTAGGAGAGGAGAAGAGGGAAGGGATGGAATGGAAAGGGAGAGAGGAGAAGGAAGGGATGGGAAGGAAAGGGAGGGAAAGGAAGGGAAGGGAAGGAGAATTGCTGCCCCCACTTTTTGAACCAAAGTTACACCTATGCTGGAAGGGAGAAACACAAGATAATAGGGAGGAGGAGTTTGTTAGGGAGAGCAATTGATATAAACACAGCTGAAAGAGAACAGAGATCATGTTAGGAACATCTGCATGTTCCAAACAATACCAAGAGGTGCACAAGACTGTGGATTCAGCCTTGAAACCACTGCTTAGAATATTCCCGTTCTACTGTTTAAATTCTAACAAATCTTTAAAATATCTCTTGTTGCCTCTGTATGCATATACATATCGGTCATTACAACAGGGTGACCCTATCTATTACCTTTCTCCTTCCAGGATGCTAGTCATGGATAACTGCGAGAGCTGCTCGGTCTTTATAGACCCAAATCAGCTCTGTAGGCAATGCTAGGCCTGACAGGCTGACAAGTATATAATGCAGTGCAGTACAGTCATATACTGTAATGTATTATACTAGCAATCAAATGATCGCTGAGTCCTATCCAAGTTAAAAAGGGTACATATGTGAAAAAAGTACAGAAAAACACATACACATCCCTGTCCCCATTACAAATGCTTATCACTGATAAACAAAAAGTACACATATTTAATATCACCAAGATTATAATGACCTGGGCTATAAAACTGAACACGTTACCGAACTGCGTAAAAAGTGTAAATGAAAAACACCAGAATTACTTTTTTTCTTCATCCCATTGAATATAAAATGGAATAAAAAGTGATTGATAAGTCTTGTGAAACCCAAAGTGGCATCAATAAAAAACTTATGTTCATCCAACAAAAAAAGTTCAAAACAGTGCCGTAAACAGAAAAAAAAGTTGTGCCTATCAGAATATAGTGATGCATAGACATTATTTTAAAAAAAAAAGTTTAGAAAAAACTACATACATTGTGTATCACTGTGATCATATTGACACACAGAGTAAAACTAACATAATTTATAAATCATTTAAAGTGCATTGTGAGCACTGTAAAAAACAAAAATAAAAAAATGCTGTATTTTCTTCACCCTGCCTCCTAAAAAGTGCCCTAATGTCGTAGAAAGACATTTGAAAAATGATGCCAACGCATAGTAGACATATGGTAGACATTTCATACTAACTTTAACCACAAAATGTCATGAAAAATTATTTGTAAATCACTTGGATAGGTTAAAAGTATCAAAAAGTTTTTCAAACATAAATTGACATGTCGGATTTGAAAAATAAGGCTGTCTTTTGGTCCAAAACTGGCTGCATCCTTAAGGTGTAAATGGGCAAGAAAACTAGAAGCATGTCCGTTCAGCAGTTCCAACCATCTTATCAAAATCAAGAATACCCGGCATTTTTACATTAAAACATATATGTTAAAATAATGTATGATAATATAACATATCAAAAAGACAGAAAAATCAGAAAGCACCTCCTTTTTCCCAGAGCATACAGACACTGGCACCGACCGTGGTGACTGTAGTACAAATTCTCAAATACAAAAAAGCTGTCAGCTAGCAGTAATATCCGTACAAATATTGAATTTTTTTAAACATTTAAACTGCATTACTGGAGGTATTTTAAGTGCACCATTTAATCTAGTTGTGTATGCCCAACTCACATCAATGTAACCTCATCATCCAGATCTAGATTTGCCTCTTTATGGGGCCAAAGCCTCCATACATTCAGGGCAACAGGCTTTATTCAAACTGATTATGAGGACCTCAGGCAGATAGATATAGTGCAGGGCCAAAGTGAAGTGAACTTCTCCAAATGTAGAATGCAAAAAAGACAGAAAAATATACCTGACCTTGCACTCTACCCATCTTTCCTGAGTTCATTATGGTCTACATGATTTTTGCTAACGTTAAGGTAACAGCTGATCTTTATAGATTCAAGGGTCCTGAATCCAGAAATGATAGATGTTTTTACCATCACGTCAGATTTTTCCACAAATGACGACCTTCTGTAATTTCCTCTGTTGCTGATTCCTGTATAAAATAGTGTGTTGTATTGATCATTAAGTACCCAATTGGACTATAATATCAAATTTGTTCCATGAAATAGAAATGTTATGAGTGTTTCTGTATTGTTTAAGTATAACCAAGGTAATGTAATTTTCCTTCATTATAGGAGAAAACTGTAAACATTACCCAGACATATTCTGCTACATTTGTGGATGTTCTACAATTCCAAAACAAAGGACAAATATAACACACTTCGTATCCAAAGCTTATTATGCATATTTTGGGGAAAAACTTGGTGATCAGGATAAATGCTGGGCACCGCATAAAGCAGTGTTTCTCAACTCCAGTCCTCAAGACCCACCAACAGGTCATGTTTTCAGGATCTCCCACAGAATACACTGACAATAATGATATCACCTGTGCAATACTGATGCAATCCTGAAAACTTGACCTATTGGTGGGTCTTGAGGACTGGAGTTGAGAAACACTGGCATAAAGTGTCTTGAACATATGTTGAAAACCTCCGATAATGGACTAAGGGAAAGAGAAAAGGCATTGGAGTGGGAACAACAAGATCATGTGGAAGACTGCCTATTTTTGTATGGTTAATGTGACAGGTTTTACCAAAATGACAAAACCTTTCTTGCAGTATCCTACCAATGTGAAGTCAGTGAATCTACCCATACCCCACAGTGATGATGTTCCAATCCCTATTTTCAAAACATTTGAAACTTCTAGTTCCAGTGAAGAATTGTGCATCCCGACAAAAGCAGATGGTGACGGCAATTAATTTTTGCTGTCTAATGAACACATTCTGTGCAAGACATTCACTCAAAGTGAATTAAATGTCCTTGTGCGTGATCTTGTTCTACCTAAAGCGTCAGTAGTATTACTGGGTTCCAGACTCAAGGAGAGGAACATGTTAGCCCCCAGAAAAACCATCATATATCGACAAAGAGATAAAAGCCTGGTAAAATATTTTGAGATGAATGAACAACTTGCGTTGATGTTAAAGGACTCATAGAAGCTATATGATGCGAGTTCCTTGCACAGGAATGGAGGCTGTTCATTGACAGTTCGAAGAGCAGTTTAAAGTGTGTGCTGTTAAATAATGGTAACTCAGTGAAAATGAAAGAAACATATGAATCAGTGAAACTACTTCTCAATAAGATAAAATACAATGATCACTGCTGGACTGTTTGTGGTGATCTGAAGGTGATATCGATACTGCTGGGCCAACAAGCAGGGTACACAAAATATCCATTACATGTGTCTTTGGACAGCTGTGCACAGAAAGAACACTGGAAAAGAAACGAATCGCCTAACAATGAAAAGTTTAACATTGGCGACAAGAATATTAAGCATGAGCGTCTTCTTGATACCCAATAAAATACTATTACCCCTCCCTCTCTTGCATATGCATATCAAGTTAGGCCTGATGAAACAGTTTGTGAAGGCTTTGGATAAAGATGGTGCCTGTTTCATCTACTGTATATCTAATCGATATTTACTCCACTGACACATGAGAAGTTGAAAGATGGTATTTTTGATGGCCCTCAAATTAGATTTCAAATGATAAATAATTTGTGGCAACCATGAACACCTTGGAGAAAGATGTGTGGTGTGTAGTGTTGAGCGAACAGTAAAAAGTTCCAGTTCTAATAGAACCTCAAACTTTTGTTAGTTCGGTACGAAGTTCTTTTCAAACTCGAACTTCGAATTCCATTAAAGTCTATGGGAGAAGATGTTCTAGTTAATTTTTATACCTATACAGGTGAGGAGAAGCTGGAATTATCATCCATAACAGTGAACTGGATACGTGGAACAAGTAAGTGAAGAAAAATTGGCTCTAAGAGTGACAGAAAAAAATTGAGAGGCTAAAATACTTCATTCCTTTCAATGGCTAACTTAAAAGATGTGGACAGCTTGCAAGTAGGGGCATAGGTATAGGAGGTGCAGTGGTAGCAGCTGCTACAGGGCCCTGAATCCTGAGGAGGCCCAAAAGCCCCTTTAACACATATGAGATTTGGAGACAGCGTGTTATTCATTTATTATTACTGAACCCCCAAAACTGAAATAACAGAACTTTTTGGCACTGAGTATGATTTAGCAAATCCAAGCACTCTGTATAATATATCCATGTATATGAGAGTTAGGCTTTATGTGAGCCTACAAATGTCACCAAATAACAGCTTCTGGGTGTGGGAAAGATGCAGCCAGCAATACCAAACTCCTTAACTATTGATGACTATGGAGAGTAAAATTCTATCTAACTAACTAAGAGCAGTCTGTACTGTACAGAGAGTGAGCTGAAAATGGCATTCACAAGGCAATACAGTGAAATATGTATAACATGGTCATGTGATTTTTAGCAGCCAATGAGAACTCTACACCTCAGCGATGACGTTTTTAACACTTCTCTGTTCTGCACTGATTGGATCACCTCCAAAAGCACAGAAAGGTGATTGGATGGCCACCAAAAGTGCAGAAAGACACTGAAAATGGCATGTCGAACTAAAACTAGAACTTTACTCAAACAAACAGTAAAATGTTCGGTTCGGTTCGACTGCTAAAAATTCAAAAAGTCCTGCTAGAACTTAACTTTCCTAGAACAGTTCGATCAACACTAGTGGTATGCTTTTTCTAACGTTGTACATATAAATTAAAAAACATACAAAAAAGGGAGCAAATAATAATGTAATCCAAGGATACTAAATATCCAACACATCAACAAAAAATACCTTGGTATAAAAAAATTAACCTTTATTGATACATAACAATATGAAATATATACAGCATACAATAAAATACAAATAATAAATAATTCATGCTACAAAAACACAAAAAATACAAAAAGGACCACAAAAAACACCCAACAGAAAACCCACCCCTCCAAAAAGACCACAGGGTTAATAAACTCCACACTCTGGTATCTAGGCTATAGAATGTACTGTGGGTCTAAATAGAATATATAAATAACACATATGTAGCCAAGTAAGCGTTAGGCGAAATGTGCGTCGGGGTTCTGCCCCTCTCCAGACACGGGTTGGCTTTTATGGCTAAGTATATGTTATTTATATACCAACCGGTATTTGCTCTCTGACGTGAGGACAAGCCCTAAGACAGACTTTTGGTCAGGGACTCAAACTTCCATTGTGATGGGACTAACTTTATAGCAATTGGCTGGATCACAGCGGTAACCAGAAGCCGTGAACATGATTTAAGACACGCAGCAAACAACACTATTGAACATCACACCATAGCTGTCTCATAATGCATTGAGCCATATGTTCTTGCGGTACTAATGCCAACAACACCACACTTCTAGTAAGATTTGATATTTTTGATCTATATGTTTATTCTTACCATATCATCTAGATGCATGTGAATACTCACACATTCCTTCACTTTTTACGTATTTCACAGCTTACCAACCTGTCCCCTGATGAGGTGGCAGTAAGTACTGAATCATGTTGGGACTAGTGTTGAACGAACTGTTCAGCAAAATGGTTAGTTCGAGTCGAATTTTACGTATTTTGCGAACCGAACAGAATTTTTTACCACAAGTTCAGTAAAATTCGAGTTCAGGACATTTGTTCGGTACCAGTTTTACTTTCACTTTCAGCTGCTTCCTTCATTTTTGGCAGCTAGCCAATCAGTGCAGAGCACAGAGGGAGGTCAAAAACATCACCAATGAGGGTGTAGGGATCTCATTGGCTGTATTTCCTATTGAATGCCATTTCGACTTTACTCTTTATACTGAACACAATGCTGTCTCTGTATGCTTATTTGCCAGCAGGTAGAAACACCATTTTCTAGCAATTTCACACAGGAAAAGCTGCTGGTTAGATTAGTTGTGGGGAGGTGGGACAGCTAGCTTAGGGAATCATACACATCATCAGTTAGGGAGTTGGGGAGTTTTGTATAGCTTTTGTATAGTGTACAGTTTTGTATAGCTGGCTACATTTTTCCCATCTTCATTCAGAGTGCCCAAAAGTTCATTTCTCCTATTTTGGGATCCAGCAACTGCAGAAGACACCGTCAGCAAATCTGCCATAGAAAGAAATGCCAGGGTTGAAGTGTTGCTTCCAGGGTTCTTCCATAAGACAGTTGATTTGCTGTCTTTCTGTTAGGGTTCTTCCATAAGACCCCCTTTCACAGATATTCCATAGAAAAAAATCTGTTTATAATCCTATTTGCCAGTTGCAAAGTATAGGCATTTGCTGTCTTTGGAGTACAGTTCTTCAATAAGAGACTGTGAACAAATCTGGACCTTTGTAATATTTATATTTTTGAATATGGTGCGAACTAGAGGTGGTAAGCTAGCAAGGAGGGGCGTAGGACATGAGCTAGACATGGACATGGAGCTAGAGCTACGAGACAAGGTGCTCCTTCCAGTGCTTCGGACATTACACAAGCCAGCACACCATCAGTTGCAGGACAGTCAGGCCTGTCATTGCTTGGTTGCCAACCTGTTTTTCAGTGGTTAACACAACCTGCATTGAGCGATTTTACCTCCTCGTCCATTCAGTCATGGCCAAAAATGTCATCATCGTCATCATCAGTCCAACCTGAAGCAAACATAGCCCACATATCACCCAATGCACAGACCACTCCAGAGAATCAATATTCTGAAAAGCTCTTTGATGACTGTCAGGAAAAAGCCTGCCCACTCGAGGGTCGACGGCGTGACTTGGGGTGTATCGTGATGTTGTGCTGCCCCCCTAGGGGTGCAGAAGGTCAGCCAGATACTGTTCCACTGTTAACCCCTGTCCACACGGGCACAGGGAGAACCAGGGAGGACGAGAGAACACTTTACTCATCCAGAATCCTGAACGGCTGCCACCAGTTTCTAGTTTAGTCATAAGACCGGTCCGTGACCGACTTATAACAAGGCCGAAACCAGCCTTGGGGTAGCTATATATTATAGACCGAGTACTAGGCGTGTGAGGCCGATGATCAAGACAGACTAACTCAGATTAAAGTTTATAGATTTAATTAGCCTTGGAGGGCACACTAGGCAAATATATACAAAGGAATGATAATATACAGGTAAGAGTCAGAGGTGCAAATACAAGTATGGGTTACAGACAAAGGCAGTAAAATGTGTCCGGTTACCTTTGGTGCTTGGTGCTCGGCGCACATGGGGGGCTTATGTGGCCTGGCTTCTGCGTGTGGATGCTATTAGAAATGCTATTAGGTACCCCCCTCCATGGATCAATGGTTTTGCCACCCCGGGCTCCTGCTTATATCTGTGAGGGGACAGCCCACGTGGCAGCCCCCTACACGCCCCCACACACCCCTGGGAGGTTTCTTGAAACTCCCCCCACTCAGGTTCTGAGTTTTGATGAAACAAAAAAAAATGGCATACGGGGGGGGGCATTGGCACAGAACCGGCCGTTTGCACCTCAAAAAACCTTGGCCCCTTTTCACTACGCCCGGGGGTACCAATCCCCCTATCCTATGGACCCCCAGGTACATTTTCTGGATTTTTGGCCCCCCTGCCTCATGCAAAGCGGGAGTGTGGCTTGGTGGGGGGGGATTCAATTTTTAAGATATAAACTCCCCATGGCCCAGTTTGAGGGATCGCTATAAATCTATATGAATTCGGTGAGTGTCGGCTGGGTTGGATTAATTGAAGTCTTTAAAGTTGGAGTTGGAGAGGGGCACATTTGCTCAGTGCTAAAATTTAAGGAAATGAGGTTCTTTTCATGGGTCAACCTCCCTGCTTTTTGATTCCCATGGAGGAAATTTTTCCAAAAGGCTGGCTGTGTGATTTAACGTGTAAATTGAGCTTTCCCGGGGGCGGGGGCCCTCAGTGAGATTATAATACGAAAAATTGGGGATGAAGTCATTTTTTTGAGTGAATTTTTTCCTCACAATGACACAATGCGGTTCCCCATTGGCATGTTCTCGTTGCTACCTATGGCGCACACGCCACCTAGCGAGTGGGGACGCGTATGCTGGCCAGCAGGAGAGCTGCAAGGAGGGAGGAGAGTTGAGTATAGGAGCCGGGGCTGGACATTATATTAAGAGTGTGCTCACGGCCGATGTGTGGATCGCAATGCCAACCATGCCCAGAATGACAGTAGTAGAGGTACAGGGCAAGGCTGTTTCTAGGCTAAAAAGCACTCAGGGCGGGGAGAAAAAATTTCTCCCCCCCCATAAACAATAAAAACCCTTTTTGATGACCCGCCGCCTTCCCCTCCGGATAACATTTTCTCAGTTATTTTACTAATATTTTTGCCTTTTTTAGTGATGCTATTTTTATGTAATTTTTAACTTTAGTTTTTCTCTGTAATAATACAGGTAGTGCCCAGATTATGAATCGGATCAGTTCTATAAGTTTTTTAAGTTTAATTTGTATAAAAGTCAAAACAGATAATATTTTTTAAGTAAACAATCTTAAACGTGCAGCATCTAAGATCAGGTTGAGTCATATCTGTAGAGGAGAGTCCAGTGGTGCATGTGTGAGCAGCTGCAGTGTATAGCATGCAATGCCGCTAAAGCAATATGGAAGAGCCCGCCCGGCTGTGACCGGAAGAAGGCCAACACGGGCCAAAGCATCACATTATACATTCTAAACCCGGGAAGACGCAGTGCTGGAGCTGGAGGCAGGTTCTCTGTTGTCATTCTGTGCCTTCTGGACAGGGACGTCACGCCAGCTACACTGGGCCAGAGAAGATTTTCTTTTTCTCGCAAAGATAAATGTCAGATGGAAGTGCACAGGTATGTATGTATAGAAAAATTCTCCTTAATGCTTTACATAAATCTACTAATCTGATTAGGCTATGGGTACAGCACCTACATGCTGGAATTTGTAGTTCCTTATTCACTGACTGAGGCTAATATGGAACCACAAGTTTCATTATGTATATATATATATATATATATATATATATATATATATACACAGGTAAATATTTATATATATTTATATATATATATAATATATATATACACAGGTATATTATATATATATATATATATATATAGACCAAGAAAAATTCCACGGCACTCCAAAGAGAATTGATGGTGTAAGAGTGATTTATTCCTCCATACCCACAAGCGACGTTTCTGCTCTCTCACAGAGCCTTTGTCAAGCATAGTTTACAAGTGAATGAATTGTGACATTTATACATATGGTGATAGAATTACAATAATTAATCATTTAAAGTATACATAAAATATACTGTGATCCAACGTAATATAATGAAATCGCAAAACAAGAATAAATGTAAATTTTTACAATGTACATAATTGTTACTTTTTACATACAAAGACATAAATACAAAACGTATAATAAACAAAAATATACATAATAAGTGGGCGGAGATGTAAACAAACTCACATGGAGCTGTACCAACAAGCCGCGAATCTCGGCGTCCCTACACGTGAACTGCGCATGCCCATAGTCACATACTGACAAAGGAAGCGCGTGTATGTTCCCGGTGCCCAAACAGGAAATGGTCATCACCGAGACAAACAGCGCATATCCGGAAGAACAACAAAGGAAACGTGACCATGACGACCGTTACCACGAAGGGCGCAAGCCCAAACATAATCCAGGCAGCGTCCATAGCAACAGTCACTCCGGGTACGTCCCATAAGATAATAATATTAAATGAATGTTACCCGACATATTAGCATATAATAAGCGGCAAACCCATAATCCGAGGGGGTGATACCCATGCCCAACCCAAAATATGGGAAGGGAACGGTAACACCATAACCTCTCAACAAGCGATTGAACACAAATAAACGGATCAAATCGCTCAGAGAAGAAATCCCTCTAGGGAGCCTAAAAGTGTTCTCCAACACATAATCTACATACAATGTATACTGGGATAACAATATATTAAACAACTTTATTCACAAACAAGAAAAGAAAAAAAGAAAAAAAGAAAAAATTCTTCAAACAGTAAATATGGGCATGGCTGAACACAGTAAAAAAATCTATACATAATACATCTACAGGTCAGCTTCAGTGAGAAGGATCACATCTTCCGCTCACAAATCCAAAATAAGTACCTTAAAAAAGGAAAAAAAGAAAAATAATTAAACACATAAAAACAAAATGAAATAAAACACAAAGCCTATACATAAAGCAGATGCCTTCATCCAATATAAATTATTGCATATTAGGAGTAATATTAAATTCAACATTAAGACCCATCGGTTTTAAAGTGTTAAGCTTAAAAATCCACTCAAGTTCTCGTTTTTTCAAAAGTGTAAGTCTGTCCCCCCCTCTTTTAGGCATAGGAACATGATCCAAAATCATGAACCTCAAATCACGTTCAGAATGTCCAAAATCTGTAAAATGTTTTGAAACAGGAAGATCCTGTCTTTGTTTACGTATAGTATGTCTATGATTATTTAAACGAGTACGCATATCGCATTTAGTTTCACCTACGTATAAAAATTGACAGGGACACCACAACACATAGATGACCCAATCAGACATACAAGTTAGAAAAAAATTAATCTTATATTCAACCAAACTAGTTGGATGTTTAAAAAAAGATCCTTTCTGCATGAATGGACAATTAACACAGCTGAGACAAGGAAAACTACCCACTCTGGAAGAACCTGTAATGGTGCGTTGTATTATAGATTTTGTTGGAACCATAGGTTTAACCAACCTGTCACGAAGGTTAGGGGGCCGGCGATAAGATGATAAAGGTGGAATTTGAAAATCCTGAATTTTAGCAAAACTATTTTTCAGAATTGGCCAATATTTTCGAATTACATTATTAATCTGTGTACTTTTCTCGTTAAAGGTAGATACAAAAACCATACGTTTGACTTGATTATCTTTACATCGATATTGGAGAGCTTGTGTGCGTGGTATTGAGCGAACTCGTTCCATTTGTTGTTCCAATATATGTTCTGGATAACCTCTTGTTTTAAAATTATTTTTCATAGAGTTTAAAGTGGAGTTAATTTTGTCTTTCACCTCCATATGTCTAGCTTTTAAACTTTTGGGCTAAAAAGGAAGTGTTTTTACATGGGAACGAGGGTAAAAAACTTTTAAAAATGAAGCAAATTTTTTTTTTTTCTGTTTTTTTGGGACTGTAAATCTGTAAAAAAAATGTTTCCTTTGAATAAAAACATTCATACCCAAAAAAAATGAATATTTTTAACAGAATAAGTTTAAAAGGGAATGTAAATCACCATAAATTTGAGTTAAAAAAAAGCAGGGGAATCCTTCAATTGGCCCAAATTGCCCAAGCCCAAAACCGGATTTTATTATTATTTTATTTTTATTTGCTTTTTTTTGGGGTTTAAAATTATTTAAATATTATTTTTTGGGGGGCGAAACCCGGAGGTAGGACTGTTGTAGGGACGGTCCCCTGGATTATGTTTGGGCTTGCCCCCCTTGGGGGTAAACGGTTTCATGGTAAAGTTTTTTTTTGTTTTTTTCCCGGAAATATGCGCTGTTTGTTGGGGTTGATGCCCTTTTCCCTGTTTGGGCACCGGGGAAATTAAAACCCCGGCCCCTTCCTTTGTCGTTTTGGGGTTTTTGGGCCCATGCGCAGTTCGTGTAGGGCCCCGGGAGATTCGCGGCCCTTTTTCGGAAACAGTCCATGTGAGTTTGTTTACATCTCCCCCCCCCCAACTTTTTATGTATATTTTTGTTCATTATACGTTTTGTTTTTTTTGGGTTTTTTGTATGAAAAAAGTAACAATTATTTTTCACTGTAAAATTTACATTTATTTTTGTTTTGTGTTTTTCTTTTATTTTTTCTTTGGGAAATCACAGTAAAATTTTATTTTTTCCCTTTAAAAAGACAAATTATTGAAATTCTTCACCATTTGTATAAATGTCAAAATTTTAAAATTTCATTGTAAACTAGGGCTTGACAAAGGGGCCCCTGTGAAAAAGCAGAAAACGTCGCTTGTTGGGGTATGGGGGAAATTAAATTTCACTTTACCCCCCTTTCCAAATTTCTCTTTGGAGTGCCGGGGAAATTTTTTCTTGGTCTGTATTTAAGAGTTTCCACTCTTTCTGCGGGGCCCCCGTTTTTTCTTTTTTTCTCTTTTGAGTGCTGCTTTTTTTTTTTAAAATTTTTATATTTGGACATATGAGTGGAAACCGCAATTATTATGGAACAAACAAATCTTCAAGTATTTCCCCCCAAAACCTTTGCTTTTTGGGAAAGGGCAGGGGGCAAAAACGGCTTCTACAATCTCGGCCCGGTAATGCTTTATTTTTGGGGTTAAACCCTTTAAATTATGGTTTTTTAAAACGTAATTTTGAAAACTTTGAAAAAAAAACAATTAACATTGAAATTCATTTGGGTTCTTTTTTGGTTGAATACCATAAACAACGTAGGACCCCCCAGGTATGCGATCACAGATTTAAACCAAATTTTTCCCCCCAAAAGCGGAAATTTGGGAAAACCCTTTTGAACAAAATTTTTAATAAGTATGCTTTTGATATGATTTTATTGAATATCGAATTTTTAAAATGATTTTCTTGTATTAAAAAACGTATTTCTGAAAAAAGGGGGAATTTGTTGAATAGTCATTTGCCAGCGAGGATTCCAAATCGTTTTTGAGAAACCAAAAAAATTTTTTTAGATAAAAATTTAAGTTGGACCTAGAGGAAAACCCAAAGTGCAGTGGAAAAGGGACCAGCGGGGGCTATGATGGGGACGTGTCTATTCATGGAATTTAAAGAGGTAAAATTATTTTCAAACGGACGTGTGACCGTAAGGGTAAAGGTGCTTTTTTGATCAAGGATTACCCAAAATTTTTCATCTAGTTTTTTTAGATCAATCCATTGTTTATCACCAACAAAAAAAAAAGTTCCCAAGGGGAGGAGGTCGCGAGATTCCCCCTACAGGAAAAACCAGACCACAAAGGGGCACCCCGGGTTTGGGGGGACAAATAAAAACAGAAGAAAAAATTGAAGAAACCCCAAAATGGTAAATATTTCTTTTGTTGAAATAAATTGTGATCAATTAAAGTTGTTATCAAAGGGTTTATCGTTTTGGGCCAAAAACCTAAAAAATTTAAATTTGGGTTTTGGTTTTGGGAAAAGGATTTGCATTTTTTCTTTGCCAAATTAAAATACGTGTTTGGCATGGGAAAATAAGGTTTTTGTGAACAGATCCCCGAGATTTAATAAACCTGTTTTTTCCCATTCAAAAATTATTTATTTACCTTTTAAAAGTGAATTCTTCCCCAAAAACAATTTTTTGTGCTGTGTACATTTATCCAAATTTTGGGTTAAAAGGATGTTGAAGTCTGCGATTGTTTTAAAAATGATAAAATTTTTTTGTTACCCCAAGTTACTTTCGTCGAAAATTTTGGGGATTAAAAGGGGAAATTAAAGGGTTTTTCCACATTTACTATAAAGCCCGCGAAAAAAGGCGGGGTTTGTAGTTTAGACCCCCAAATTTGCTTATGTTAAAAAAAGCCCTACCGACAATTGAATGATATAGAGTGTTAAAATTAAATTTGAAAGGGGATCCGAAATGGATTTTTGGAAGAAAATTAAAATAATTGTAGACGGCCCTTTTAGGATAAATAATAGATAAAAAATTGAAAAAATTTTTTGGTTGGGCAAAAAATTTCCCCCCGGGTTTCCCCCCGTGCTATTTTTATACCCAAAAATTTTATTTAAATTCTTATTGATCCATGGACGACCAATTGTGTCGGGAAGGGGGTCTTTGTTCAATTAAAAAATTTCGATTTTTCTAATTTAAAGGGTTTTTTTTAGGGCAATTTGTTTTGTGCCTAGACTTTTATTAGAGACTTACTGATTTTTTTGGTAAAAATTTAAAAGGGCCCGGAGGTTCCTCATGACGCCATTTTTGGGATCATTTGAAATTGTCATCTTTTTCACTTCCCTTCAAAATAACTTGGTTAAAGCATTGGGAAAAATTTTTTTCTTTGGGACAATTTTCCCAATCTAGTAAGGATTTTTTGCTGTCTTTACTCCAGCTAGTCTTGACATGTAATTATTTTATGTTTGATGACAAATTTTTTTTGCAATTAATGGGTACGGCCATGGGCACCAACGTGGCGGACCACTTTTGCCAATCTTTTGTTATATTTTGTGAGGTGGACTTCGTCTATTGTGTCCATCCATTTCTCTTAATGTCTTGGGTTCGGGTGGCGATACATAGACGCCGTCTCCTGGTGTGGTCTGGTTCAGTGGACCAATTGAAGGAGTTCCATGCTTTTTTGAACTCAATTGATGGTGATTTACAGTTCACTTTAGCTTATTCTGTTAATAATATTCATTTTTTGGATATGAATGTTTTTATTCAAGGTAATCGATTAGTTACAGATTTACATGTCAAAGAAACAGACAAAAAATACTTTGCTTCATTTTACGAGTTTTTCAACTCGTCCCATGATAAAAAATCACTTCCTTATAGTCAAAAATTTTGTTAAAGAGCTAGACGGATAGTGGATGGTTGAACGACAACCTTTTACTCCCACTTTAAACTATATAAAAATAATTTTAAAACAAGAGGTTTTCCAAAAAAATATATTGGAACAACAAATGGAACGAGTACGCTCAATACAACGCAACATAGCTTCCATTTCGATGTAAGGTTAACAAGTCAACTATGGTTTTTGTATCTACCTTAATGATGAAATGTAATCAGATTAATAATGTAAGTCGTAAATATGGCCAATTTGAAAAATAGTTTTGCTAAAATTCAGGATTTTCAAATTCCCACCTTTATCATCTTTTCGCGGGCACCTTACCTTCGTGAACAGGTTGGTTATACTATGGTTCCAACAAAATCTATAATACATCGCAACACTTACAGGTTCTTCATGTGTGGGTAGTTTTATTGTCTCAGCTGTGTTAATTGTCCATTCATGCAGAAAGGTATTTTTTTTATCATCCAAACTAGTTTGGTTGAATTTAGATTAATTTGTTTTATATCTTGTATGTCTGATTGGGTTCATCTATGTGTTGTGGTGTCCCGACAATTTTTATACGTAGGTGAACTAATTGCGATATGCGTACTCGGTTAAATAATCATAGACATACTATACGTAAACATAAGACAAGGATTTCCTGTTTCAATAACAATTTTTTACAGATTTTGGACATTGGATAGTGATTTAGGTTTCATGAGTTTTGGTCATGTTCACTATGCCTAAAAAGAGGGGGGGGCTAGACTTACACTTTTGAAAAAACGAGAACTTGAGTGGATTTTTAAGCTTAACACTTTAAAACCGATGGGTCTTAATGTTGAATTTAATATTACTCCTAATATGCAATAATTTATATTGGATGAAGGCATCTGCTTTATGTATAGGCTTTGTGTTTTATTTCATTTTGTTTTTATGTGTTTAATTATTTTTTTCTTTTTTTCCTTCTTTAAGGTATTTATTTTGGATTTGTGAGCGGAAGATGTGATCCTTCTCACTGAAAGCTGCCTGTAGATGTATTATGTTTAGATGTTTGTACTGTGTTTCAGCATGCCCTTATTTTTCTGTCTTGAAGAAGTTTTTTCTTCTTTTCTATTTTTTCTTTTCTTGTTTGTGAATAATGTTGGTTAATATATTGTTATCCCAGTATTAAATTGTATGTAGATTATGTGTTGGTGAACACTTTTAGGCTCCTTGAGGATTCTTCTATGAGCGAGGTTGTCAGTTTTATTTGTGTTCCATTCGCTTGTTGTGAGGTTTTGGTGTTACCGGTCCCTTCCCAATATTTGGGTTGGGGTATGCATGGGGTATCTCCCCCCTCGGATTTATGGGTTTGCGATTATTATTATGCTAATATGTTGGGTACATTCAAATTAAAATTAGTATCTTTATGGGAGTACACGGAGTGAATGTTTGTATGGACGCTTGCCTGGATTATGTTTGGGCTTGCGCCACTTGTAGGTGAACGGTCGTCATGGTCACGTTTACTTTGTTGTTCTTCCGGTATGCGTGTTTGTCTCGGTGATGACCACTTTTCCTGTTGGGCAATCTGAGGAACATAACGAGCTTCTTTGTTAGTATGTGGACTATGGGCATGCGCAGTTTCACGTGTAGGGACCCGAGATTCGCGGTTGTTGGTAAGCTCCATGTGAGTTTGTTTTACAATCTCCGCCACTTCATTTAGGTATATTTTTGTTCATTTTACGTTTTGTAATTTTTGTTTTTGTATGTAAAAAGTAACATTTTTGTAAAATTTGTAAAAATTTACATTTATTCTTGTTTTGCGATTCATATATTACGTTGGATCACAGTATATTTATGTATAATTCTTGAAATTGTTTATTTTATTGTAGATAATTCTATCAACCATTGTATATAAATGTCACAATTCATTCCTTGTAAAAGATGCTTGACAAGTGGCTCTGTGTGAGACAGAAAACGTTCGCTTAGTGGGTTAGGGCGGTTTTAATTCACTCTTACACCGTCAATTCTCTTTGGTGTGCAGTGGAATTTTTTTTTCTTGCGTTGTATTAAGAGTTTCCACTCATTCTGCTGGCACCCTTTCTTTTCTCTTTTTCTCTTTTGAGTGCTGTTTTTTTCTATATTTTTTTATTTATTTATATCATATAATATAGATATATATATATTCACATACACGTGTTATATATATGTATATATATATTATATAGCTATATATATATATTGTATATATCATATACTGTATATATATATATCAAATTAGTCAAATCAGCTTCTCCTGCTATATAACATAGTACATAGTACAATTTACACAGCTCAATGTGACAGGTGACCTTTAAGATATGAACACATCAGATATGCAAGGCTTTCAGACCCCATATCTGCCATGAACTTAGCAATGTCTGTGTTTCTGGCTGTTGGAACAATTTAGTTTATAGAAAATTTACCTTGATTTATATAGTTTGAAATCCTTCAGTGTTTGTTCACAAGACTGAGCCCCGTTAGAGATGTTAGACATTGTTTTGTGTCTGCTGCCCTCTTGTGTACGGTAGTAAAAAAAACACTAGCTTGAAAAAAAACATTAAATAATACTGCTGGTGGCCAAGAAACTTAGGGGGACATGTATGAACCTGCCACAGACTCGCCAGTTCCACCTCTGTTTTTAATAGTGTACAATCCAACAGTATGTATGAAGGTGTCTCACAGCACTTTATAAATGTGTCCTGTTCTTAACCAAAAGTAGTCTCAGCCATGACACCTTAAAACTGGTATGGATTTGTACGACAGTTTTGTGCCAAACTTTGGCACATTTTTGGCTCATTGCATGATTCTGGCGCGACATGACCTGCATCACTGGCGCATTCAAAAGTGTTGTTTCTGGCACAGATTGTGCCAAGTTTTAGCATACGACAGTTGACACACTTATAGAACAGGGCTACGACAGTTTGTTTGGCTCACAGCACAACAAAAAAATTGTGCAGTCCCATTCAAATATTTCATCCTTAGTCTTATATATTTTAACCCCTTACCAACATTGGAGATATGAGTACGTGCTAATGCCGGTAAGGGGCTGTGTAGCGGGATTGTAGCGTGATCTCACTACATTGCCTTCTAGTGTTAGCTGCTAATTATTATTATTATTATTATTATTATTTATTTTAAAACGCCATTGGTTCCAGGGCGACTGTTCATTGAGGGGTGGTTACATACATAACATAAGTCAATCGAGGTACAATGATAAGGTGAATGATGACAATTGGCATGACAGAGGGTGTGGTGGACCCTACCCAGCTGAGGGCTGCACAATCGACAATGGAGGGGAATGAGACAGGAGCGAGGTGAGGGGGCCAGACAGGTTTGTGGAGGGTGTAGTGACAGCAGGGTTATGGTCGGTTATAGGCAATCCTGAAGAAGTGGGTTTTACGGTTGCTTTTGATGCTGGTGAACGTGGAGGAGAGTCTGATGTGTTGGGAGCAAGTGAGTTTCCAGAGTATGGGGGATAGGAAGCTGGGAGATGTCTTGTAGACGTTGGTGTGGTCGCTGATAAGGGAGAGAAGAGAGATAGGTCCTGTGAGGAGTGGTGATTGCGTGAGGCATGGGGCGTGGCTAGGGTCTCTTAAAACATCGGGGCCGGGGCCCTTTGTGTTTTGCCAGTGGGCTGGGATTTAAACGACATTTTTTTCACGAACTTTGGTGTTATACTAGCGGATGTATTTTTACAGAGAATAACCTTCTGCTAATGTCACTAATTTTCAGCATATTCCACATAGAGTGACCCTATATCTATATACACATGCCCTCAGCAGTCACAGACAATGAATATTCACAAAGGACAAATTTACTTTTTCAAAACCCCTCACCTCCGTATGTGCAAGTACCCCTAAACAGTCACCAAAAACATACCACATACACATTGGAGCATTTATTCGGACAAATGATTGTTTACTAATAACTCCTACAAAACCAAGACCCAAACTATACTACAAAAGGACCATATAATCCTTGCCAGACCCTGACCGAAACGCGGGACCCCAATGTGACTATAGCTGTTCACAGCCCCTGATTTACATATACCACCGCCATACAGTGACCACTTTGTGGTAGATACTTGTTGTATGTAGGCTCTGAAGTACATATAAGTGATTACACCTGCAGGTTACATTTAGTGACTCCTCAGGAGACGTCTTTTCTGATCAGCTGTTCGTTCTCTTTCCCTTTTCTTCTCCATCAAGTTCACACCTTCTGCTGATGCTCCCGGCACACGACTCCGTCCTAAGGATTTGGGACTCAAATATCTTAGATTCTCCTCCATTCAGCAACTCACTTAAAGATAAGTATATAAGTCTCCTAGTTAGGTAGTGTATAGGTCCCCTCAATTAGGCAGGTATAGATAAATATAGGGTCACTTAGGCAGGTATTACACTCACGGGCACACTTTATTAGGTACACACTGTACAACTGCTCGTTATTACATTAATTTCTAATCAGCCAAATCCACCATGGCGGCAACTCAGTGCATTTAGGCTTTGTAGACATGGTCAAGACATATCTCTGCAGTTCAAACCGAGCCATCAGTATTGGGGAAGAAAGGTGTTGAGGCCTGTTGTACGTCGGGGCAGGTTGTTGGTGACCAGATGGGTGGTCTGAGTATTTCAGAATGGCTGATTCCTGATTTTCACGACACATCAATCTCTTAGTGTTTAAATGAGAATCGTCCGAAAAAGAAAAAAACATCCAGTGGTGCGGCTGTCTTGTGGGCGGAAATGCCCTGTTGATGCCAGAGGTCAAAGGAGAATGGGCAGGAATGGTTCGAGCTGATAGAATGGCACCAGTGACTCTCAAATAGCCGACCCCGTTACAACCAAGGTAGGCGAAGAGGCATCTCTGAACGCACAGTACGGCGAACTTTGGGTAAAGGCAGATGGTACAGTGCAGGATGACCACACTGGGTGCCACTCCTGTCAGCTAAGAACAGGAATACTGTAGCCCCAATTTGCCCAAGCTCGATCGAAATTGGACAGTAGAATGATTTGGCTGGAAAATTGTTGCCTGGTCTGATGAGTCTCGATTTCTGCTGCGACATTTGGATGGGTAGGGTCAGATTTTGGCTTGTCAACAACATGAAAGCATGGATCCTTCCTGCTTGTTTCAAGGTTCTGGCTGGTGGTGTTGGTGGTCATGGTGTGGGGAATTTTTCTTGGCCTCTTGGGCCCCCTAGGGTACCAATTGATCATCGTTGACAACAACTTGTTGGATCTCATGCCATGAAGAATTGAGGCAGGTCTGAAGGCAAAGGGGGGGTCAACCGTTACTAGCATGGGGGTCTGTACCTATTAAAGTGGCCGGTGAGTGGAAATAAAATTGGGGCACTCTCTAGCACGGTATATAGATATAGGGCCACTGAGGCAGGTATATTAGGGGCTCAAACAGGAATCTAGGGGCACAAAGGCAGTATAGGGGGCCAAAGGGCAGGTATGTGCAGGGCCGCAGGCAGGTATAGGGGGCCGCAGGCAGTATATGGGGCCTCAGGCAGTATATATGGGGCCACAGGCAGTATATGGGGCCACACGCAGGTATAGGGGGCCGCAGGCATGTATAGGGGGCCGCAGGCCGGAATATTGGGGGGCACACAAGCAGTATATATGGGGCCACAGGCAGGTTATATGGGGCCACAGGCAGGTTATACTGGGGCCTCTAGGCAGTTTATAGGGGGCCGCTGGCAGGATATAGGGTGGCGAGGCAGTAATATAGGGGGCCACTGGCAGTATAAGGGGCACTGAGGGCAGTATATAGGGCACTGAGGCAGTATATAGGGGCACTGAGGAAGTTATATGGGGCAACAGGGCAGTATATATGGGGCCACAGGCAAGTATATAGGGGCAGAGGCAGGTAACGCTATAAAAATAACAAACCATTAATACGCACCTTAGTTCCCACGCGAGTGCGCTCTGTTCCTCTTCAGCCCCGCTTCCTCGGGAGCTCCTCGGGCGCAAAGGCATGTTGACGCGCGCATTTACTGTGCGCCCAAGGAACAGGTAGCGGAGTGATGGGTCATTACATCGCGCCGCTGCAGCTGAGCTGCAAAAAAAACGGGGCCGCGCCGGGTTCAGCGCTGTGAGGACCCGGGACGGCCCACACAGTGGTCGGACCGGAGACGGTGACTAGTCTGCGGGGCAGGTGCGCTCGCTCTCTGCTCCCAGAAGACCTCGGCTGTTTGTGTGTCCAGGGACGCCACATGTAGTGCAGGGGCCAGGTCGGTGCTCCAGGCCCATGGCTGCGGCTGGGAGCCCGGGAGTGGGAGGTCTCGGGGAACAGGGGGTTTTATTCGGGGCCCGTGCCCCGAATAAAAAGCCCTAGCGGACGACCCCTGGGTTGTGGAGGGGAGTTATTTGGAAATTAGGGCAAGAGAGTATGGGAGGGGAGAGGTTCTAGGAGAGCCTTGTAGGTCATAGTTAGCCAACTTGAAATGAAATTTGCTGGGCAACGGGGAGACAGTGATAAGTGATGACAGAGAGGGAGGCAAGAGGAGTAGCAGGGAGAGGAGAGGTGATTAAGACGGGGGGGGACTAAAAGGCAGGGCAGTTGAGAATTGTTTTGAAGGGGGGACAAGAGTGCTGATGGGAGGCCCACAGAGAAGGATGTTGAAAGTAGTCTAGGCGGGGAAGATGACATGGGCATGGACCAGCATTTTTGTAGTGTCATAGTTGAGGAGATAAAGGATAGGATGCGAGAGGTTGTTTTTCAGGTGGAGGGCGGAAGGCAAGAGTGAGGTTTCTGGCTGTGTGGTTTTGAAAGATAGTGCGGAGTCGAGGATTACCCCCAGGCAGCGGACTTGCGGTACCTTGTACTCCACATTTAGTTTTAGGAGACTGAGGAGAAGAAGGAGGAATGGAGGACAGACAGTCAGGGATCTGGCGAGAGTAGAGAAGTGAACATTTGGGCCGGAGATGTAAAGTTGGGTATCGTCGGCATACAGGTGGTAATGAAAGCCTTGTGAGGATATGAGTTGACCGAGGCCAAGGAAGAGTGTTAAAGAGAGAAGAGTAGAGGACCCAGGGACTGACCCCCGAGGGAACAACAGAGAGAGGCCGGGGGGGGAGGGTGGGAGCGAGAAATGAGAGACGCCTGATTGTCTCCGATCAGGGAGGAGCGAGGAGATCCAGGAATGGGCATGTCCCGTGATGCCGTAGCAGGAGGTATGATCGTCAGTGTCAAAGGCAGAGGACAGGTCTAAGAAGGAGGAAGCCCACAGTGTAGTGGTGTGGAGGCTTTGGTAGTTGCTAGGGTCATTGGTGACCTTGGTTAGGGCGGTTTCGGTAGAGTGGGTGGGTCGGAAACCAGATTGTTGTGGGTCAAGAAAGAGTGTTGGAGGAAGGATGGGTGGAAGTTGAATGATAGACGTGTCTGGTTTCCGAAGGGAGTTTGGAAGCAAAAAAGGGAGCAGTGAGAGGGGGCGATAGTAGGACAGGGTGGAGGGGTCATGGGTTTTTGTTTTTTTAGGATTGGGTGATAGTAGCATGTTTTTAAGGCGGAAAGGGAAGAGCCAGAGGTTGTGATAGGTTGAAGAGTTGGTGGGGCGTGGGATGATAGAGCAATGAGGTCTGGGCAATGGGTGGGACGGCGTGGGTCCAGACTACAGGTAGTCGTGGTTGGATTTGGACCAGTAGAGAGGAAAGGTGTGTCATGAGTGAAGGTGGGAAGCAGATTAAGGGGGAAGTGCAGTTTGCAAGAGTAGAGGAGGGTGGTGTGGGGACTGCGGGCTATGCTTTCTCTGATGTGGTGTTCTTCTGGAGGAATGAATGGCAAAGTCGTCTGCTGAATGGAGGTATGGGGAGGGAGGTGAGGTGGACGGAGGCAGTGAGTTGATGGTTTTGAATAATTGTCGGGGGTTGTGGGACAGCGAGGATATGAGGTTGGTGAATAGTCCTGGGTTTGGCTGAGGTTGAGTGCAGATTTAATGGTATGTATGATTTTTTTATGAGGCAAAGTTATCGGTGGAGGAGTTTTATTCCAGCGGCGTTTCTGCAATTCTGGAAGCACGACCTCATTTGTTTAGTGGAGTCTGTGTGCCCGGGGTGTCGGTTGATTTTCTGGGTTCTGTTGTGTGTGTGAGGAGGCGGACTGAGTCAAGGGTGGTGGTGATTGTGTGTCTGGATAAAGTGGTGGCTGCGTCTGGGTCCCTTAAATGAGGCTGATGGTGAATGAGGTGCAAAGAGAGTCAGAGAGAGTGAGGAAGGTTGAGGCTTTGTAGGTTCCTGCGGGGGCGTTATGGATATGAGACAGGAGGCCAGGTGGGGTGGAGAGGGTGGAAAAGGTAAGAGGTTGTGGTAGATACTTGGGTGGGGGGAGTTTGAGAGGTCAGATAGTGGGCAGAGGCGGGGTGAAGATGAGTGGTCCAGTGTGTGTCCATCTTTATGAGTGGCTCCTGAAGTCACACTGGGAGAGGTCGAAGGAGGGTGCAGAGTGAAAGGGTTTTGTTGGAAGCAGAGTGGGGGTTGTCGATTGGGATATTGACAGTCTCCCATGATGATAGTGGGAGCTGTCGGTGGAAAGAAAGTGAGAGAAGACAGGAGGTAAAAAGTGGTCGAGGGAAAGGTGCTGACAGTGCCTGGGGGTCGGTAGATAACAGCCACTTGGAGGTTTGGAGGGGGGTTGTAGATGCGGACAGAGTGCACCTCAAAGGTGGAGATTGTGAGGGAGGCATAGGTGGAGTGGGGACAAAGGATAACGAGGTGTCAGACAGGTGGGGCGACACCTCCACCATGCTTGTTTCCAGGGCGAGGGCGGGAGTGTGGGTAAGTTGGAGGCCGATGTGAGAGAGTGCGGCAGGGGAGACAGTGTTCAGAGGGGGTCGCAGGTTACAGTCAGACCAAGGAAAGAGAAGTTGCGAGAGATGAACAAGTCAAGTATGTAGGAAAGTTTATTACATACAGGGGACCGTGCATTCAGAGTGCTCCTAGGAGAGGGATAGGGGGAGAAGGGGTCGAGGGATGTGCTTTAGGTTAAATGGGGTTAACGGAAGTTGTAGTGGTGATCTGGTTCCAAATGGGGGGAAGGAGAGACGATGGTGGGAATGTGCTGTGGGGCCCTGAGGTTGGGGATATGTACCAGAGCCAGATGGAGCAGTGAGAGGGTGAGCAGGTAGGGGTAGGAAAAGACTGTAGTTGTGCAGGGTTTGTTTGGTAAGGAGGGAAATAAACAGTGGGGAAGAGGGTTTTGGTGGCCAGCAGGACAGGTGAGGTGAAGAGGGTTGAATGCAAGGGGGAGATGTATGAGCCCATTATCCAGAGAGGGTTGTATGGGGATAAGCAGGAAGTGTGAGGAGAGTGGAGATTGCGATAATGGGGGAAAAGAAAAGCATAGTATTTGAAAGATTAGGCAGTCTATTAGTGGGAGAGAAAAGTGTAGAAGTTTACCTTTGCAATCCTTGTTCAATCATGGTTTTATTTGGTATTAATTCACACTTGCTGGGGCCACACTTGGAGCAGGGCCACATGTGTCCACTGGCCATACCAGTGTGAGTCGAGTCTATTACTAAGCTTGATCCCAAACAGAACAATCAGTGCGTGAACACAGAAATGCGGAGTTTCGTGTTGCCTAATTAGCAGAGTGGGGGAGGGGGAATAGGAAACGAGATTACAGAGGGAATTACAAAGGCTCCATGGACACAGCATGGGATGGGGGTATAGGAGATGGCATTATGATAACAGATATGGCTACACTGGAGATACACATCAAAGAGACATACAGCAATGCACAGCAGGAGTTGTAGTACTACACAATGAGAAACATACAGCAATGGACGATGTGCAGTTAACACTCGGCCATCCCACACTATTTAACCCTTAGACACTGCGGCATAAATGGGCACGATGCCGAAATCAATGAGAAACGGTGCCACGTACCGTACCTCACTTTGATCAGGGTGCCCGCGGCAAAATCATGGGGCCCAGATCGCTTAACATGGCAGCTGAAAGCCTTGTGAAGCCTTCCATCGCCGCCATGTTTTCTGTTTTACTACTTCTGGCCCAGGCAGGAAGTAGTAAAAGGCCATCTTTGTACACACTAATGCATTGTATTACAATGCATTAGGCTGTAAAAATTATCGCTCCCCCTAGTGGTGTAGTACCCTAGGGGGCTCAAAGTTAAAGTTAAAAAAAAGTTTTAAAGTTTAAAAAATTTAAAAAATCTTAAAAGTTCATTTCATGTCCCATAAAATTGGAATAAATTTAATCAACAAAAGTTGCAAGTGTTCCAAACTGCTAGCAATAAAAAGTAAATTTCAGCCCGCAAAAAAATGCCCCCTCACTCAAGTCCTTAGGTGTTAATACAAAAAAGTTATTGGTCACAAAAAATGGCGCTGTCGTACAAATTTCAAAAATAGAAAATGTTGGGAATTTTTTTTACGGTACCATAATATAACGAAAACTGTACATGTTTGGTATTACCGGATGCATATCAACCTGTAGAATACAGAGAACACATCATTTTTACCGAAGATTGAACGCTGTAAAAACAAAACTTCTGCGAACATGGCGCAAGTACGTCTTTTTCTCACATTTTGCCCCAACTAGAATTTTTTTTGTGGTTTCCCAGTATGTTCTATGGTAATATGAATGACACCAATAGAAAGTACATCTTGTCCCGCAAAATAAAAGCCCTCATATGTCTATTTAGGTTGAAAAATAAAAAAGTTATGGCTCTTGGAAGGAGAGGAAGAAAAAGCGAACATGAAAAAAAATAGGCCTCAGCGTTAATGGGTTAACAATCCTCATATCTGTATATGCTTTTATAAGTAGTGAGATATAGTGACAGTTTAAAATTATATAAATACACAAACGAGAAGTTGTTGGAATCTAATTCTACTTTACATGTGAGAATGTCATGAAGATAAATGTGAATGATTACAATATTTGAGTGAAAGGATTTTTATTAGGTGAACTGCACAACTGAAACCCTGTTAACTATCTGTAGCCTGGATTCAAAAAAAGATATGGTTGGGCCTGGAGCCTGCGGCACATTTAGTAATAATAATCTTTATTTATATGGTGACAACATATTCGGTAGCACTTTACAATTTAGAGGGTATAAATACTGAAAAATAACAAACATTACACAGTAAAAAGCTACATACAGATCAGACACAAGGTGTGAGGGCTCTGCTCACAAGAGCTATTAGGGCTTATGGGTGAGATGAATGGAGAGAAATGCTTAGTTTACATGATGTTCCAGCCCTGTTTCATAAATATGGGATGGTTTACATAAAAAAAGTGTATGAACCTGCCACCCAGACAGTACATCTATATACAGATAAGTGTCTGTGAGTGCCCAAGTGCAGGGAGTGACAGAATTGTGTATGGCTGAAAGCGAGGGGATCTTGGTAGGCCTGTCTATGATGATGTATTCTCAGGGCGCACTTAAAACTAGGAGGGTTATGGGTGTGCCTGATCGTACAGGGTAGCATGTTCCAGAGAACTGGTGCAGCACATGCAAAATCTTGGAGAGGCTCAAATGACTGAGGCATGTCATTTAAGATCATCAGCAGAACGGAGAGACCGGGTAGGGTCGTCCCACATATATTCAGCTACATTCAGTACACTCATGTGTTGCTGAAATTGATTTTCCAGTTGATCCTATAAATGCTCAATTGATGATAAATTTGGCAACTGGACTGGGCAAGGAAGTGTTGAAATCTGGCAGAGAGATTTCTGTGAAACCCTTAGGTCTTGTCCCCACAGCATTGTTTTTCAGCCAGTTTTCAGTTTTGAAAATCGGCTGACAAACTTTTACACGGACCTTAATGGAAAACCCGTGCAGCGGACCCCACTGCACGGGTTTTCCACCTGGCGGTTTTTCAGATGGCTGGCGGTCCGAAAAACATAGAACGTGTTCATTCTTCCAACCGGTTTTCGAACGGAAGATGAACATGTCTATGTGAAGGGGGAGGGCTTTTTTCCACTAACCCCGGAGAAAAGCCACCCCCCTGTGGCCGCGTGCACGGAACTAAAACAGTACAAATACATGTCGGTATTTATCCTGTGCCATGTAAATGGCCCCTTACTGTGTGGGAGAGAATTATCCTGCTGAGAAGTGGCATATGACTGACTGCCGTATACAGTGGCACACAAGATCATCCTACCAGCAGTTGGGGCAATTTGTTGCTCCATACCAAGGGCAAGATTGATGCACTTACCATGAGTCCTCTATACTCAAACTAGAAACAGAACCTAGGTTTGTTGCTAAGGACGATAGGGACTCAGTCTGTAGCAGTCCAAGTTTCTTGTTCATGATAGCACTGCAAATGAATGCGACAGTGGCTGGTAGTCAAGGGAAGGACGTGTAAGTGGTGCAGTGACACCAAATTTACTGTCTAGCGCCTGGAAATGGTCTAGGCAAAGACAGGGATGTGTAATAAAGGTGCCACCTATGACTGAATACTGGACAAGAAAACCATGGGAGCGGTTTCTTCTTGTCAACAGATCAAACAATCCTCTCTACTGGTGGCCTGTCTGGAGCCTGTTTGCCATATGTATGCCCTTACATAACCACTGCTACCAACATCTTTAAAGAGCTTTGTCAGAGCAGCCTAGATACCAGACCATTTATCAGAACGACATCCTGCTTTTCTCTGTATCTAATCAGACCACACTTATAATTATTAGTTACATATCTGCCTGAGACATAACTGCATGCAGAGATTTTCAGCAATCCAATATATCTGTCTGGTCATGGTGAACAGCCTGAATTATTCATGCCTTAGATGTGCTGGAAATGTGTCATGCTGCATATATCTACGGTGCTCTATTGGATTCAAATGACTGTGCAGATTAACGTAATTGATACAGTATACCTAATCTGCCAGCAGCAATCTATTTGACCTGGAATTCAGGGGAATTGTGAGGTGCAAAGTAAAAACACATTTAACAGTTAAATGGAATGTGTCATCAAAAATGACTTATTGTTCAACTCATGTTTTTATGTTAAACAAATTTTGATGAATTTTTGGTTATTTTTTAAAAAATGTTCCATTTGACTTTTAATATTTCTTAATAATTCTTAAATCCAGCAGTTTTCACTTTGGCTGCTAGGCCTAATAATAGTCTGACACTTCCTGTGCTGTAGAGAAAGATTTTCAGTAGTCTGCTCATTATCAGCACAAGCAGGATTACACTGGAAGGAGACACCAATGTGTATAGATAACACAGGATCCACCAGTCACAGTTCACCCTCTCCCCTTCCCTGCACACTGACTTCTTCCCAGGTTACAGAACATGCCTAGAAAACTCTACTATAGAAGTCAATGGGACTGAGTCAGTCTTAAGGCTCCTATGTGCATGAAGCTGCTGTAAAGTATCTCTCTGACTTCTGTTAAAGCAGTGCAGGCAAGAATGCTGTCCCCACAATCATATATAGACGGCCGAATTGAGAAAAAAAAACTGCTAAGAAGAAAAGAATATGGATCAGGGTCATGTTTTAGTAAATAAAAAATAAAAAATTGGCGACAGATTTAGTTTAATAGTATTAATAGTAATATCTACTATGAGGTCAATAGGTAAGCATCAGCATTGATTACATCATTGCTATGCAACTTCAGCCATTAATACAGAGCACGTACTGATGGAGGTATAGGGGCGAGTGTTTGGGGCGACCACCTCAGCCAGCCCAGTAATCTAAAACATGTTAGATGCTTCTAAGTGGAAGTGTTTTACTATTTTTTTTAGAGAATTTCTTGCCTAATCTACAAATTAGTTAAAACTAAAATTAACCTAATAATACAATTTTTCCTACAGAATCATGAAGTTTCACGTAGCAAAAGGAATTAAAAGGAAAAATTTGCCCCCCTTTTGATGTAAAGATGTAATTAAAGTATTCGCGGGCCCTTTTTGGGATATGTTATGCAGAATAAAAACCCTTCAAAACAAGGTTAGTAATAAAAACCTTTTTTCTCTTTATCAGTGTTCAACTAATAACAGTGTATTTGTACAATTATAACATTCTGAAGGCTTTATGTGGTTGTTTCGTTATAGGGGTTTTGCTTTCTGGTTATTAGGCCTCAGAAAAGAGGGCCCGTGGTTTGGGATTTCTGAACTATTTTTAGCGCACCCACCGCGTATTGAAATCCCATAAAAATTTAATCAGGAGAACTGCGCAAACAGTCATTTCCTCGTTCTCTAAGATTCTCTTTCACTTATATCATGTACCTTAAATAAAGTTTCATCCCCTTAAAAGATTTGGCCATTTCCTTCTCCTTTGATGCTTTAGCAATATTAGTAATATGTTTTGCCTTCTTTACAATTCTCGGGATAAAACACTTCTAGTTTCTTTTTATCCCTTTTAAAAGTTTTTTTTATTATATTTTTACCTCTAAAACTAAACCTAAAGTTTTTAAATGTGTCCACCAGAACCTCACTCCTGCTATTTTGTTCCACCCTTTTAGTTAGTTTTTTAAATCTCTCCCCTCCTTGTCTTGAAATTAGTCTTCCTAAAATAAAATATTTTTTGTTTTTTGTTATTTGGGTGAAAAAACACGGGGCTCCATGTCCCTTTCATGGCCCCTGCCATAAAAAGCCGCAAACATGCTTTTTCTCTGTTCTCATACTACTGGAAGTTATATTCTTTTTGAAAGTGCCCCCACTGATGCATTTTGACTGGGGGGACTTATGGTGGACAGTTATGGGGGACTGATGTGGCACTATAGGCCTGTATGGGGCTTTTTTTTAAGAAAACCTAAATGAGCAATGCAGAAAAACTGTGCCTGTATTATCTCTGCATTTCTTCCTCAAATAAGTATTTATTTCTAACACAATCATGGCATATTCACAAGATATACCGTAAAAAATGTTGATGAGACTCTAAGAGAAAAAAGGGACTCTATCTCTTTTTAGGTAGGTAGCGTCAAGTGTTAACCCAAAACCCTTAGACGTTTTTGGGGATTTACCAATGAAGTGCCACAAAGGTTCAGAGGTTTTCCAAGTTTTTGGTTTGGGAAGGAAATTGCCTGGGGAGAGTACAAAATTGTGGGCCCCCCTTTTTTTTCAAAAAAAGTCGTTTTTTTGCAAAAATTTTTAAAAAAGGGGCTTGTTTTTATTCACCAAATCTAAAGGGTTCATTTTAAAAATTGGGGGATTATAAAAACTATAAATCTAAGATGTTTTATTTCTCATAATAACCAAACAGAGCGCCCCTTTATTTTATATAGTGCGCTGAAAAATTAAAGGGGACTCTGATTAGTTGCTATGGGCAAAAAAGGAAAAACTTTGACTAACAGTTTTCATCATGTCCTCCATATTTTTTAAATATTTGGGTATATTTAGGAGTCCCTAGAAATGAATGGGGGGGCAATGGCTGCAGGTGTTTCCCTCCTCATTTACATGATAGTTGGCTCACAGCTAGCTGCAAGCGACTAGTGCAGAGGATTTTACCACATGGTAAAACCCATTTAAGTTGTTTTAGAGATGCTCCTTTAAGTGTCTCCATTAAATGTTTTGTTGTTGTAGTGCCTGGGTATCCAATTACCTCAATTACCATCGGGTGTTTTAAGTCACCTGTTGTTGAAAAATTTCCTTATGCAATAAAATAATTCCTCACTACATTTTTTTTAGGCAAAAGATCACCACACCTAACAACCCCCCTTAGCAGTCTATAACATCTAATCATGTCAGTACGGGGGTTAAAAAATATAAACCTCTTTCATTTTTTAACATGCTGAACACCCTTAGAAAACAAAGATTCTTTGTTCAGATAGTAAACCTACTTATTTAAACAGGTCATTTCCAGTTACTTCAATTGTTTAATTTTCAGACAAAGTAGTTAAAGGTTATGTTCTGTGTTATTTTTCATGTATAGGGTTGATCAGATTCTTGGAAAGGGTCAAATAGCAACAGACAAAAAGAGTCGGGAAAAAACTGTACATGAAATTGAGTCTGGAGATGATCTCAGCATGTTGGGCCGAGTAGTTAAAGTGGAAAAGCAGGTAAAGTATTATTATTCAACATAAAATATTAAAAAATAACATTTTATAATATTTGGATCATTGTATAATAAAACATTATGCAGTTTTCTAATACACCTATAGTTATTGAATGACCATTACCATTTGAATGACATCTTTTTTAATGTTAGTGAATGCATGTTTTCTTGTTTTCATTTAGAGGCTAAAAACTTGTACATACTAACTTCTGCTCACAAAGCACAACTTAACAAAAGTGAAAAGTTTCTACAGTTACTGAAATAGTGCCACCTGGTGTTCAAAGTGTATAGCAGTGTGTATGTCCACCGAATGAGCAGCGGGACGCACACGTGCTCGATCATTCTCCTCAGTCAGTTCTTTGTATAGTATTACTCTGCACACTATAGCGTAGCCCATAAAAATAGCTTTATGCTTTGCTGGTTAGAGAAGAACCAGAGTCTCTGCAGTAATATGGTGGTAAGGTTATAAGTAAGAATGGAGAATATTGTCAGCTGCCAGAGAAGGAAGAGGACCTAAAATTGCTTATTTTATGTAATTAAGAAAGGCTACCTGGTTTCAACAACAGCTATCTGTGTCTGAATGATTAAATGATGCCAGAATTATTTGACATCAGTTGTTCATCTCTGTGGGATGCCATGAGCTACTCAGAATTTCCCCTAATGAAGACTAATGCTGCTCCTATTAAAAACTGAGTAATGCTTCTGTTCATTCATGTTTGCTTTGTTTCCTTTTATTCCCCTGCTTTGGGAAACCTTTCTTCTTGTAAAATGTTTTCAAATATTCAATAAATATGTATCTTTAAAACTGAGTAATGCACCAATAGGCCTGGCCCTGCAGATAAGATGGCTGCTTTTTGCAGAAGTTCTCAACCCTGAAAAACACAAAGACACTGAACTATTAGATCCATGTGCTCTGATCACATGGAAAATTGTTGATCAGTAAGGGTGCTTTCACACAGTGCTGTTTTAGTGCAGTTTTAACTGCGCTCCAATTAAATTGTCTTTATTACCAGCAAGCTTCTTTCAGTTGTCTAAATTATTCAGAAAGGTGATTCAAGTAAGTAATCAATTAGGGTATGTTCATACGGCTGATGCGATCCAAGAATTGCATGTCATTTCTTTGATCGCATCCGCCAGACGGACCCGACAGGCTCGATGCAAACACGCAGAAGCGATCACTCATGTGAACGCCGCTGCGTGTCTGTCATTGCCGGCAGTGATAAACTCACTGCTAATTGTTAGATGTGTCTCTGGTCAGATGGACCCAGAGACGCATCAGAAAAGCGGATGTTCACACGGACGCAAGACACCGTGGGAACATACCCTTACTGTGTCTGAAGTCTTGTGGATTACAAACACACTAATTGATTACTCACTTTCCAAACAGTTTAGATAAGTGCAAAAAGTTTGCTAGTAATAAAGGCAGCCTAATTGGAGCGCAGTTAAAACTGCACCAAAAATGTGCTGTGTGAAAGCACCCTTAGATATCTGAAAAATGAAGCTACATTTCTAGAAGATTAGAACCCCCGCCCATTTAGAAGTAACTCATCTACTATGTACTTTTTATTAGTTTCTTAAATACAGAACCTAAACTTAACAGTTAATGAACAAAACAGTTATTTTGGTGACTAATAAACTAATTTAAACATTCGGACAATCTTAATCTGTAAGTAGAAAAACACAAGACAATGAGTAAGAACATCAGTTGGTCCATCTGACTTCCAGAAGTCTAGACTAGATTACAGTGTTTAATAATACCTATATAGTGGTACCAGCCTATAGCAATGACATGTGAGCATCTAGTAGGCAGTAACTTCAGTTTACGAATTACCCCCAAGGATAGATTTGTTCTTACTAAAGTATATGTCATATTTTTGTCTTGTTTTATGCCAGTTTTTCAATGCTTTTTTGACAGCCGGACTAACGTACTATTCCATCAGGTAAAAAAAATTAAATCTGATGGACCATAATAAGCCAATGTGATCTTTGAAGATATGTTAGGATACACTGACAAGCAAAAGGTTAATAATGTTTAGAATATTTGATTTTCAGGCTCCATATCTCAAATATCTCTATTTTTCTTCAACTCTTCCCACAAGTGTCCGAATGGGTTGAGGTCTTGAACTGTGGGGCTAGTCCAGCAACTCTATTTCATTGTCATTGAACCATTTCATCGACAATCTTGACGTATGCCTCGGGTTGTTGTTCTGCTGGAACACTTTATCGTCCTTATCATGCTCCAAAGTACTCCAGTGTATGAAGTAACTCATCTTGTTGGATACTCCCACAAAGCTCAGCCTTGAGATCACCATTGATCTTAGTCGAGTATCCAACACTGTTGGCTGTGAAACAACCCTATACCATCAGGCTTCCTCCTCAAAACTTGACAGTTTCTTCAATATCTGGATCTGTCAGACCCCTTTTCCCATAAGTCTTCCAGACCCATTTGCAGCCAACAGAGCCCAGTCTATTGACTTTTGTCTCATCACAACACCTGTAATTAATTGTTGGGCCAATAATCTAAAGAATAACCAAGAAAAAGTGGTCCATCAAAACTACCAAAAACACCTAAAACATGAACCACTATATCCAATTAAAAATAATCTTTTTTGAATCACAAATATAAAATAACAAATACAAACTTTAAAATAGTAGCAGTAATACCTGCACAAAAGCAAGTGTGTATCCCCACCACTCACTAGAAAATATACATTATACGGCATGGGTTATATAAAACATAAAAGGGGCGCAATGTGATGCTCTCTATACCCTCATTCTACACTGCTTTAATTTCAGGTCAGGTGTTTACAATATTGTTACATGTTGTTTGATATATATGGAGTATGTTTTATATAACCCAGGCCATATAATGTATATTTTCTAGTGAGTGGTGGGGATGCACACTTGCTTTTGTGCAGGTATTACTGCTACTATTTTAAAGTTTGTATTTGTTATTTTATATTTGTGATTCAATAAAGATTCTTTATAATTGAAATAGTGGTTCATGTTGTAGGTGTTTTTGTCTCATCACTCCAAATCGCCTGTTTCCAATCTTCTACTTGTCCACTTTCGTACTTTTTTTGTAAACTGGATCCAATGCCTCTTATGACAATATTGAAGTCAAGTCTCCTTAACCTTTTTTGGCCCTCTTTTCCAGACTTGTGTAATGGGGGTCTCACAGTGCTTGCATGGATGCTGTGATCTCACTTTACAAAGCATACGAGTCACTTCTACCCCCATGTTTGTCACACCAGAACTGATAGACCTTAAGTCAACTTGTTATTTTGCCTGGATGTTCACCTCTCAGCTTTGGAATGGATGGACTTTATTTCATATTCTTTCAACTGTAATGGCCTCACATGATGCAGTTTGGTAACTTTCTTGGTAGAGACCACTATCGATGAGCTGGATGATGCTCTTCCTCTTTTATTGGGAAATTTTCTTCATGGCTCGATTCGAACCAGTGAGCTTTTGTTTGGGAATCAACCTAATAACACACTGAGCTATTAGAGAATGTGAGAACAGGTTGTAATTTGTAGTATACAAGAAGAAAAATTTTGTTCCACCACCAGGAGCAAAACCAAAACAATGCAGTTACATGACAAGGATCTGCATATCTAAGCATATGCCAAATAGTTCCAAGTCCAATTTATGTATGAGATAGCCAAGATGATTAAATTATGATAGTCTCACATTCAAAGCTGTATCGGATGGTGAGATATGGAGCCTGAAAGTCAAAAGTTTAAAACATTTACATGTGTACATGTGAAACTTTTTTGTTCCGATCTCTACAAAGATTAGCAATATCAGACAACAATGAAATGTATTGTATTCTAGGATATCACTAGAACTTTCCATGTTGTCTCAAGACACTTTTTTGGCATGGAGTTAGGCATGCAGGATGTACAGATAAGCAGACCATACATGTGGCTCATTGTGGCCAATTTATGTATAAACATTTAATATTTGTCCCAAGATCCAGAAATGGCAAAACTGCTAATGATGTGATTATATGGTTATATAATGTTTACTATTTTATTTTTGCAGGTACAGTCAATCGAATCAAAATTAGATAGCCTACTTGATATCTACCAACAGGTCTTAAAGAAAGGATCTGCCTCAGCACTGACATTGGCATCATTTCAGATGCCCCTATTTGAATGTGAACAGACTTCAGATTATCAAAGTCCAATAGACAGCAAAGATTTGTCAAATTCTGCACAGAACAGTGGATTTATAACCAGATCAGCTAGTGCCAACAACCCCCGGGGGTTACAGTTTGTACTCACACCAAATGAATTTAATACACCTGGTTATTTTGGATTTAGTCCTACAAAGGATAGCCAAGCAACACAGGTGTCAACAAATGTAAATGATGGACCTGTAACTGTGGCAACAAACAGTATATCAAACCAAATAAGCCAGGCCTCAAAGCCAACAGCACCAACAACATTACAGATTCCAGCTGTATCTCCACTGAAACATATCAACAAACCAGAACCAATTCACATAATTCCAATGACCACAAAAGAAGATGTTTGTGATGTCACCGCCTGCCTTGTTTCCTCACAAGAAAGCATACAGTCTGCACAACCCAGTTTAACTAAAAATTTTGTAAGGCGGAAAAGTCTGGATACAAATAGCGGGGTATTGTCTTCAGTTCCCTTTACACATAAGGATTTTGGCAAATCAATTTCTGTGCAAAATCTGATTCAATCTACAGAAGAACTTAGTGAACAACTATCATGCAGTGACTCAAGTGTCTCAAGAGGCAGCCAGGAAACTTACCCACAGTGGAGAGAGTCCAAACTTTTTATTGCAGATGAGGAGCTGGAGACTGAGGTTGAAACATACGATGCTGCCTCTGAGCCCACAGTGGAAACCACGTTGTTATCTGACTCTTTGAGGACTGGAATAGCAAGATCATCTCAAAGCATTAGCAGAACTAGGGATGGTAAAGAAACCCTTAGCCCTACACATGTCAAACACAAATAACATTTTTAGAGGGTTTATAGTTCCTTTAGTCATCCATATCATTGCATGAACTGATTTGAACACCCTTACAATTAGCAGTGCAAGAATTGAAAAGAGCCTGAAAAGAAGTTCTATGAGCCAATCTCTCCTGGTTGCATGAAAACGCATGTTTTAAGTGAAGGCTAGAATTGTAACAAAGATAATATATATGTATCTTGAACCCTATAAACTATAGAATAATGTAAACAGTGGTGCTTTAGATGCCCACTCACCTGTAAAGCCAATGACACCAAATGTGTTAATGTAGTTTAAAAATTATATCTTGGGAGCCCTACACTTTATGGTACTGTTCACAAATTTTACATTCTAAAGCACTTTGAATCTAGAAAGAGAAAATATCTGTCCAAACTAGATCTATAAGGTTGTGTTTACAAAGGAAAGGATGTTACAGCTGCTAGCAATTTTACCAAGGAAAACAGTAACATTGGACTTTATCGCTGCTAGTTGTGACAAAATGACACAAACACATTCATTCTTTCAGTCATTTAATGCACATATTACAAGAATGTTGATTTCTGTATATTTTGGTGAAATAGTGTGACATGCATAAAGTTGGCACATCACATTCAGGTTGTTCTTGTCATAGGAACATTCTTTTGCTACGAAGATTTATAATATATGAAACAAGTCACTGCAGTCTTAACCATACTAAATGCTGTAAAAATTATTTCATGAAGGACCTGACCTGTTTACTATGAAAAAAGTTCTGCCTCCACATTTCTTTTTAAAGTATACTTGGATGTTAAATGATAGGCTTGTTATGTGAACGTACTTACATACTGTATATTGTATATATGGTGTCCATGTCTATGAAACCTGCTTCAATGGACATAATTTCAGAAAACAATAAGAACTACAGCCAATTTAATTTTCTTTTTCATTTATTTTGTATTGATTGGCTTGGTTCTGACAAAGCCATTCTTAGTAGACATTGAAATACATGCTCATATTCTGGGGTAGACGATAGAAAGTCCTCTCCCCATCTTGAGATGATGTTGTTGCAATTGAATTATTGTATGCTACTGGTTTTCTTACATGAACAAAGATTGAATGATTAATTCTGAACGATGTCTGAAGCACAAAAAGCTAATTACTGTTTGCCATTTCATATTCCATTTTGGGTTTCTACTTCATTAGAAAAATTTTGCTCTTACTAAAGCTTGTTTACTAATAATAATTTTGTGACATTATCTAGGGTATCTCAACATCTCAGCTCATATTAGAAATAACTTATTTTGAATGTCTGCATCCGTTCAGCCAAATAACTATTCTGTAAATTGAAAAGTATTCTACAATGTATACAACTATACAACTTTTCCTCTCATTTTATTTAATCAATGTTTCACGTGCCTTTATTTCATTGTACATTGCCATGTCTCATAGGTCTGCATTTTGATTATTAGATGATTGCAAAATATATAAAAAAAAAGTTTCTATTGAAAAACTAAAACAAAAAAATTGTTTCCGTTACTTTCTCTCCATCGTTAGACAAAGCAGATACCCTTAGTTCATTTTATTGGTAAATGATCACAAATAACTTGGTATACTGTATTTGCCTTAAATGAAATGCTTAAGAGCTTGAAATTTCCTAGTTTTAATTTAATTTATTTAATAAAATTTTGTGCACATAACTGCGCAATTCTATGGATCATATATAAGAAAAATATGGAATATTTTTTTTCCTGAGAGATGTAATAAAAAAGAAATATGTTTTAGTTTGGTTGTTTTTTACAATCCTGATATTTTTGTGTTACAATTTAGTACTAATGGGATGAAAGGTTCAATGTTACACTAGAATATTGAAATGAATTGGAAATGGGCCAAAGGAGCTGGTAGTCACTGTTAGTCTATTACTAGGTGTTCATGAATGTCCTAATATTTACTTTCTCAACAAAACACGATTATTTGCACTGTGTAGCGATGCCTCCATTTCTATGAATATCTACAATGGTATTTCGAAGTATGAACATTCAGAATTTTCAATATTTCTGCATACATTTGACTAAAAACTACTTTAAAAGTAGACAAACAGAACCAAATCAAATTATTTAAAAAAAAATGTAAACTTGGTCATTTATTTATTGAGAGAAATGATCCAATGCCACATATCTGTGAGTGGTAAAAGTATGTGAATCTGTGCATACAGTATCTGGTATCACCTACTTGGGCAGCAATAACTGCATCTAAATGTTTCCAGTAATTGTTGAATAGCTCTGCTAATTGGTGCAGAGGAATTTTAGCTTCAACTATCATATAGTGCTTGTTGTCCTCCCACGAAAAACTTACTAACTGCTCACAATAGATTATCTACTTACACAACATTTATATTGGACTAAGGTCAGGAACACTCCAAAACTTTACCTTTATTCTTCACTAAACATTTTTTTGGCAGAATAACTTAGGGGGTTGTGGTCATTGTCTTGCTGCCTGACCCACATTTTCTGGAAATTCAGCTCAAGGTCAAGTGTCATGACATTTTTCTTTAGAATTTGCTGGCATAATTCAGAATTTATTGTTCCATCAATGATGGCACTGTCTCAGCCCACATTCAGCAAAACTGGCCAAAACAATGATACTATGACCAACATATTTCACAGATTGTCATACTCACTTACCAGAAAAAGATGTGGGTACCAGTGCAAGGTGTTAATCTATCTCCACTCACTCTATCTTGCAGTCTTCCATTCAAGTGGCAAATTGAGCATAAATCACACCCCAACACAGTCCATGCACAAAAAAAAACACAGTTTGCCACCACCTTTCCCAAAATGTAAGGAAAGAATCTCTGTCACTCATAAACAGCACTTACCAACACTCACAGGGTTAAACATTCTAACCAAAGGCTATGGATTCTTAGAGAATACAAGGACCAAACTTATCAAAGTTTGATGCTTTAGTGGACAAAAGGTACAGTGTTTATAAAAATACAAAAATAAAGATAAAACAGGATGACATATATATACATTGTAAATTATTTTCTGATCCTTGGGGCAAGGAAGAAATTGTAAAACAGCTCAGATGATGGCTAAATCCTATGCTGTCAACATGTTTTTCTGTTGCAACCATATTTTATTATATCAAACTCCAAATCAGATTTGGATGGTTAAGTGATAAGGGGAAAGGATCAGGAACACGTAATTGTATATGTCCTTTGCCTGAATGATTGTAATTTGGTTGGGGGATGTTGAGGTTGGATAGACAGACCCTCCTCTGTCCATCCTTTGAATTAGATAAAACTCCAAGCTCCATGTCAAAAGTCACACTTGTAGATAACCTGTTACCCATGCCCTCAATAAACCAGGCCTAAATTATATCCTCAATGACACACACAGATTTCAAATGCAAAAATCAACTTTATTATCCAATATATATAGTCACAGTGCACAAAATTGATTTCATGATCTGGGTGAACATCACAAAGATTTTTTTTCAAACATAGAGCATTTTACTAAATGTAAATGTAAACAACTGTATCTATCAGAACTCGGAGACCGAAAACGTTTTCTTCTCTACATCCTGCCATGCACACCAATGTTATTTGGTGTCTTTCTAACTGTGGACTCATGAACATTAATCCTTCTGACTGTGTATAGAGTCAAAACTTTTTAGATATTATTTTATAACCTTTTCCAGCCTGATGAGCATCAACAACTCTTCTAAGGGTTATCTGAAATGTCCTTTTTTGTGCCATGATACCCTTCCAAAACCATGTGTTGTGAAGATCAGACTTTAATAAATCATACTTGATTGTTATCTAATTGGTTAAAAATACTTCACTAATTTCATCTTAAAATTATGTGCTAACCCTAAAGGTTCACATAATTTTGCCACTCACAGATATGTGAAATTGGATTATTTCCTTAACAAATAAATTGCCAAGTCTAATATTTTTTCCCCAACTGTTTGATTTGGTTTTATTTTTGGAACTTAAAAATCTGATGTACTTTTAGGTAATTTCTACACAGAAATATAGAAAATTCTGTAGGTTTAACAAACTTTTAAGCTCCACTGTACATATGTCTGTGCTTTCCATGAAAATATGTGCTTTCTACATTACCTTAGGCAATGTTCACACTTATTGTTATTATTTTTATTTATTTTAGAGCGCCATTGATTCCAGGGCGCTGTACATTCAGGGGGTTACATACATAACATAGTCAAACAAGTACAATGATGACAATATGTGACTAACAACTGGTACAAAGGGAGAGAGGACCCTGCCCGCGAAGACTTATAATCTACAAGGAAGGGGGAAAGAGACAGAAGGTGAGGGGCGGACATGTTTGTGGAGGGTGTAGTGACAGCAGGGTTACTGTAGGTTATAGGCTAGCTTGAAGAGATGGGTTTTCATGTTGCTTTTTACGCTGGAAGAGAGTCTGATGTGTTGGGGCAGTGAGTTTCAGAGTATGGGGGAAGCACGAGAGAAATCTTGGAGACTGAAGCTCAGAACTGAAGAGCAGAAACACAGCATTTCCAGGTACAGTGATTATTCACCTGAATGGTACAATTCCCTGATTAGGGAGTGGCCATGAGCACCATGGTATAGGGAAGAGGCTGAGGGGAACCATAAGTTGACCCCCACCGATCACAATATCATGGTATATTTTAGTGATATGCCGTAATATTAGATGGGAATGTACCTTTAAAAAGGTTAAAAAATACCTGAAGTCAGGGAACATCAAGGAATACATTTTGGGACAGATGTATGAAACTGGCTGCACCAGTTTTTGGTGTAAAGTCTGACAAAAATAATTTTGTTGGCCGAAACCAACATTTGTACAAAAGTATTCTGAATACTGTTGTTCACATAAGCACTCACATCAGTGTAAAAGCAATTAAGAGCCGTGTCCACAAAACTGACAAATTGCTTGTGGTCTGACCTGTTGGTCAATTCAACACTGCAGTCCATTCACAGTCTTTACCAGCACAACAGAGCTGCAGCTACCCAATGTGCAGGGGAACTGAAGCACAGCTCTATTCATGTAAATGGGGCAGACTGCAGTTCACTGCACAGCTGGATGGCCAGAACTGTCGTCGTGCTGGTAAAAACAGTAAATGGACCCTTTGTTCTCAAGATCGATTGGGTCCCAGAGACCACACTCCTGCTGATCATAAAATGATAGTAAATCTTCAAATGTATTCACCCATGTCTAAAAATGCATTTTGGACAAGGGAGAATAAAGCTCGAGATCTTTTAGTAGTTGTGTTGCTCAGGGCTGTCCTAACAGCATTATGGGCCCCTGTGCAGAACTGTGCACTGGGCCCTCCAATCAACACAACCAGGAATAAATATATACATTATTGATAACAAACTTATAACCTACAAGTCAGCAGCTCGGGTTACCAAAAGTCCTACAGTCACCAGCTCGGGTCACCGCTGCATGACAGTGAATACAGTACTAATCCAGCACAGAAGCAAAATAACCCTGACATCCAGGGACTCACAGAAGACGTCCCTTCTGTGATGTGTTGTTCTCTCTCCCTTCTCTTCTCCATCAGATTCATACTGCCATGGCAAGTTTTCCCGACCATAACTTGCCCCTGCAGAATTTATACACAAATATCTGAAACTTCTCACTTTATCAGCACTTCCTTACCAATTCCTACCTCTGTTATGCCCACAATTAAGTAAGTAGGTAGTAATGTTGGCCACCATTAGGTAGGTATGTAGACCCCAATAGGGCGGTACATAGGCCCTCTTTTGGTAAATATACAGCCCCTGTAAATACATATACAGCCCTCATATACACAGCGCCCTGCAAAGTTACCAATTATTTCCTTCAGGCGATTAGCCAGCCTCTCTTTAGGAGGAGAAAAAAGGTTAGATGAAGATGAAACAAAAAAACGTTTTCTAATATCTTGAAAAGCCCGTTGTCCAAATATGGGACCACAATAACAATAATAATCTTTATTTACTTAGCACCAACATATTCCGCAGCACTTTCCCAAAAAACCCCCCCGGGGGGGGGGGGGGGGGGCCCCAAAAAGGGGGGGCCTGGGGGGGGGGGGGAGGGGGGGGGGGGGGGGGGAAAAAAGGGGGGCCCCGGGGGGGGGGAAAGGGGGGGGGGGGGCCCCGGGGGGGGGGGGGGGGGGGGTTTTTTTTTTTGGGGGGGGGGGGGGGGGGGGGGGGGTTTTTTTTGGGGGGGGGGGGGTTTAAAAGGGGGGGGGGGGGGGGGGGGGGGGGGGGGGGGGGTTTTTAAAAACCCCAAAAGGGGGGGGGTTTTTTAAAATTGGGGGGGGGGGGTGGGGTTGGGGGGGGGGAAAAAAAGGGGGGGAAAAAAAAAGGGGGAAAGGGGGGGGGGGCCCCGGGGGGGGGGGGGTTTTTTTTTTTTTCCCCCCCCCCTTTTCCCCCCCGGGGGGGGGGGAAAAAGGGGGGGGGGGGGGGGGGGGTGTTTTTTTTAAAAAGGGGGGGGGGTTTTTTCCCCCTTTTTTTTTGGGGGGGGGGGGGGGGGGGTGTTGGGGGGGGGGGGGGGGCGTGGGGGGGGGAATTTTTCCCCGGGGGCTTCCCCCCAAAAAAGGGGGGGGGGGGAAAAAAGGGGGGGGGGGAAAAAAAAAAGGGGGGGGGGGGGGGGGGGGGGGGGAAAAAAAAAAAGGGGGGGGGGGAAAGGGGGGGAAACCTTTTTTTTGGGGAAAAAAGGGGGGGGGGGGGGGGGGTAAAAAAAAAAAAGGGGGGGGTTATAAAAAGGGTTTTTTGGGGGGGGGGGAAAAACCCCCAAGGGGGGGCAAAAAGGGGGGGGGGGGGAAAATTTTTTTAAAATTTTGGGGGGGGGGGGGGGGGGGGGGAAAGGGGGGTGGGGTTGGGGGGGGGGGGGGAAGGGGGGGGGTTTGGGGGGGGGGCGGGGAAAATTAAAAAAATTTTTTGGGGGGCCCGGGGGGGGGGGAAGGGGGAAAGGGGGGGGGCGGGGGGAAGGGGGGGGGGGAAAAAAAAGGGGGGGGGGAAAAAAAAGGGGGGGCGGAAAAAAAACGGGGGGGGGTTTTTGGGGGAAAAAGGGGGGGGGCCGGGGGGGGGGTTTTTGGGGGGGGGGGGGGGGGGAAAAAAAAATTTTTTTTTTCAAAAAATTGGGGGGGGGTTTCCCCGGGGATTTTTTGGGGGTTTTTAAAAAAAAGAAGGGGGGGGGGGGGGGGGGAAAAAAAAAATTTTTGGGTTTTTTTGGGGGGGGGGGGGGGGGGGGGGGGGAAAAAGGCCGGGGGGGGGGGAAGGGGGGGGGGAAGAGGGGGGGGGGGGGGGCCCCCCGGGGGGGGGCCCCGGGGGGGGCCCCCCGGGGGGGGGGGGGGGGGGCGGGGGGGAAAAAGGGGAGGGGGGGGGGGGGAAAAAGGGGGGGGGGGGGGGGGGGTTTTTTTGGGGGGGGGGGGGGGGGGGGGCCCGGGGGGGGGGGCCCCCCCCCCGGGGGGGGGGGGGGCCCCCCGGGGGGGGCGGGGGGGGGTTTTTTTTTTAAAAAAAAAAAGGGGGGGTTTTTTTTCCCTTTTTTGGGGTTTTCCCCTTGGGGGTTTTTTAAAATTTTTAAATTTTTTAAAAAAAGGGGGGGTTTTTTTTTTTTTTTTTTTTCTTTTTTTTTTTTTTTTTTTTTTTTTAAAATTTTCCCTTTTTTTTTTTTGGGGGGGTTTTTTTTTTTTTTGGGGGGGGGGGTGTTGTTTTTTTTTTTTTTTTTTTTTAAAAAAAAATTTTTGGTTTTTTTTGGGGGTTTTAAAATTTAAATTTTTTTTTTTTTTTAGGTTTTTTTTTCCCTTTTTTCTTTTTTTTTTTTTTTTTTTTTTTTTTTTTTTTTTTTTTTTTTTTTAAAAAATTTTTTCTTTTTTTTTCCCTTTTTTTTTTTTTTGGGGGGCCCAAAAGGGGGGGGGGGGGGGGGGGGGTTTTTTTTGGGGGGGGGGGGGGAAAGGGGCGGGGGGGGGGGGGGGGGGTTTTTGGGGGGGGTTGGGGGGGGAAAAAAAAAAATTTTTTTTTGGGGGGGAAAAGGGGGGGGGGTTTGGTTTGGGGGGGGGGTTTTGGGGGGGGGGGGGCCCCCCCGGGGGGGGGGGGGGGGGGAAAAAGGGGGGGGGGGGGGGTTTTTTGGGGTTAAATAAAAAAAAGGGGGGGGGGGGGCGGGGAAAGGGGGCCCCCCCCGGGGGGGGGGAAAAGGGGGGAAAAAAAGGGGGGGGGGGGGAAACGGGAAAAAGGGGGGGGGGGAACCCGGGGGGGGGGAGGGGGGGGGAAATTTTTGGGGGGGGTCGGGGTTTTTGGGGGGGTTTTTTTTAAAAAAAAGGGGGGGGGGGGGGAAAAGGGGCCCCCGGGGGGGGGAAAAAGGGGGGGGAAAAACCGGGGGGGGGGGGGGGGGGAAGGTTTGGGGGCGGGGGGGGGAAAAAGGGGCCGTGGGGGGGGGAAAAAAAGGGGGGGAAGGGGGGGGGGGGGGGCCCGGGGTTTTTGGGGGTTTGGGGGGGGGGGGGGGTTTTTCCCCCGGGGGGGGGGGGCCCCCGGGGGGGGGGGGGGGGGGGGCCGGGGGGGGGGGGGGGGGGGGGGGGGGCGGGTTTTAGGCGGGGGGGGGGGGGGGCCCCCCGGGGGGGGGGGGGGGGGGGGTTTTGGGGGGGGGGGGGGGCCCCGGGGGGGGTGTGGGGGGGGAAGGGGGGGGGGGGGGGGGGGGGGGGGGGGGGGGGCGGGGGGTTTTTTGGGGGAAAAAGGGGGGGGGGGTTTTAAAAGGGGGGGGGGAAAATTTTGGGGGTTTTTTTTGGGGGGGGGGGGGGGGTTTTGGGGGGGGGGGGGGGGGGGGGGGGGGGGGGTTTTTTTTTTTGGGGGGGGGGGGGGGGGGTTTTGGGGGGGGGAAAGGGGGGGGGGGTTTTTGGGGAGGGGGGGGGGGGGGGGAAAAGGGGGTGGGGGGGGTTTGGGGGGTTGGGGGGTGGGGGGGGGGGGGCCCCCTTTTTGGGGGGGGAAAGGGGGGGTTTTTTTGGGGGTTGGGGGGGGAAAAAAAAAAGGGGGGGGGAAGGGGAAAAAAAAAAAAAAGGGGGGTGGGGGGGGGGGAAAAAATTTTTGGGGGGGGGGTTTTTGGGGGGGTTTTTTTTTTGGGGGGGGGGGGGGGAAAAAGGGGGGGAAAGGGGCGGGGGGAAAGGGGGGTTGGGGGGGGGGGGGGGGGGGGGGGGGGGTGGGGGAAAAAGGGGGGGGGGGGGGGGGGGGGTTGGGGGGGAAAAACGGGGGGGGGGGGTTGTTTTTGGGGGGGGAAGGGGGGGGGGGGTTTTTTTTTTTTTGGGGGGGGGTTGGGGGTTTTTTGGGGGTTGGGGGGTGTCGGGGGGGGGGGGGGGGGAAACCAAAAAAAGGGGGGGGGGGGGGGGGGGGGCAACCCCCCCCCGGGGGGGGGGGCCCCGGGGGCGGGGGGTTTTTGGGGGGGGGGGGGGGGGGGGAAAAATTGGGGCCCCAACAAAAGGGGGGGGGGCCCGGGGGGGGGGGGGGAAAAGGGGGAAATTTTGGGGGGCCTTTTTGGGGGGGGGGGGGGGGGAAAAAAAAGGGGTTTTTTTTTTGGGGGAAAAGGGGGGGTTTTTGGGGGGGGGGTTTTTTTGGGGGGGAAAATTTTAAACGGGGGGGGGGGGGGTTTTTAATTTTTTTTGGGGGGTTGGGGGGGGGGGTTTTTTTGGGGGGGGGGGGGGGGGGGGGAAAAAAAAAGGGGGGGGGAAAAAAAGGGGGGGGGGGGGGGGGGGGGGGGGTTTTAAAGGGGGGGGGTTTTCCCAAAAAATTTTTTTTTTATTTTTTTTTTTTTTTTTTTAAAAAAAAAAAAAATTTTTTTTGGGTTTTTTTTTTTGGGGGGTTTTTTTGGGGGGGGTTTGGGGTTGTGTTTTTTGGCGGGGTGGGGGGGGGGGCCCCCCTTTTTTTTTTTTGGGGGGGGAAAAAGGGGGAAAGGGTTTTGGGGGGGGAAAATTTGGGGGGGGGGGGGGGGGGGGGGATTTTAAAGGTGGGGGGGGGAGGGGGGGTTTGGGGGGGTTTTTTTTTTGGGGGGGGGGGGGGGGGGAGGGCGGGGGGGGGGGGGGCCTTGGGGGGGGAAAAAAGGGGGGGGGTTGGGTGGGGGGGGGGGGGGGGGGGGGGAAAGGGGGGGGGGGGGGCGGGAAAAGGGGGGGGGGGGGGTTTTGGGGGGGGTTGGGGGGGGGGGGGGGGGGGGGGGGGGGGGGGGGGGGGGGGGGGGGGGTGGGGGTTTGGGGGAAAAAAGGGCCCGGGGGAAAGGGGGGAAAAAAAAGGGGGGCGCGGGGCGGGGGGGGGGAAAAGGGGGGGGGGGGGGGGGGGGGGGGGGGGGGGGCCCGGGGGGGGGGGGGGAAAAAAAAGGGGGGGATAGGGGGGGGGTTTTTTTTTAAAAAAATTTTTGGGGGGGGGGGGTTTTTTTTTTGGGGGGGGGGTTTTTTTTTTTGTGGGGGCCCAAAAGGGGGGGGGGGGGGTTTTGGGGGGGGGGGGGTTAAAGGGGGGGGGGGGGGGGTTATTTGGGAGGGGGGGGGTTTTTTTCCCCAAAAAGGGGGGGGGGGGGGGAAAATTTTAAAATTTTAAAAGGGGGGGGGGTCCGGGGGGCCCGGGGGGGGGGGGGGGGGGGGGGGGGGGTTTTTTTGGGGGGGGGTTTGGGGGAAAGGGGGGGGGGGGGGAAAGGGGGGGGGGAAGGGGGGGGGTTTTTTGGGGGGGGGGGGGGAAAAGGGGGGGGTTTGCGGGGGGATGGGGGTGGGGGGGGGAAAAAAAAAAAAAAATTTTTAGGGGGGGTTTCCGGGGGGGGGGGGGGGGGGGGGGGGGGGGGGGTTTTGGGGGGGGGGGGAAAAGGCGGGGTTGGGAGGGGGGGGGGGGGGGTTTTTTTTGGGGAAAAAAGGGGGGGGGGGAAAAATTGGGGGGGGGGGGGGGGTTTGGGGGGGAATTGGGGGGGGGTTTAAGGGGTTGGGGGAAGGGGGCCCTTTTGGGAATTTTGGGGGGGGGGGGGGTTGGGGGGGGGGGGGGAAAAAAAAAGGGGGGGCCCCTTTTTGGGGGCTTTGGGGGGGGGGGGGTTTTGTTTTTGGGGGTTTTTTTTGGGGGTGGTGGGGGGTGGGGGGGGGGGGGGGGGAAAAAAAAAAAAGGGGGGGGGGGGGGGGGAAAAAAAGAAGGGGGGGGAATTTTTTTTTTTTTTGGGGGGGGGGTTTTTTGGGGGGTGGGGGGGGGGGGGAAAAAAAAAAGGGGGGCGGGGGGAAAAAAAAGGGGGAAGGGGGGGGGGGGAAAAAAAGGGAGGGGGGGGGGGGGGCGGGGGGGGGGAAAAAGGTGGGGGAGGGGGGGGGGCGGGGGGGGAGAAAAGAAGGGGGAAAAGGGGGGGGGGGGGGACCGGGGGGGGGGGGGGGGGGGGGGCCGGGGGGGGGGGGTGGGGGGGGGGGGTGGGGAAAAAAACCCGGGGGGGGGTTTTTGGGGGGGGTTTTTTTTTTTTTTTGTGGGGGGGGGAAAAAATTTTTTTTTTTTTTTTTTTTTTTTTTAAAAAATTTTTTCTTTTTTTTTTCTTTTTTTTTTTTTTTTTTTTTTTTTTTTTTTTTTTGGGTTTTTTTTTTTTAATTATTTTTTTTATTTTTTTTTTTTTTTCTTTTTTTTTTTTTGTTTTTTATAAAAAATTTTTAAAAAAAAAATTTTTTTTTAAAAAACAAAAAAAATTTTTTTTTTTTTTCCAAAAAATTTTTTTTTTTTTTTTTGTTTTGTTTTTTTTTCCGGGGCCAAAATTTTTTTTTGGGGTTTTTTCAAAATTTTTAAAAAAAAAAAACCCCCCTTTTTTTTTAAAAATTTTTGGGGTTTAAAAAAAAGGGGGGAAAAACCCCCCTTTTTTTTGGATTTTTTAAAAATTTTTGGGGGGGTTTTTTTTTTTTTGGGGGGGGGTTTTTTTTGGGGCGGAAAAAAAATTGGTTTTTTTTGGGGTTTTTTTTTTAAAAAAAAAGGGCTTGGGGGGGGGCCCCCCCCCTTTGGGGGAAAAAGGTTTTTAAAAGGGGGGGGGCCCCGGGTTTTTTAAAAAAGGGGGAAAAAAAAAAACCAAATTTTTTTTTTTTGGTTGGGTTTTTTTTTTTCCCCCCTTAAATTTTTGGAAAAGGGGGGGGAAAAAAGGGTTTTTTTTTAAAAGGTTTTTTTGGGAAAAATTGTTATTTTTTTTTTTTTTTAAAATTTTTTTTTTTAAAAAAAAATTTGGTTTTTTTGGGGGGGGGGGAAAAAAAAAACCCCCCTTTTTTTATAAAAGGGGGGGGTTTTTTAAATTTTAATTTGCAAAACCCGGGGGTTTTTGGGCTTTTGGGGGGGGGAAAAAAAAAAAAAAAAAAAAAAACCCCCCCAAACCCCCTTTTTTGGGGAATTTTTTTTTCCCCCAAAAAACCAAAAGAAAAAAGGGCCAAAATTAAAAAATTTTTTCCCCAAAAAAAAAAAAAAAAAAAAAATTTTTCCCCCCAAGGGGGAAAAAAAATTCAAAAAATTTTAAAAAAAAATTTCCGGGAAAAAAAAAAAGGGAAAAGGAAAAAAATTTTCTTTTTGGGGGTTTTAAAAAAAAAAACCAAAATTAAAAAAAAAATTAAAAAAAATTTTTTTTTCCCCCAAAAAAAAAAAAAAAAAAAAGGGGGTAAATAAAAAAAAAATTTTTTCCCCAAAAAAAAAAAAAAATTTTTTTAAAAAAATTTTTTTTTTTTTAAAAAAGGGGGGGGGAAAAAATTTTTTTAAAAAAAAGGGGGGGAAAAAAAATTTTTTTTTAAAAAATTTTTTGGGGGGTTTTTAATTTTAAAAATTTTTTTTTTTTAAAAAGGTTTTTAAAAAAAAAAAAGGGGTTTTGCGAATTTTTTTTTTGGGGGGTTTTAAAAATTTTAAAAAATTTTTTTGGGGGGACCCTTTTTTTTCCCCTTGAAAAAATTTTTAAAAATTTTGGGGGGGGAAAAAAGGGCCCCCTTTTTTTTAAAAAAATTTTTTAAACCCCCCCTTCCCCGGGGGGGGGGGGTTTTTGGGGAAAAAAAAAAGGGGGTTTTTTTTGGGTTTTCCCCCCTTTTTTGGGGGGGGGTTTTTTTGGGGGGGGGAAAAAAATTTTTTTTAACCCGGTTTTTGGGTTTCCCACCCCTTTGGCCCGGGGGGGGCCCCCCAATTTTTTTTTTTAAAATTTTTTAAAAAAAGGTAAAAAAAAAAATCACACACACACCATCCTTTTCCCACTACATGTGTCAATCATAGCAAAATCACATTAACATACAATGAACGCTGTGAATGAAAATAAATAATGGCAGAAATGTGATATTTGTTCATCCCGCTGCACATACAATGGAATAAAAAGCATCAAAAAGTCATGTAAACCCCAAGGTGGTACGAAACAAAATGTCAGTTCATCTTTTAAAAAAAAAAAATTACACAGAAAATAAAAAAGTTATGGCTATCAGAATATAGCAATGCATAAACTTTGTTTACACAATAAAAAAGTGCTATACATAAAATAGCTACAAATTTAGCATTGCTGTAATTATTTCGTCTCACAGAGTAAAAATAACATGTAATTAATGCTGGACTGCAAGCATGGTAAAAAAAACAGAAGTATAAAAAGTTATGGCTCCCAGAATATGACAACATATAAATGCAATTTTTTACAAAGCATAAAAAACTGTATAAAAATAATTTTTTGGGGGGGCGAATGGCATTTATAAAGGGGAAAAGGGCGGTGTACGTGTTTATATTTAATTTTTTGTTTGTGTTTTTGCACTTTTTCACTTTTTTTTTACTTGTACTTGTATCAGTGATTTTCAGATCACTGTTACAACGGAGAACAGTATACTGCAGAACTGCTGTGTACTGATCTCCATGGCAACTGTTAATCACTATGCCCGGCCATGCCCACAGGGCACGACAAGGCTTAGTGACGTCACCAGCAGCCCCGGAAATCTAACACAAACTTCCGAGGCCGTCAGGTAAAACTGCAGCAGCCGTGGCTGCTCCCTGGAGGAATCCCCTCCCACTGTTCCGAACGCTCCGGTCGCGGGAGATACAGCATGAGGCCAGCTGTGATATATAGGTGGTCCCATGCTGCGATCGTGCAAGCTTCGCTTGTGAGCTTGCACGATCCACATGACGTACCCATATGTCAATACGTCAATTTGTATGGGTACGTTAAATGTTGATAAGGGGTTAAAAATATGTATGCTTTACTTTGTACAGACCTTTTATGCACCTTTAACTTGCTCTCTTGTCTCCATGGTCACAGACCACCACTGTATGTTTTCAGTTGTGGCCAGTTCCTGTGGTCTGGCCGGGATAGCCATATCTAATCGCCCTCCCTCTCTTCAGCCTGAACAGGCCAAAGGAACTTGTTCTCAGACACTTTTTATAATGCTGCATTGCCAGCCACAACTGAAAATACACACTGGTGGTCAATAACCAAGGAGACAAGAGAGCAACTTAAAGGTGCAAAAAAGGTCTGTATTAGGTAACACGCACATATTTTTTTAATAACATGCATTTTGAAAATTGCATACTTTAACTCAACTGGCCCTTCCACCAGAACTTGTGGTGGTGGGAATACCATTTTAAGTTAATTGCATGTCCATATACTTTAGATACACTTGAGGTTCCTTGCATTGTTCAATCAATGGGTGTAAGCTTTGTGCTCTTTTTACTCCCTGATAAACCTGTTCCAAATGATTGTTCATTGTTTGTTGTGCCTTTGGCTATTCAATAGGCACTTAGGCCTCTAGGCTTTTGTAGAGTTTTTTTTATAAAAAGGGAGGAGGTTGGGGGTCGCCTGAATAGAGCTTGATATTGATTATTGTGTGTCCAAAAATATTTTTAGTAGACTGTGTCTTTGAGTCCTGCAGGGAAAGGGTATGCTGCCAGAAAAAAAGTGCAACCACGGCCCATATAGTACTACATTTGCTCTATTTATCTTTACAGGGCCATCACACAGTACTGGGACAAGGTATTCTGGTGCCCTAGGCAAAAAAGGCATATAGTTCCCCCCAATGGAGAATTAAATTTTATACTTCCTTGCTCCCCCTTTCTTCCTGGGGTGAAGTGGTGCCCTAGGTGGTCACCTACCTAGCCATCACCCAGCCCTGCACATAGTAGTCTAATCTGCAGTACTTTTTCTGGGCCCTGAGAAGACTAGCCTAGTTTTTAGTGGGCCCTAGCCAAATGAAGATTATACGCCCCTAATGGGAGGGAGTGGATTACCAAAAACCATATTTTGATATGTATTACATAGCTGCTTCCAGCATGGGATGGAGTGGGCACCATCACTATAACAACACACACATCTTCATTGTATGTATTTACTAGTGCTCCATCATGGGATGGTCTGGGCACCATCACTATACAACACACACATCTTCTGATATGTATTACATAGCTGCTTCCAGCATGGGATGGAGTGGGCACCATCACTATACAACACACACATCTTCTGATATGTATTTAATTAGTTGCCCCAAAGGATGGGGATGGTGTGGGCACCAATCACTAGTATACAAACACGACACTTTCTTTTTTTTACATGTTTCCAGTGGGATGGAGTGGGCCATCACTATCAACACAATCTTCTGATATGTATTAATTGCCTCAGATGGGATGGGTTGGGCACCATCATATATCAACACATCACATTTCTGATTATCGTATTACATAGTTTTCCAGAAATGGTTTGGAGGTTGGGCACATCCTATCACCACCCCTTTATATGAAAACGCCCACGGGGAGGAGTCACCTTTTAAACCACAAGTAGTTGTTCATACCCCCATAGAAAAAGGTGAGGAATATATCAAAAACTCCTATTTAACAACTTTTGGGGTGGGCTCTTTTTCAATGTTTTAGGTTGGGGCCAGGAGGATGGGCCTCACTAGCAACACACATTTATGTATTATTACATATTCCCTAAGTTTTGATGGTGTGGGCCCCACTCTTACCCACACACTATGCCCTTTTTGTTAAATTTAAGCCTGTAAAACACCGAGTTTCTAAATATAGAGGGGTGTGTAATATAACAGTATGTATGAAAGTGTTATGTGCCAAACATTTTTGCCACATAAGGGTATGTTCACACGGCTTATTTTGGGGCTGCCCATTAACTTATCAGGGAAAATGCGCCCCATAATTACGGTAATCCACAGCTCATATAGAGAACTATGGATTACGCCTCCTCTCCCCGCTCATATAATACGATCGTATTGTACGTGCGGGGAGATAAGTGACATGTAAATTACTCACGGCGATTACGCACCGCAAGTAATGCATGTCTATGGGGTGGTGGGATGCCGCTCCCCCCCTCCCGCACCTCGGGAGTACGTGCTGATCAGCGTGAGCTCCTGCAACACACGATGTACTGCGGGGCGTACTGTACACGCCGCAGTACATTGTGTCAACATACCCTAGTCCTCAAAATTGCCACATAGAGTGTTATGCGCCAGACTTTATATGGCAGTTTCGCAACAAGCTTTGGCGCATTAAATTGTGTGGTCAGCTGCACATTGCGCCAAGTTTTTCCATACGTCTGCATACCTCCTAACTTTTAGAGATTGCAAAGAGGAACACATCAGTCCACGTCTCTAAACACACCCATATATACATTGCATCGCACCAAGACTCGACTCTAACCATGTCCAAACACATACATGCCAACCTTTTAGAGCCATAAAGGGAGACATTTTCAGGACTGCACTGTATCCAATGATGAAATATTAACTAAGTTGTTATGTAATATACAGCAAGGAAGCAATCAGATACTTTTTAAAGCATGATAGTCCTTTTTTTGTTGCAATTCTATTTCTCAAATTAGAGGGACTTTATAGAGCTAAGAGGGACAGCGGGACCTGGGTTAAAAATAGGGACACTTGGGAGGTATGAATCTGTTCATACAGGGGCATAGCTACAAGGGGTGCTGAGGTAGCAGTCGCTACTGGGCCCCGCAGCCTGAGGGGGCTCAAAAGCCCTTCTGCCTCATAAGACACCAGTATTATACATGGCACATGATGCTGGGGGGCCCATTTCACTTTTTGCACAAGGGCCCCAAAACTTTACGTTCCACCTATGTGTTCATACATCTATAGAACAGGCAATATACAGCTAAACAATGGCAAAGGCGAATTCCTAGCTGTCGCCCTGGGTTTTTCTACTTTGGACCATCCTGTCCTTATAGAGTATCCCTTAGTTTTCAAGCACTGTAAGGTCAGCAGTGTCTGCAGCCTGTGTATTTATGGACTCTGGACACCACATTGTAATGCACAATAAGTCTGCCAGGTGTGGACAGTCCTGAGCTGTTTACAGTCCTGAGGGCACACTTCTCAGTTTAGTCAGTGTTACTGGACAAGCTTGTAGGTAAAGTAGATACAGGCAGTTCTATGCTGGGCCTATAGCGTGTGACTGGGCGGGTGTACACTGTGTGACTGGGCCCGCCCTGTCTGAGCTCTACTGAACGCACTGGACGCAGTCTCCCGCCCCTTTCGCGCCGCTAAGGCAGGGACTGCTCACGTGACTCCAGGCCCCGCCTCCCTGATGCCATCGCGCTCCCGCCCTCCGGCCCAGCGCAGTCTTGCTGAGTCCAGCATTGTGGAGAGTGTTGTGTGCGAGCTGTGAACATGGACGGCTGGATTGAAGAAGAGGACCTCGCTGGCCGCATGCCCGAGAAGACTTGGGAGCCCCAGGCCGCGAATCAGTGGAATAGGCCGGCGTGGAAGAGGCAGGAGCCTCGCTGGGGGAGAGGCCAGTATAATCAGTCGGGCAGAGCGCCGGCCCGGGGAGGCATGGAGTTCAGGAGAAGGGACGACCCTGCCTCGAAGCCCTTGTGCTTCCGCCTGGACAGCTCGAACGTCGGAAAAGTGATCGGTAAGCGCTCCTAGGGTGATAACGGGTCCGAGGTGGCTGCTCAGCAGCTCCGCCTACAGCCGGGCGTGTGGTGCGTATGCTCATCGCATGTCCAGAGGGCTGTTTAGATTGCGTTCTCCAATGTGGATACATATAGATACATAGGGCCACATGTATGAAAACTCTCTAGGTCTAAAATTCACTTTGTTGCCCATAGCAACCAATCAGAGATCCCTTTCATTTCATATAGTTCTCTGGAAAAATGAGGGGCGCTCTGATTGGTTGCTATGGGCAACAAAGTGAGTTTTAGACCTAAACTGTTTTCATACATGTGGCCCATAGAGTTTTGTACAAAAAAAACCCAAACCGTGGCCTTTTGTTTTATTGCTACCTTACATTTAGCAAACCGGGCTCTCATCGGCCAATCAGAGCTCGGCTTTCATTTTTGAGACTGCTCACTAAAATTTAAACTCCCTTGTTGGGTGCTAGGCTAAAGTTGTTTACCAGTAAAGGGCGAGCTGCTTTTCATTGTGTTAATTTTGGATCCCTTTTCTTTTGGGTTCTTGGGAAAAAAGAGTGATTTTTAAATTTTCGTCTTGGTCCCGGCTTTCCCGGGGGTGTTTCTGAGAACAGGGGTGGGAAAAAGGTTTTCGGCCAAAAGTAATGAACTCAGGCCTCCGTCCTATAGGGGGAAACAAGGTTTCCAAACCCAAATCACAAGGTTCCTGTTACTCCTGTTAATTACTTGTGTGTATTCTGCTCTGAAAAGGCACCAGGAGCCAGGGCTTGATAGTCGCTGAGAAGGAGAAGCCGTGCCTTTTTGTCCTTTTAAATCTTGCAGTTCGGGGTGTCACCGGGGCAGTGACAAAATACCGGCCAGATTCTGTCTTAAGAATATGACTGATATTTTGTCATCTTCTGCTTTTGGGGGACGGTTCTGTCCGTGGTTTCCCTTTAAAACCATCAAACAACATCTGCCGAAACCAGGGGAGTTGTGACGTTGAAATGTTTCAGCCCAGCAGTGGTTAAAAGATCGTCCAGCAGAATCGTCGTGGGGGGCGGCCCGTAAGGGCTTTTTTAGTAAATCTTGGCAGTGTTTCTAAACTCCAATCCTCAAGACCCACCAAGGGGTCAGTTTTAGGTTTTTTAGATTGCAGGTGTTTTTAATTTGCTATCGGTGATTTAATATTGTCTGGATTTATGGGAGATCCTGAAAACTGACCCTGTTGGTGGGTCCTGGGACGGGGTTGAGAAAAGGGGCTAGGGGATGGTTGCTGGTTGGTTTTCAAATCCAAAAACGTCTGCCCCCCCCCTTCGCTTGGGCCTTTTGTCCCTGGCCCCGGGATTGCGCCGTTTTGAGACCGTCTGAAAAAACCGGTTTAAAATCTTACTGGGGCTTATGGTAAACCCGTGCAGCAGTCCCCACTGCACGGGTTTCCCGCTCAGCGGTTTTTTTTTTTTTCGGATGCCGGTCGCCTGAAAAAATTCTATTGTTCTTCTTTGCCCGGGTTTTAACGGGTTTGAACGGGGGGGGGATTTCCCGCTACCAAGGGGTGTTCCCGGGCGGTGCCGGAAAAAAAAGGACAAAAAAAATAAACAAGAATTTTGTCCGGTGTGTAAAAAGGCCCCTTTCATTGTGGGGAGCTCCTCTGTGTTCGCACATGGGCCCCTATTCAGCCTCCTTTGTTAAATTTTTCTCTCTACCATTCATCCCGTTTTTTATTCTAATTAAAGAAAATTTGTCTATTTTATTCGGCTTTTAGCTAACATGCAGCTCATGGCCAGTGGGTAATCTGGTTAGTTGGGAAGTGCAGAGAAAGTCTCCTGGCCATACACTGGTGTTTACATAAGTCATATGCAAACAGTAACATTTACAGCAGACTAGAGGAGATAATGGAACAATTACATGGGGTCTTGAATAGAAAAGAACAGCATAAACGACCCCCTGCCAGCCCGGGGTGCCAGACAAACAATGAGATTCAATTACAAAGGAAGAGCTTCTCCTTTGTGATCTTGTCTACATATTAAATCAGACTTTAATTGGAAATGTTAGGCTTAGAGGATTGGGACTCCTGGGGAAATACCTCAGGCATAAGAGCTATGTATGGGGAGTTAAAATAAATAAATATGTATATATATGTATGTGTGTATGTATATATATGTGTGTATGTATATATGTATGTGTGTATGTATATATGTATGTGTGTATGTATATATGTATGTGTGTATGTATGTATGTATGTGTGTATGTATGTGTATATGTGTGTATGTATGTGTGTATGTATGTGTGTATGTATATATGTATGTGTGTATGTATATATGTATGTGTGTATGTATATATGTATGTGTGTATGTATATATGTATGTGTGTATGTATATATGTATGTGTGTATGTATATATGTATGTGTGTATGTATATATGTATGTGTGTATGTATATATGTATGTGTGTATGTATATATGTGTGTATGTATATATGTATGTGTGTGTATGTGTGTGTGTATGTGTATATTACACACACACATGATGGAATTGGGCCAGGGTATACAAATTCTTATAACAATGTATAATATATACACACACTAGTGTGTGTGTGTGTGTATATATATATATTCCTACAACAGATGGCGGGAGTATATTAGGAGTTGTGAAATCCACTGGTCAAGATTTTTAGTGTGGGGTTCCGACCTTTACTGAAATGTTTGTGTACAGCCCCTTTAAAAATGATGTTGAAACAGGGCCAAGGTAGATGAAGGGAAACCAAAAAAAAAAAAAACGCTTCCCGGTTCGTTGTCCTCCCCTGAACTTCCCGCTGATCCTCTCCTCTTCACTTTCGGATTCTTTTCCCGATACAAAGGAGAGACTTGTGCTCTATAGAAAGTGAGTGGAGCACTCCTGCATGTTGAGACAAGAACACCGAAGAGAGAGAGCAGATCGCTGAGGTTTTTTCAACCGGTTTAATGTAATTTTGGTTATAACACAAAACAGTGATAGTCCCTATGTTATCAGACCGGAGAAATGGAAAATATTTAGTATAAAGTAACCAGTTGATTTTAAATTTGTTACTTTAATTGGTCATGTTGATTTTAAGAATTTTTATTTTTTTTCAGGACGTGGAGGGGCTAAAATAAGGGAGCTAGAAGACACATCTGGTGCAAGGATAAAGGTAAGCAAAGTAAACGTTTAACTCCCTTTAATGGGAGTGTTGTGGCTCATTTCAGCATACAGGGGTCCCCAACTCCAGTCCTCAAGGCCCACCAACAGGTCATGTGTTCTGGCTTTCCTTAGCAATGCACAGGTGATTTAATTATTGTCAGTACATTCTGTGGGAGATCCTGAAAGCAAGGCCTGTTTGTGGTGCATAAGTACTGGAGTTGGGGAACACTGGGATAATAGGATCATTCATACTGTGTTGACTGGGTCTCCAAATACTCCAGGCTGCCTTCTAATTGTAAAACTAGGAAGACCCTTCAAAGGAAGGGAATTTTTTTTTTACTTTTATTTGGCACCATTAGTCTATTTTTTTATTTATTTTTTTTAAATTGTGCAACCTTTTATTAGTATAGACTCTGGGCCCTCTTCTCTTTACAGGAGCTTCTTTAAGGTCCATTCCAGTCTTTCCAAACTATATCTGGAGGCTATTTTCCTCTTGTTCAGACCCTGCTCTTAAATTAAACTTGTCAGATGGTTTATGCTACCTTATCTGAGAGCAGGATATGATAGGGGGAGAGAATCTGAGCTCTGTGATATATAGGCTTATATGATTTGGAGCAGAACAAAATACTGACGAGTTCCAGTCTGTTATGCTTACTCTGTCCATGTGCAATAATTAAAGGGGTATTCCCATCACAGCAAATGGTTTTGTAGGGGCAAATCTGTTAAAGTACGCAATTTTCATAATGCAGGTTATTAAAAAAAAAATGTATGCGTTACCGAATCCAGGCTTTTTTTTTTTTTTTTTTTTTTTTGCACCTTCAACTTGCTCTCGTCTCCTTGGTTACCAATCACCACTGTGTACCTTGAGTGGTGGCCGGCAATGCAGTGTTAACTGACACTTTGGCCCCAGCCCTGCTATTATTTGATTAAAAAAATGAGCATTACAGGCAAGTGGCAGTGCAATGACGTCAGCACACCGTTTTTCGTACGTTTCGTTCATGATGCTGCTATATACATTTCATGATACACAGTGGTGGTCTGTAACGATAAAGACGAGAGCAAGTTGAAGGTGCAAAACAGGCCTGTATTAGGTAAAGCACACATTTTTAAATAACATGTATTTGAAAAATTGCTTACTCTACAGTATTGTCCATTCCAGCAGTACTTGCTTTAATGGGAATTCCCCTTTTTAACAGCTTTCATTGCATCTGTATCTCCACAGGGAAAACTGTTGATCAATGTATGTGTGCGGAGGAGTCAGCAGTACTTTCTTTGGTTTTTCCCCCTCTGATTTTTTTACACTCAAATTCTGCTGCAAATCGTAAAATTATCTATCTATCCACAACATAAACACCTGATAGGTTCCCTTTAAAGGCATTGTCTCCAACCCGGCCCAGCCAGCTGTGTTTGGAAGCTAAAAAGAATTCAGAGAGCTGCAAAAGTGTAGGCAACTCCCATTTCAAGAAGGTTGGCTCGTGGCAATGTATGAGCTGGCCTCAGAAAGGGATTTTGCTTTGTTGCAAAACTCCTTTAACCGCTGAGTACTATCTGTTCCCACCCCTCCCCCATCCTCCTCCTTTTACAGCATTTCCTGTTGCGGTTGAAATTTATTTACTTTTGGATAACCCCTGTAAAAATTGTTGCTCTAGAGATCTTAAAGGGGTTTTCTCACCACAATGATCATCTTTTAACATGTAAGGAAAAGTAAATGAAGACTACAGCCAAATACATTGCTGTGTTGATTTTGCTTTGTTCAGGAGATAAAGAACATTTTATCTCATCTTAGAGCGTAAAAGTTTCTCTGGTTACCGACCACCTCTCCTTGCTCTTTCTAATCTCTCATTGCTCTAAGCTGCCAAAGGTTAGTCAGTCCGACCATGGTGAGTCACTCCCTGCAGAGTTCTAGCTCTAACACAGAAGCTTTGTTTACCTAAGAGAATGATAAATTATAAGCCATTGAGCTCTGTAGCCTTGTGTACTACAGATTATAAACCTCCAGCAGTCATGTCACTGTAATAGAATCGGCTAGGAATAGCCAATCACTGCTATAGAACCACCCACAGCCTTTCCAGGAAATGTAAGTCTGAAGCTGGCTGTGGCTCTGTTTAAAAAGTTTTTTTTTTCACCAAGCTGATAATTTCAGTTTTTCTGTGTAAAGTTGTATGTGTGAAAATGATTGTCATGCTTTATGTTTAGATTGTGAATGACCAGTACGATTCACTAGTACAAATATTTGGAAGTGATGAACAAAAAAATAAAGCCAAAGATTTGATTGACAAAATCGTAGGAAAAAATGAAAGACCAGACAAGGGTGAGTAAATTGTATTTTGTAGATATTTAGCAGCTTTTTCATTAAGCCGATTAAATACATTTTCTCCAAGAACTCTGCTGTGGTTGATGGATGGTTTTTCTCTGGTTTGCTGAAAGTATTTGGGCAAGTATCTGTTTTAATGACCTGAACTCGGGTGGTGAATTAAAATGGCCATACATCTAAAAGCTGTTAGCCAAATGCCCATACAGACACATCCTCACTCTCTTTGGTGGCAATCCCACTGTAAACCATCCCAATAGACCTCAATAGGAAATCCAAGCTGTCGTCAACACGGCTCAGATTAAATGAGGTCAGATTTCAAGTCAGACAGCTTTGCAAAAAACTTGGCACATCTTCATTCTTCTGCCAGATTTATGGTGAAAAATATACTGTTCAATGTTCTATGGGTCGGCCAAATGCAAAATCTGCCCAAAAAATGGGCAGTGACAAGTAGTTTTTAAGATTAATTTGAACATGGTTAAGTTGCACAAATCTTTCAAGGAAACTTATTTAACTCCAACATAAATGGCTTTTTAAACAAACACTATTCAAGTTTTCTCTTGTCCAACTTTGCCATAGGTATAATACACTGAGGCATATTTTAAGTTTCTAATATTTAGTGTAAATTTATGCTTGTGGACATGTTGTTTCCAGCACTGTGTCCCTTATTCTGTAAGATGCTGGCATTTCAGAGCATTTAAAGACAACCTGTCACATAGATTATGCCCCCTCTTGCAGAGGACAGCACAAGCTAGACAGACCTGCTGTTTCCAGCGCTGTGTCCCTTATTCTGTAAGATACTGTAGTTTCAGAGAATTTAAAGACAACCTGTCACATAGATTATGCCCCCTCTTGCAGAGGACAGCACAAGCTAGTGTCAGATATGCAGTTTCCAGCACTGTCCCTTATTCTGTAAAATGCTGTAGTTTCAGAGCATTTAAAGAGAACCTGTCAAATAGTTTATGCCCCCTTTGCTGAGGGCAGCACAAGCTAGACAGACCTGCTGTTTCCAGCGCTGCGTCCCTTAGGGTATGTTCACATGGCGTAATTTCGGCACGCATTTTTCCGCGTATTTGCGCCCCGCAATTATGGTAATCCATAGCTCTCATAGAGAACTATGGATTACGCCTTGTCCCCCCCGCGCATATAATACGATCGTATTGTATTGCGGGGAGATAAGTGACGAATAAGAATAAGTGAACATACTTATTCTGTAAGGTGCAGTAGTTTCAGAGTATTTAGTGCTCAAATCAGGTAGTTTTCAGCTTGTTCTGCCAGAGAAGAGTCCATGTCTGTCACTAGCTTGTGCTGTTCTCAGCAAGGGTGGCATAGCTTATGTGACAGGTCACATGGCATAGATAAAATACCGGTTGGATTCTGATTAAAGAATCCAACCAGAATTTTATAATTTTTTTTGAACGGAAAGTGGGACGGTTTGCGGATTCAGCCGTCCCATCTAAGCATTGAACAGTGCATTTTCCACCCTAAAATTGGACGTAAGAATGTAAATCTTCCAGGTTTTTTTTTTTTTTTTAGACTGTCTTTGGATTTGAACTCCAAACGTCAGAAAATCTGAGCTGTGTAGACTACGGCTCGGATTTTCTATTTGTCTATGGCAGGGGTGTCAAACTGCCGGCCCTCCAGCTGTTGGGAAACTACAACTCCCATCATGCCATGTTATAGATTATACAAATGCATGATGGGAGTTGTAGTTTCCCAACAGTGGGAGGGTCGACAGTTTGACATCTGTGGTCTATGGGGATGGTTGACAGTTGGCTGATAGTTTTCAGATGGTTTTAAAATCCAAAATCTGACTGAAAACACCATCCCATTTGGAGTTAGCCTAAGGCTAGGTTCACACGGCTTAAATGCAGGGCGTAATTACGCCGTGGGAGTGCGGGGGGCCGGCACCTCGCCGTCCCATAGACTTGCATTACCAGCGGTGCGTATATGCCGCTGGTAATTCACATGTCACTTATCTCCCCCCGCAGCGGATTCGCCGAGCAGGGAGAGGAGACGTAATCCTTAGTTCTCTATGAGCACTGTGGATTACTGTAGTTACTAGGACGTATTCAGCCCGTAATTTGTGCACTCCGGCGCATAATTAGACTGAAATACGTCCAATTTTAAGCCGTGTGAACATAGCCTAACAGTCTTGCAGTGCGCTGAATTTATAAAGGGTATGATAAATACTGATGTATGTTAAGACTATCTAATTTAACTTTACACCTTTTTATTATGTGGTTTTGTTGCCTTGGCTTACTTTGTGCCATCCATTTGGTGCTTTTTTTTTGGCTCGCTACCTTGCATGCTAAACCACACCCAGTTTCTGTAAAGCCACACCCCTTTGGCAAGGTCGCATTCTACTTTTTTGGACGAGGCGCAGAAGTGTCCAGAGAGTCTAAAACGCCTAATAAATGTGATGTCGGGTATAAATGGTAGTATTTTGATGCAGTCTGCCCCAATGTGTGTTTACCTGGAGTATTGCATGCTGTATGTTAAATAACCTTTATGATTTGTTTTTTTACCTTGCGTTTTGTTAGTCTTGACTAAAAATGGCATCTTTTATGAATGCAGGATATGGATACAAGGACAGTTACTCCTCCAGCTCTACTGAGGACCCGGTTAAAGAACGAGTTCCTATAGACTGGGATTTAATCAGAATTAATGTCGAGAAATACAATATTATGAAATGGGAAGGTTTGTAACTATTGGGGCTCTTTTCAATGTACTTTTAATATTTAAAGATGTTGAAACCAATCTGTATACTTTGCAGCTTTATAAATGGGATTCCTAGTTTGGAGCCAGGATTGTTCTCCTGTTAGCAGAAATGGCGTGCAGATTACCGCCTCTGTTAGATAAGAATTCCTTAACATGATATATGAATTTTAGAGTTTTGTTAAACGACACTACTATATTTATTTGACTTTTTATTTTTTTTATTTGAAGGTTTGCCTCCAATTTTCAAAAGGTTTTAAAAAGACATGTGTTTAATTTTGTTGAAGAAAAAGAATGGAGGAAAACCCAAAGTGCACCGGATTTTTTGTATGACTGAGAAATTGAATTTTACATTGTTCTGCGAAGTGACCCGAGTATCCCCTAAATCACTACACAAAAATAAGCTTGGGCGGGAATTTGCTGCTTTTTTGCATTGTCGTTACTGACCATTCAGCTTTAACAAGCTTAACCTCAACAAAGAGGGGGAAAAAAAGGCACTGTCAAAAACGCAGAAAAGTCTATGCTGTTTTGCCATGTGGTAATTGACCACGTGTCACTGCCCTGCTGTAAACCCCCCCCATCCCCATCGTAGGCACCCCCATGTGTCGATCGCTGTACAGAAACGATTACGTTTCCTAAGAAATAATCAGCAGCAGAAATTAGATTAGAAAATTGCAGAGCTGCTTTTTATTCAGTGAATAACCATTATTTGCAGACACCATAATACCCCTTAAGGATTTCCCAACTCCAGCCTCCGCCCCACCCGGTTCAGGTTTTCGGTTCCCCCATCACTGGAATAATTAATCAGTGAAGGGGCCCCAAAAAACAAACTTTTGGTGGGTTTTGAGGAGGGTTTTGGGGAAAAATTGGGGGCCCTTAAAGGGGTTTTTTTTTTCTCATATTATTCATTCACCCAGCTTTCTTTTGGTTTCCCTTTTAATTCGGGGGTTTTTTTCTTTCCACTAGGTCATTTTGAAGCCGGGTCTTAGTTTAGAACGCGCTGGGCCTTCAGGTTAAAACAGGTTGAGTAAGGCCCCAGGGTAATGCAGCTCAAAAGGGGGGTTTATTTTAAAAGGAGGCATTTTTGGACCTATTGCAAAGTAAATTGGTTTTTCAGACCTTTTAACTAAAAAGAACCCCTTTGGTTTGGGTGAAATTTTAAGGTATTTTAAATCTTTTACTTTTTTTACATATTGAAGTTGTTTTTAAATAATTTTTCCCAACTGCTTTGGCAGGTTTTTTACTATTTAAAATGCATTAAAGTGTGAATGGCAAATACTCTTCTAAGGTCCTAACAGCCTGTCATAAGGTTTTAAACCCAAAAAATCGATTTTTAGGAGTTGCATGTTTTATGATCAATTGATTCATTGAGACCTCTTAAAGGGTTTTAACCACAAGTTAAAATCTTCTGCACAGGTTGCTCACAATTAGTGCGACCCACGTGGAGAATGGAAAACTTCCGGTGTTCCTCCATTTACTTTATGGGGATTCCCAAAAAGCCCGCAAATCTTGGCTGTATTCGAACCCCTATGAAAAATTTAAAGTGAAAGACGCAAACGCTTTCCCCGTTCTTGTAGCACTTAGTTTAGAAGTCCAGTCTGTTTTTGGGAAACCCTTTTTTGGGTTTAAATATCTGGCACCAAGGTTTTGGCAGCAAATTCTCTTTCAAGTATCTTGAAAGCAGAAAATTGACGGAGGGGATTGGGTGCATGCACAGAGTATATTCCATGGGGCCTGCACAGAGGATGGCTGGTAGTACGCATGTATGTCCTCATTAGCAGTTTCCATCTAAACGGTGTAACAAAACAAATGCCAGTTGAGTCCTATCTAATACAAGTATGTTCTTACAAAGGAGCAGTGCGTTTTTAATAATGAAGTCCAGTTTAAAAGATGTGTTTTGGGCAAACGGGTGCATCCCACAGATGCTTGATTACAGATTGAGATCTGTGGACTCTCTTTGCCATGGTCTTTTGCACATGCCTTACTGTGTACATGATGTTAAAGAAAACCTGATTCATTAGAGAAAGTTACTTTCTATTACTCTGTGGTCCAGTTCTGATGCCCATTTAGGTACGTCAGGCATTGACAAGGGCAGCTTGGGGGACTCTGCTTTTTTTGTGAAAGCCGTTGGGACCCTTATATTAAACAATTTTAAAAATAACTAAAGAAAAACATTGAAAAAGTAAATTAAGGCCTTTCTTTACACACTGTTGCTGCTACATGCAGAAATAGTTGCTGCAAATCATTGACTTTTAAAGGTAAGGCACAAGTCCTTTTTTAGGGATTTCTTTTGGTTACGTTGGGAAAGGGTTACTTTACCTATAAATTCTTCTGCCGATTTATGCGCACGTGAGGAGAATTTATAAATGACCTGTGACATCTCCTGATAGGTCTGTTTTTTGTAAATTTTCCCCGTGAAATAAAAAAGGGAAAAACGTTGTGCTTTTCCCTTTCCTTCATTCCCTTAGAACTTTCACTGAAAACTGTCAGTGGGTGTTTTCCCATTTCCAGTTGTCAGGGGGGAGTGTCCCTGAAACACTGGCACGATTTGGGTCTGGAAAAACCCCATTTGGGAACACCAGCCCATGATGGTTATAAATTTCTGGGAGACAGATTTATAAGGAAAGATGCTTCAGAATTCTAGTATTGACAAAAACTGAAATCTTAGGAATGGCCACATGTTCTTTGTCATTTTTTTTGTCAGTTTTGCACTGGGTCTGGTTAACCTTTACTTTCTTTTTTTTCTATGTTTTTCAGGAAGGAAAACAATAATATTATCTGTAATGATTTAAAGGATGACGAGAAGAGAGCAATTCCTAACCCTGTCCCTAGTTTTGAAGCTGCATTTGAACCATTTCCAGATGTAATGGCTGCACTAAAAAATGCTGGGTTTAAAAAACCCACACCTATTCAGGTAAATGAGAAGTTCAGCAATTCTAGAGCATTGAAGTCTCTAAATAAACGTGCCCTTTTTACTTTTTTTTTTTGTTGGAATCGTTTCCCCATTTTCGCTTCCCACATTATGTATCCCCAAAATTCATTGCATGGAAGACCAGCATTCATAGAGCCCCACACAGAAAAAAAGATGTCCCTTTTTAAAATGTGTTGATGTAAAAAAAGAATGTGTTCCTAATGGCTAAATTAGGGTAATAACTTGTGTGTGTGAGCGAAGCCCAAATGTCTAAAGACCAGGTATTTTCATTTTAGGACAGTTTGTTTCTTATATGGCTTTCTTTTAGTAACGTTTCCTTTCTGTCTTCATTTTATTTTAAAGTCTCAGGCATGGCCTATCATCCTTCAAGGATTAGATCTCATTGGGATTGCACAAACTGGCACTGGAAAAACACTGGCATATTTATTGCCTGGATTTATACACTTAGATCTACAACTGGTGTAAGTTACTGTTGTCTTTAAGTTACTAAATGTGTTCATTAACCTGCATGGGGGTGTTAGAAGTACATGTTAGCCAGCACATACTTCTAAAATGCTCTGTGCTGGCTTTTTTTTTTTTTTTTTATCCCGTTGTCAGAATAACGGCCAGTAATCATAGCTCTCTGAGAGCTATGATTACCGTAGTTATGCTGCAATCACGACCAAAAGTATGGACTGAAAAGACTCCGTGTGAACATACCCGAATAGTAACCCCAATCTGACAGATTCAGTAATACTTTTGTAGTAGGAATAACAGAAAAACAGCACAACAGAGTTCTAAGAGTAGATGCTCCAGAATAGTTTTGCTAGGAACTCAAGGATTTACTAAAGCAGACTTGTCGGGAGGGGGCACAGGTCTGCTGCTGAAAACCAGAAAAGTATATCCAATTCTGCTACACTGCGTTGCGGTCTATGCTTCTGTAATGTAAGGATTCATTTAGCGTGCTTTGGGATCATTAGCAATTTTACTGTGACTAATATTTGTCTCTACAAGATTGGGCTGAGGTTGCAGACATTTTGTTAAGATGTAGTGGTTTTTCCAGTTTAACTGCAGCTTCTATTTTAGGCAACATATTGGGGGCATTTAGGGTATGTTCACACAGCGTTTTTTAAATGTTTGGGTAAGTTTTATGTATTTTATATGCATCAAATACATATCCATGATTAGAGAGTAGGTCACGCAAGTACTACAATATTTAGTACAAGACACCGCACGTTAAAATCCCCTAGATGGAGTAAGTGTCAATGCAAATAAAAATAAAATAATATATGTCCACACACACACATATATTGTTATTTTTATTTGCATTGACACACCATCTAGGGGATTTGAACGTGCAGTGTCTTGTACTAAATATTGTATTACTTACGTGACCTACTATCTAATGATTAGACACTGCAGTTGCATTTACTGAAGCATCGTTTTCCCAGCCGCTAGGGGTGAGGAACGGCTGTATCAAACAGCCAGCAGCAACTGCTAATGGAGCGGCCCAGCAAGTGAGCCTACTCCATACTCCCTTAGCACTGTTTGGACATACAGATATGTCCAAATGTGCTACAGGGTTAAAAACTCAAAAAAGCTAGTTGGTTTGCAGATTGCGTAATGGCCTTCTATTAGCTCAGTAAATCCATTTCTGCTGCCGACACAAGCTGATTTTAATATTTGTATGCCAGATTTGATTTTGAATCTTGCCTGACGGGAAGCTGTTTGTAACCGCTCTCTTGGACTGATGATCCCCTTTGTTGAATCTGGCTTCCCTAATAGGATTTCTGCTAACAGGTTTCTAATCTAGGGAACCATATCAGCAGTTTTTTTGTAAATGTTTGCAATGGAAGGAAAAGGTTTTGAGGCACTGACCATAATGGGTACGAACAATAATGGGCAGGAATATGCAGCGCGATTTCTTTGTTCTAGGATGTACTTTTTTTTTCTTCTTTAGATTATTTTTTTTAACAGTGTGTACTAATTGTCTATTGGTATTTTGTAACATATAGTTCTTATGTTCCCTTCTAAACTTAGTCCCCGACATGAACGTGAAGGACCTGGAATGTTGGTGCTTGCGCCAACACGTGAGTTGGCCCTTCAGGTGCAGGAAGAGTGTTCAAAGTACAGATATAAAGGCTTTAAAAGGTATTATATTGGTGTATTATAGTAAAAATTCATTAAGCATATTATGAATGATGCTAGTATGGCTTAGTATATGAGAAGTTTTTTATTTAGCTAAGAAGTTTCAGGTGAGGTGTATTTTATTTTTAAATTGTGTAAAGTATTAGGTTATCATGGATTCCGCCCCCCCCACCATAAGCTTAAAATAATACATAAAAATACCCAGATTTGTCTGAATTTTTACCAGGTGATGCTGCCGTAGAGCAAAATTTAAAAAAAAATATTTGTATTGCTTTGATTCGCTCTGAATAGCACTATAGGTATGTCAGAGGCTTCTATGGGTGGGTTTTCCTAAATTTATCCCTTGTTGTATATTCCACAAAATTTGTATTTTGGGTTTATATTTTCAATATTGTAATGATAAAGCTTTTATGTTTTGACTCTCTCAAATTTTTGCCATGAAACAAGTTTTACTGTCAATTTTTTTAATTGTTTTTTTTTTCCTTTTCTGTGTTTTTAGTATTTGCATTTACGGTGGTGGTGATCGTAAAAATCAAATAAATGTGGTTACAAAGGGAGTGGATATTGTTATTGCTACTCCAGGGAGACTTCATGACCTTCAAATGAATGACTTTATTTCTCTTAGAGGTGTAACCTACTTGGTAAGTTTTTTTTATTTTTTGTAAAAATACTGTTGATTTGCTTTCTCTGTAGTAAATTCATCTAATTAAGGTGTACACCAAGAGATAACCCTTTATATGTTTGACACTCCATGTTTTTGTTTTCTATGCATACATTTACCCTGTTTCACTGTAAATAAGACATCCCCCGAAAATGCAATTCAGAGTTTGGCTGCTTATGCTGATGTGTGTGATGAAATCACTACAGTATATTAATACATGTTGGTTTTTTGTTCAACAATAAATGTGAATTCTTGTTCATGGAAAAATAAGACATCCCCTAAAAATAAGTGTTAGCTCGTTTTTAGGAGCAAAAATGAATATAAGACACGGTCTTCTTTTCGGGGAAACGGGCTACATCTTGGGGTATGTTCACACAACGTAATTTTACTTGTTTTGGGGCTCTCATAGAATCCAATGTAAAATACGTGCTGTCCTTTACACAACATGTATTTGTGGGCCATTTTCACTCACATAAATGTAAATGGCTTGGAAATTTTTAAAGCATTTGTGCAAGTGAAATCCCACAGAAACAATGGTGGAGCGTATTCTTGGCATGTGAACACCGGAAAATCCGATCCACACTTTGCAAAAAATACACCTAATTAGAGTCGTATTTTAAAGTGTCAATTTTCACTTCAAAATTGTGTGACCGTCCCTTTAATGTCGGTTAAGGTGTATTGAGCTGGTTCTCTAATTACTGTTGACACCTGCAGCTAGCAAAAAGGATTTGTGAGTGTTTAGATGCTGCAGAAAAACACAACTTTGGCCTCCAATTGATAAAGAAAAGTGGTGCCCACCCATTGTCATGGCAGCCTTAATGAGGACCTCCGTGGCTGCCATCTTAGTACTCCTATTAAACACAGAGCCATAATACAAATGCTATTCTTCAATACTAATATATTGCAAAATAGTGTACAAGCAGTCGGACTCTCAAGTGGTCAAATACCCTAGGGGAACAAGAAGTGTAAATTTTTGAACATTTTAAAGTTCAAAAAAAGTTATAGGTCTTGGAAGGCAGCAAAGGGAGAACAGATGGCAAATGTGGGTTGTAGGCACTGTTCCAAATTTTGTTCTCCTGCTGCAGTCTGGCCAAGAAAGACCTCTGTTTTTCACAGCATTTGATAGTGGTTTGAATGACACGGACTAGCAAGTTAGTTAGGTTGTATAGTCTGCCACTAGGACAGATATTAATTTTTTATTTTTGGGGTTTGAGTGATTCTTACCTTGCAGCAATAGGGTTCATTCCAGTTATGCATATTCAAAAATGTCCATAAATTTATTTCAGACAAAGTTCACAAATATTTATTTTTTTCATTCCTCATAGGTTTTAGATGAAGCAGATAGAATGTTGGACATGGGCTTTGAACCACAAATATTAAAAATTCTTCTTGATGTTCGTCCTGACAGGCAAACTATAATGACTAGGTGAGTGCATTTATTTCTAAAGTCTTTCATTTTTTTTTTTTTCTTGTATTTGCTCTTTTGTTGGTCAACTTTTTAATTTACGCTTTCAGTATATGGTTAAAATACCGTATTTTTTCCTTAAACTGTAGTATGGTATCTAAAGGTTTCTTTGTGGCCCCTGGTTGTCACGGAAGGCCAGGCTTCATACTTAAATTTACAAAGATATGTGTTACACTTACATCCACAAGTTGCTGGGCTAATGCATTTGTTTTTGGCATACATTTGCCAAGTGTTTTGATAGTACATTTAACTGCTTCACCCCTCAGGACAAACAAACCCAACAGCAGCGATTTACGTATAAGCATACAATTCCATACCTGTACGTTTCTGTTAACTATATGGGTACATGTGTTGTGACTCTGCACAATTGTTGCCCTGCACAATTATTATTCTATAAATCCTGATAGTTGTATGGAACCGTAATTTGGCGTCCTTACAATACAGAAATATGCTTCTGACTTAACATGAAGGATCTCGGTAACTTAAGAGCCACAACACCCCTATGAGTAGCTGCAGAGAGCTCTATGGCCTCTATGAATTGCACTGGAGCTACAACAAGCATAAAATAAATGCAGCCGCGTAGCTCTTATTTGCTTTAGGTCATCCTTCTTTCTTTGTGTAAACGTGTTTTTTTTCTTCTACTTTCTTCTAGTGCCACGTGGCCAGAAGGAGTTCGACGTTTGGCCAAATCTTATTTAAAGGACCCGATGATGGTATATGTCGGGACTCTAGATTTAGCTGTAAGTGTTTTTTGTTTTTCTCCCTGTGTGTATTTGTGAGTCTAAAAAGCTTTCCATACATTTTCCTATCCGTGTGCTATTATATACTGTAGGATAAAACAGCCAGTTTCACAAGCCTGTTATTTTGCAATATTTTAGTAGATAATAGATTAAGGCTATTGGCAGGTAAATTTAACTTGACAAGAATAGTCCAGTACAATATAATTCAGTATAATAATGTAGAGACATTGCTTTTCACTTTTTAAACTGATTTTATTGAATAATTGTTTCACGTAGAAGTATAGTAATTTCATTTAAACAGCACATTCCCAACAACCTATACCAGATGCGGCTCACTTGAGAAGGTTAAAAACTTGATATATTCATGGCACACATAAAACTGGAAGGGGTCAAGAAATGACATCTACAACATAATTTAGAGGAAGTGACAATAAATTATCTAGCCAAGGAAGGTTAGATTAGTTTAGAATTATAGTGGGACAACACTGAGGAGATTAAAGGGGTTGTCCGGTTCATCTAAAAATTCTATAATAAGCTGCTTGTGCCAAAAACAAAACTATACAACTCCTATCTTTTGTTCCAGTGCTGAACCTTCTGTTCTCTTCTGAATGGGATGTGAATGCTTCAGGGGTCACATGCCGCTTCCTTACAACCCCATGCAGAAGTGAATAGCTTAGGTGTAGAGAATGGGCTAAAGTGTGGTCTAAAAGTATCCTCCAGTAAAATCGAGTTTTTGACTTTAAAGGCCGTTTACAGGTTTTCCCCAGGGATTTGTGAGCTGTATTGACTACAAACCCGCAGTAAATAGGGGCGGGGCCGGGGGCGCGGGGGGGTCCCGCCCCGGGCCCAAAACAATGCATTTTTTACGGCGCTACGCCCTAAAAAATGTGCATGTCATTTTTCCCCCCGCCGGGGTTTCGCCGGGGGGAGGACCGAGGGAACCCATGTTCCTTATGAGGGGCAGTGGATTCCAAAATTGAAGGGACGGTTTGGCCCGTACGACCCAAAATTTTGGCGCGGAGTAGGGCCTGGGGCCCAAAAAAGCCGGGAAAACGGGGCAAAAGGGGGATGTAGCCCCCTACTTGGTGATTCACATGTTTGGGTTTTTCCCCAGCTTGTGAATGCGGGGGTTTCTTCCCTCCAGCGGGACATCCCCCCCCTTTCCTGCTGGCCTAGCCCCCCCTTCCCGATCCACATTCACTGGCCCTTCCCCAAAAGCCCTTTTTTATAAGGCTGTATAATACCCAGGCTGATTAAATTTAAATTGAGCATGTTCTTCACAGTGGAGATGTATTAAGTTTCTAAAAACGGCAAGATTGGTGATGAGGAGAGTTAGGCACGGGGACAAAAACTGTATATTTTTCATTGTACAATCTGCGCAGTCTTTTTTTGCTAGGTGTGGAAAAGAAAATGCTAGGGCCCCCAAATCTGAGTCAAACACAGCTCGGGTAACGCCCCGGGGGCGACAGAATGAAAATAGTTAGTATGAAATGCAAGGGGGGGGGATTAGCCCACAGGGATATCAGTGTAAATAAAAACACAAGAAAGGGAAAATGTGAGAAAAAGGGAGCTTTGTAATGACATCAATTGAAAGTAGCTTGTTTTCACTGCCCCCTTTATTCTGAAGACCATTTAATGAAACGATAACACCCTTTAAGGCCACATGAAATGAACTGTTTAGGTCTAAAACTCATTTTTTGCCCAAGTTACTATGGGCAAAAGTGATTTAACCTAAATTTCAAGGGGCCTAATTCTATCTTTTTAGCTTTAATTGGAACAAAACTATTAACAAACTTTTTTCAGTTACAACCTTCTGCTTTCAATATTGGCTTTAGGGGCAATTTTTACAACCCCTGCAAAGCTTGATCTAGTAGAGAATGGGCAAGAGTTTGGCTTTCCTCATAATCATGCTTTTTGTCTTCTGTCACAGGAACTTTACCCCAGATTGTGAGCTATTAGCTAGGAATCGCCTTGTAACGGGGCGGGACGGTGGGGGGCGCCGCACTTCTGGGCCCCATTAAAATCATTGATTTACGGCCCGCTTACTGCGCCGAAAAACACAGTTTCTCCCCCCGCGTTTCCGACTCACTAACACTGTTCTCTATGAACATATTCGGTTGAAAGATTGCCGTCGAGCCCGGTGTTAGGCCATGCTTGGGAACAGGCCAAAATTATTTTTCTTAACCCACTCACATTAGTTGAGTTTTGTCAGGCTTTGTAGAATAGGGGCGCTCCACTCCAGCTGATAACATGTTCAGTGCGGGCTGGACTTCCACCCCCTCCGTCCCTACAGCCTGCACAGGAAGTGGGAGCCTGAAGATGCTAGAAAGGACAACACCTTTAGGTCTACATCAAATGGGCATATTCACATGCTCACTTTATTGCGTTTAGTTCTAATTTGACCTGTTAAAATAAGTATAAAAAAAGCTTTTTAAAGTATGTGCAGATTCTGTGTGGTTTTTAGGCTTTTTAGTATTCTCGGAAGCATTAATATTTTCTATTTCTTTCTAGGCTGTTAATACTGTAGACCAGAAAGTATATGTGATCGAAGAGGAGGAAAAGCGAGCGTTCACTCGAGATTTCATTGATTCCTTAAAGCCAACTGACAAAGCCATTATATTTGTAGGAAAGAAACTAATGTAAGTTTGCTGCACTAACCCTGTGCCAGTGTAACTTTAAAAAGAAATACTGCTATTTTGACAAGCCTTTCTGTCAGAGCATAAGCTGATTTTCTAGATCTTCATATACATGCATATATATCAAATGTTTGTTCAACCTTGTTACCAAACAAAATATTCCCTTTAGGCTACACATTTCATTGCTTGGGTTAAAACAAACTAAAAATTGTGTGTATTGATATATTTAGTTGTGTGTGCATATAGATCTATATCTATACCTGTATAACTTTCTTTTTTTCTGTTCCAACCCAAGCAATGAAATGTGTGGCCTACAGGGAATATTTTGTTTGGTAACAAGGTTGAATATATAGTAAGACACAACACTGCAGAGTAGTGTCTATAGCTGCAGGTGGACCTTCATCCTGGTATACACTGCTCTTGATGAGCACCATGTGTGTTTTAAGTTGTGCAACCCTTCTGGCTGTGAGGAACTTAGCTTTTCGTGGGCCACCTTAAAAGAATGCTGCTACTTGGTTTGAGTTTTTTAGCAAATGTTTGAAATCAAGATGGTCTTGTCATTGGTGGACCTGTTTTAAACATGGGACTTTTGAAGTTTTACTTATTTTTATTTTTTTTGTGGGTATTGGTGCTTTAGGTCTTAGAACCTGAGTAATACTTATTTTGTCCTGTTACTAAGGTTGAGATGTTAGGCCCCTCGTTCACGGGTTTATTTCAGGTTTTTTCAACGGATTTCCGATGTAAATAGTTTTGAAATTTTTTGGGTTGAAAAACGTTGCAAATAAGTGCCATAAGTGTGGCACGTATTTGTAACGTTTCCGACGGGGTTCACCATCTCCATCATTGAGGTGGTGAATCCGTGGAAATTTTAAATTTATGTCAATTGTTTTTCGTCGGATTGCCGTCGTCAAACCGCGGGGGGCAATCCCCGGGGGAATTTTGCGTCTGTGAAAAAACGGCCTATTTTCTATTGAAATCAATAGAAAATAGGCTGTGACTTATTTCGGGGGATTTTCGACGGATTTCGTAGTCATCGTCGGCAAAATCCGTCGAAATAAGCCCTGTGAAAAAGGCCCCTTACGTCTCTCTTGAAAAGTGGATCTTGATGCAATGTTTGGCAGTCCTCTTCCCACCTTTGCACTAGCGTTTTTCGGTTGAGTGTTTGGGGGAGCATCTAAAAATTAAAAAGGGCCCATGTATGAAAATGGGGCTGTCTAAATCACTTTGTTGCTAACAACATCGAGACCCCTTTTTATTTTTCCGAGCATACATAAATGAAAAAGGTGTTGGTTTTATGGGCAAAAGTGAGTTTTTGACCCAGAAAAGTTTTTACTGTGGCCATGGTATGTTCACCGGCTTAAAAAGGGGACGTATTCGTCCGTAAATTTTCCCCCGTAGGGCGCAAATTACGGTGGAATGTCCAGTCATTCGGTAAACCCCAGAACTATGGATTCGTTCCTCTCCTGCGGGAGAATACGGCGAGGGGGGGATATGGCATGGAAATTACGGGCGTTCGCCCGTGGTAATGGTTATGGGCCCGGCCCCCCCCCCGTCCCCCCCCTTTCCCACGGGTAATTGCGGGGCGTAATTCGCCCCGCAAATAAACGTGTGAAAATAGCCATAGAGTGAAGTAATTGTTTCGACAAAGATGTAAAAAGGCGACTGTGGTTAAACCCCAAATACCAAATGACGAATCTGAATGCACAACACAGTCAGAATATGAGGGGAAAGTAAAATAACTTGTTAGTGTCCGCAAATAAAAGTGAAACATGTCTATAGGAAACCCATAAATTGTCCACATCCATACAGTAAATGCCAGTCAAATATCCTTTAAGGGGCCGTTCACACGGCTGATTTGGGCACTGATTTCAGCCATATTGAGTGCCGTATTTGCGCTGCAGTATGGCTGAAATCCGTCCCGGTCATTACAGTAATCCACAGTTCTCATAGAGAACTATGGATTCAGTCTCCTCTCCCCGCTCGGCGAATACGCCGAGGGGGGAGATAAGTGACATGTGAATTATTTACAGCGTGTACGCGCCGTGAATAATGAATGTCTATGGGGCCGGCGAGCTGCCGGCGTAATTGCGGGGCGAAATCCGTGCCGCAATTACGTCGGCAATAAGCCGTGTGAACTGTGCCTATCAGAAATCTGTCAGGTGGCTTATGCTACCTCATGTGATAGAGGGAGAGAAGCTGAACTGTGTGATATATAGTCCTATCTGATTTGGAATAGGAGTGAACGGCAGAGTAAATCATGACAGGACTCTATTAAAGACAGTCAGTCATGATGACCATATTCACATCCAGTAACGAATGGCTTTCACTGCATAAGTGTGTATACATAGCAAACTGTTAATACTGTATTTGGGCAAGATCGGCAGTATTTTTAGTTTCACTTTTAAAGTTTTTTTTTTTTTTTTTTTTCTTCCTGTTTACTCAAATTCTGTATGAAATCATAGAATCCTATGTATCTCAGCTCAGCTTCTCTTCCATTATCACATTCTGCTCTCGGATAGGGCAGGATAAACCTCCTGACAGGTTCCCTTTGAAGCCAGTATTTATCTTAATTACAACTACTCATTTTTAAAATGCATATTTAGCTTTACGGACTGTACATGTTGCTTTTGTGTGAAGGGGAAAGAATAACTGGGAAGTGAAAGATCCTAGTTGGATTGGTGTGTAAAAAGGCTTTAACTTATTTCGTAGCCTGCCCCTGTGTGAATTAACTTGTGATGGTGGTCAGACTTATATGAAAAGTTACCATCCATAATGTCCCTTGTGTAGTTTTTAATAAACCCAACTGCTTTAGCATTTCATTCTTTTGTTGTATATTTATAAATGCTCTTACATGTTCTTTTAGTGCTGATGACTTGGCAAGTGATCTTTGCATCGAGGGAATCCCTGTTCAGTCTTTACATGGTGACAGAGAGCAATGTGATCGAGAAGAAGCACTCGAGGAGTTTAAAACCGGTGAGCTAAATTATCTTATTTACAGATCTTGCACACAAAAATATTATAAACAAAATGTATCCTGAAACTCTTAGGCCGTGTTCACACGGCTTATTTCCCGACGGATTTTTGCGCCGTATGAGCCACAAATCCGCCGGAAAAGGGGGGGGCCGGAGCGCGGGGGGGCGCCGCTCCCCCCCCGTAACAAGCTTTTTTACGGCCAAGCGCCCTAAATAATGGGGGTGTCCTTCTCCCCCCGCGGGGCGGATTCGCCGAGCGGGGGGGGAGCGACGGGTTTTCCCCTGTTTTCCTAAGACATGGATTTCCTAAATTTCGCCGCGGGGAAATGGCGCCGTACGCAGCCAAATTTCCGCGCGCAGTACGGCGGGCCAATACGCGGGCCCGAATAAGCCTTGTGAACGAGGCCTTAAACTGTAGGTATTAGCAATCTCAACGCTGTATGTTTTGTTTTTTAATTTCACTTTTGCCCATGTAGGTTTCATGAGTCTTACGTTGGTTATCAACATTTAGATAAAGCTCTGCCAGACCTAATGTTGGTGGGTCTAGCCAACAATCCACTGTGTGTGGTAGCCTTCAAAACTCTTCCCCCGACAAATCATGGTCAGGGAGATTAGCTGCCACCAGTGGTTTACCTCTATCCGTCTCATTTATAACACACACACACTCAATTAAAGAAAATTACTTTTGGGAGTTGTTTTGTATTGAATGTAAAAGGAACTGTGGGTGAAATACTTAATTAGAAACATAATAAAGTGTATAGTCACAGTATTTTTTTTTCTATTTTATTGTACCATAAAGATAACTGACACCAGGTTACTATGTAAAAGAGCAAGTTCCCCATCACACAATTTGAGGTGAACAGATAAACATACTTCATTTTATCTATCCTAAAGGGGTTTCTGGAGGTGTTTTTTTTAAACTTTTTAAAGTCTTAAAAAAAATAATAAAAAAGGGCTCCTAAAACCCCAGGCCTTTTCCCTACCCAATCCCGAGGGATTTTCCCGTTTGAGTAAAAATTCTAAAAAGGGGGGGGAGCCCAAAAGGTTGCCCCGTAAAAATGTTTGTTTTGGGGGACAAAAATTAAGGGGGGCCCTTGGGTTACACCCCCCAAAAGGGGCTAGGGGTTTTTAGGGGAACGGCCCGGGTTTAAAAACTTTGGGGATTACCAATTCCCCCGCGGGGGGGAACGGTAGGGAACCCAAATTCCCGTCGCCAAAGGTGGGCCCAAAATCCCCGGGGGAAAAGGGGCGGGGTTAAAGGAGGGCCCCAAGGGATTTTTGTTTTTTTTTTTGGCCCCAGGCAGGAAGGTTTTGGGATAACTTTGAAAAGGCCTGGGCCAAAGGGGGGTTGGTCAAAATTTTTTAAATCCTCTTCCCCCCCTTGGCTTTCCTAAAAGGGGCCTCACCAAATTTTAAACACACCCCCCCCCAAAAAAAAAATTTTTTGGGTTTTTTTTGTTTTGTTGAAGGGAACCTGGGGAAAAACAAAAAACTTAAAAAATTGAGCCATTTTAAACAAAACCAAAACCGTTCTAACCAAATGATAAAAAAAAAGCCCCCTTCAAAATTAAAACCCGAAAAATAATTTTCTTTTTTTCCAAAAGGGGTTTAATTCCAAAAGGGGTTTTTTAAATTTTTTTAAATTTTTGGTCCCCCTCCTTTTTTCAAACTTTCACCCGTGAAATTTAAAAAACCCTTTTAATTTTTTTTATTGCTAAAAATAAAGTTTGTTAAAAGTTAAAAAAAAAACATATAAAAACAAAACCCAAATTTACCTACCCCCCAACTTTTTTTTTTTTTTTTTTCTAAAATGTGTAAGCTTAGCAAAAAGTTTTTTTGGGAAAAATTTTGTGGTTTAGTTTTTCTGGTCTTTCATTCTTGTGTTTTTAATTCCTCTTTAAATTTGGTCCCCTTTTCTTTGCGAATGCTAAGGAAATTCAGCATTAAGGGGCGGGGCCCCCGGGGAAAAAACCCCCTTTAAAATTTTAAAATGGGGAGGGGTTTTTAATTTCTTAAAGGGGACCCTTTTTTTTTTTTTTTTTTTTTACACAAAATTATGCAACAAAAACCCCCAAATTGGGGAAAAACCCTTATTTAAAAAAATTTATGCCCTGGGGGTAAATTTTTGGTTTAAAAATTTTAAATCTTTAAAAAAAAATAAAAACTTTTTTAATGTTGGTGATATTAGATTTTTGGCTATTTTAAAAAAAACTTTAAGGGCAAGTTATTTGGCCCGTGTTTCTTTCTACTAATGGGTTTTTCAATATACGTTGGGGCAACCATTTCTCTTCACAAGTTTAAAGTATGAAACTTTTTTTCTAAAAAAAGGTAAAAATTTTAAAATTTCTACCCAACCGTTTTGGCCTCCCTCCGTGGATTTTGGGACGGTTTTTTTGATATTACCCACGTTTTTTAATTTTTGATTTTCCCCCCGTAAACATTGGAAAAATTAACCCCCCAAAAGGATTTGGCGGCCGAAACCCCGGTCGTTTCCCGGGTTTTTATAGAGGGGTTTACCTTCTAAAAATTTTAAAATTTATCAAATTTGGGTCCTTTGTTGTTTTATCCCTTTTTAAAACCCCTTTTGGTCTATAGTCCCCCTAATAATAAAACCCCGAAAAAAACAACATTAAACCACCCAATTTTTAAAGGGGTAAGCTTTTCAATTTTGGGGAAAAAAAACAAACGGGAAAAATAACCGTACCTTTGTAACTATTTTTTTTTTTAAAACTTTTTGGGTTTTTTTTTTTTTTTCGTCTTTTTGAAATTTCCCGGGGGTAAACCCAAAACCCTAAGGCGGACCCTTTATTAAGGGCTAGCAAATGGAAGTTCTTTAGTAGCCAACCTAAAAAGGCCTATAAGTACTAACTATAATTTGTTTGCCTTTGGTTTTTTACTTTTTTTTGCACTTTTTTTTAAATAAAGGGCCCCCCAGTGTACTTCAAAAGGGAATCCCTTGTCTTGAAAGCAATAAGAATGTGGACTATGCTTTTCAATGCCAAATTTTAAAAAAAAAAAATTCACCATTATACATATTTGTATGCCATACAGTAGCGTACTTAGGGGGTTATGCAGTATGGCTTTTTTGGGAATTTTCCCCAAATTTTAAAATTTGATGGTTTGTAAACCAAAAAAGGCCCTTAGGGAAAGGGGATGGGGGATCCCCCACCCCCCCCTCCCCCCATGAATTTCGGACAAAGGGCCTGGTTCAAAAAATTGCCCCTTGTAAAAAAAGCCCAGAATAAAACAACTCGTTGTTGATCTCTGCTTTTATGTAGGCATTAAATTGTTACTAAATGGCACCTTCCCTCCTTTAAAATTATAAAGCCCGTCTATCACTTTTTTTTAAAATGGGCTTTAAACAAATTTCAAATGAAAAACATTTGTACAAACCCTTCGTCTGTGTTTTTTCTTAAGGTCTTGCACTGAAATAAGCACCTATTTCACCCGAAAAAAGTGTGTTTTAAAAACCTTTTTATGGAATTTATTTTTTTTTTATTTGTTTTTTCCTTTTTTATTTTTTTTTTTTTCTTTTTCTTTTCAGTACAGTGACCTAGAAGGGTGTTTTTTGTGCATTGTACTTGATTCTTCTTTGTGCTGACAATGGTCCTGCTCTGTTTTTTGTTTCAGGTTTTTAACCCCCAGTCAAGCGGTGGGACAAAAAAAACACTTTTGTCTGCATGCCCCTTTTTTTTCGATTGATGGGACCCTAATGTCACTTGTGGGCATTTTGATGTGTGAAAAATGAAAACTAATTTTGTGCAGTAAAAAGCACACAAACAAATCTTAGTAAACCTGGCAAAGATTTCACATTGCAGTCAATGAGAACTGTACTTTAACATTGTTTACCGCTTAATTGGTTTTTAAAATTATTTTATAGTCATGTTAAATTTTTTGTGTCTATCGGGGGGTTTAAAAAGTCCCTGTTAAAAGGACTTTGTTTTTCTAACTGACCCAGCCTGCGCCTTTTAAATTTAAAAGTGTTAAATTTTCCCTTTTAACCCCTTTTAGACCCCTTTGGTTTAATCCATAACGTTTTGGTTTTCCAGAAAAATGGAGGTTTCAGGAAAAAATGAAAAAATATTTTTGGGAAAGGGACAGCAGGGACTTTTGTTTTGTTTTGCCCCTTATACGGGTATGCTTTTTTTAATTTTTTGGTTTTTTTCAAAAGCTGGGGTTTTCCAAACCGCTAGGAAAACCCTTTTTGGGCACAATTTTAAAAATTAAAGGGTTATTCAATTAATTTTTGGGTTTTTAAATTTTTTGCTTTTTTTAATGTATACATTTTGTATTTAAACGCCATGACAAAATTTTTCAAAATTTGGGGGTTTAAAGTTTAATCATTTTTGGGGCCCCCTTTTATGTTTTAAAATTATTCCCAAAAGTGCAAAAATCCCCCCTGATGGGGCGGAAAGTCTGTGGGCAAACATGATTAGCCCTTTTTCCCCTACTCCTGGTTCTCCAATTAGTGATCCTCATATATATCTTTTGTGAAGGGGGCGGGCCTCTGCAAATTAGTGGGGCCCTTTTAGTTTTTTAAACTCCTTCTGTTAATTCCCGCTATGGGAAAAAAAACCCATATTGAAGTTTAAAAAATATTTTTGTCAGGGGAAAGGAAGGGTTTTCCCCAGAACCCATTCCCCCGTAGCAAGGCATTTAAGGGTTTACGTGATAAGTGTTTTGGGCCATTTTTAATATTTTAAAGGGGGGTTTATAGTGCCCTTGGTTCCCGGACATATTTCAGGGCGTAATTGTGCTGCAATGCGTTTCCCCAAAAAAAACTTTTAAATTTCAGTAATCATTGGGTCTTGGGAGAAAATCTATTATTACCTGGGGGTCTTCCCCCCCCCACGTATTGGGATTTTCCCGCAAAAGGGGTGAAATGTACTTCTTTCCCGGGAAAAAAAAGATTTTTAAACCCAAAAAAATATAAAACTTGGGAACCCACTTAATTTTTTTAAAATTTTTTTTGGTTTTTTTCGTTTTTTTTATTATGATGTTCCACAAGAGCTGTTAGATATGGCTGAACGATATAAGCAGTCGAAACAAAAAAAAGACAGAGAAAGAGAAATGGTCCCTCGTAAAGGCAATGGGCGGAAAAACTAACCCAAACCGGGATACCGTCTGGTTAAAAATGGTTATTAAAATAAGATCTTTTAGGGGTTTTTGATGGGGAAAAAGCCAGCAGACTATTTCAGTCTTAAAGTCAGACTAAATTCTTTCTAAAAAAGCAGAAACAGGAAAATTTAAAATAGAAACCCCCCATAACCCGGGTAAAAGTGTAAGGGTAAAAACTTCATGGTGTATCTTTTAAAAAATAAAAAAAACTATCCCTGAAATTCCAGTAGAAAGGTTTAATTTTCCCTTTTTCTGCCAAAGGGGGTCTGGGGGTGTTAAAACCAAAATTACATATAAAAAAAAACCTCTAAAAAAAAAATCTTTTAAATTTTAAAAATTTTAAAAAATAAAAAAACCCTAAACAGTTTTTAACCCTTTAGGACAAAAAAGAAACCCCCTACATAAAATTTCACCCCAAAGTGGGGAATTTAAAAAACAAAACCTTTAAAATTAACTGTCCCCCTTTAATTTTTATAATACCCTTTGCTGGGGGTTCCCCCCCAAAAAAGGGTGAACCCCCGCCCCTAAACCTGGTACACCCCAGGTTTCACAGTCACCCCAAAATGTGTTATACTGAAAAAACAGCTACTGGGAGGGGAAAGGATATAAGTTTTTCCCCCCAAAAAATTTTTGCCCCCCCAAAAAAGGGCTTGTCAATTTGGGGGGACCGAAAAGAGTTTTAAAAAAAGTACATTCATGTATAAATATTTTCCCAACAAATTACTTAATCCAAAAGGGTTTGCCACATACAACAAATCCGGGCAGATTTAATAAAAAATTTGCCTAAATACATAGCACCTGCGTAATGCATGAAATGGACAGGACAGATGCGTCCAGAAGAGCAGTGGTGTCCTGCTGTATATGGGTAGGTGTCACAAACCATCCATAGGTCCCAGAATACTTGGCTTTTAAAATCATTCGTGTTTGACCTTTTTTTCCAAAAATTTTCAACTGTGGAAAGATTTTGTGCACTAAGTGCTTTTGCACTCAGCAATCCTATTCTGTGGGCTTGTATGGCTTACAGATTTGTGATTGAGCTGTAGCAGCATGTACAGTAAACTGGGCAGCTTTGGCATGACGAATTTTTATTAACTTGATCCTTAGATCCTTAAAGTTCTCTGTGTCTTTCAATACATTTAATACAGCTGTTAAATGTCTCTTGGTATGTTTACACTGCATCTTTCAGCCATAATCCTAGATCTGACTGAGAGCTATAATGACCGTAGTTGAGGGCCGTACTTTTGCAACGCAATTACAGCCAGCAAAGATGCCGTGTGAACATACCCTTAATGAAAAGTGTGCAGGCGTAAGATGCACAATCATATTAATGGTTAAAACATTTGCTACGTTTTTCAGTGTTCATTTGACTGACAGAAAAATCTATGCCTCCTAGGAGCTGGAGAAATGCCACTTTCCTACATAATCCTAAAATGTGCTGTGCTCTGTGTGGTTCTGCCTCATTCACTAGGCTCCACCTATTTATGTTTTTATACTGGTGAGCTTAGTGTAAATTGGCTCAGAATTTGCTTATTTTTTGAGCAACTAAGGCTTGTGTAATTTTTTATTTTTTTTCTTTTAACACCAGAATATTGGCATAAATCGATTTATAAATCACCCCCAGTTATTCAGTGCAACCAGCTTTGCCAAGTGTATGTTTTACTTTGTGTCTTTTTGTTGTGTTTTCTTTTTTTTTTTTTTATTAAAATGTCACCATTTTTTTTTTCTTTGTCATTCTCAGGACATTACACCCAGCGACATCAGTCTTTGGACATCTGCATTGGAATTATATTTGGAATTGACTGCTGTCTAACCCCTTCTAACCGGAAACTGGAATTGAAGAGGCTGTTTTTTTGTTAAGATTTTTGTTTTATGTTCACTTTTTAAGGCATGCTGCATAAGGCTTTTTTCACCAGTCGGTGGTTTTGCTGGTGAGATGAGTAACTGATATGAATGTCAAATAGTGGGCATTACTGTTCTGCTGCACTTGATCAAAGCACATTTCTATGTGTTCATAAAGCAAAAAGGTGTAGCTACAACCAAAAGCTCATCAGTTGTTTCTTTTACTAAAGCCTAATTCGGATCTGTGTCGAAGATTCTATTTGGAGTCTCTATCTATCAGCACTGGATCCGTTTCATAACGGACCCCAATGGTGTCACAACAGATTCCTTTGTATGTAGTGAGGTCAGTCGGGTTCCTATCCTAGTGTCTGTCATTTGAATGAAAAACAAAAATAGGATTGCATGCTGTGCTATTTTAATCATAATTTTTGATGGAATCTACGACAGACTCCAAATCAAACCTACGACGTAAATGTGAACCACACCTAACATTGACTTGTGGTGGACATTTGTGCTAAAATAACTGCCAAAAGTACAGCATAACACCTCATCTTTGAAAACTGTCAGCATTGTTTCTACCAATAGTTAGTGTTGCTACTAAAGTTTTTTTTTTTCTCAATATTAAAGCAAAGTACATCAGCAGGGGTCACAGCAGTCTAATCGATATTGGTGGCATATCCTAAGGATGTGTGACCGTTGTTTGAGACAGCCTCCTAAGGATTATAGACCATCCAACGTCACAGCCCATGCTTGTCTCTTTTATTCCCAATGAGATGGGTGTGCTAGTGTGAAATTTATACAAAAGATACTAAATGAGCAGATAATTCTGTATATATGCCAAAGTGCTACCATAGAAATGAATTGGACAGTTTGTGTGGTTCTAAATTTATATTTCCTGCTTGAGTATCCTGGATTCATCTATAATTGACTGCGGTTTTACAGATGGTACAAACTGTTTTACTGTATGTGCAGAAAAGCTATTACCATTCTACATGACTACTTGTAGGGCATTGTCCTGTATTATACTTGTCTATGTGTGTATATATATATATATATGTATGTGTGTGTGTGTACTCTTGGGAATAATTTGTATGTTGTTGGTTAGTAAGGCACATTCCTGAGAATTTCTATTACGAGGTTCTGGTGAGACTTACCCACTTTTTTATTTTTTTGTTTTATTACTGTTTGAAAAAAAAGGTGACCCTCTTTTAATGTTCATTGAAACCAAACCTGTTTGATAAACCATCTTTGTTCTCATGGAAACCTTAATATTGGTCGTATTTAAACACATGACTCTAGTAGAAAGTTGTAAGTTGCTAAGATGGCTTTTCCCAGTTTTCTTAACGTGTCATTGTTATGCAGCAATCCTGTGTGAATAAAGTTTGTTACATCTGAACTGTGGTGTGTTTTGCTTATACAGCCTTGTTAGCTGGTTAGTCTCAAGCATTTTTTCAAATTTGGATCCCTGCTTTAAGGTGCTTGGGGATGTGTAGTTAGAAAATCTTGTTAACTATCTTAGGCTTGTTCCCTCAGCATAGTCTAATTTACAGGCAGTTTTCAGATTTGAAAACCGTTTACATTGATTTAAATAGAAAATCCGTGCGCACTGCACGGATTTTCCACCGGACGGCTTACACTGCCGGTGTTCCTAAAAGCTTAGAACATGTTCATTCTTCCGCCTGGTTTTTGGGCAAAACATGAACATGTGAATGTAAGGCAGGCGGCTTGAATTCGCAAAGCGCGGACAAAAGCCGTTCCCCTATGTGCCAAAAGAGGGAAAAAAACGGTTGGAAAATCCAACCGGTATTTTGTGCTTTGTAAATGCACTCTAAGGGCCAGTTCACACGGCTTATTGCCGACGTAATTGCAGGGACGGATTTCGCCCCGCAATTATCCGGCGGCCGGCAGGGACGGGGCCGGCAGCTACCACCCCATAGACATTCTTTTAATCACGGCGTGTACACGGGGAGGAGGAGACGGGAATAATAGTTCCTATAGAACTGTTGGATTACCGTAATGACAGGGACGGATTTCAGCCGTACTGCAGCACAAATACGGCGTGCAGTATGGCTCCAATCCGTGCCCAAATCAGCCGTGTGTCCTGGCCCTTATTCTGACTTGTACACGTTTTGTTTTTTGTAGTGTTCAGACCAATTTCATGTAAAAAAAAAAAAAAGTATATAATCCTTATTCAATAACTTGTTAAAAAAAATACGAATTATAACAAGCACAACGATCCCAAACAGAGGCCACAAAGTGGTGATGCAGATGTGGTTAGTTATTCTTATTATGGATATCATGTTCCTACTAGAGCAGGCATCCTCGAACTGTGGCCCTCCAGCTGTTGGGAAACTACAATTCCCATCATTCCCACTGTTATACAATTATATAAAGGCATGATCTGGAGTGTAGTTTCCCAACAGCTGAAGGGCCGCAGTTTGAGGATGCCTGCTCTAGTAGGAACAGGATATCCATAATAAGAATTTGTAACTAAATCACATCTGCATTACCAATTTGTGGCCTCTGTTTGGGATCGTTGTGCTTGTTATAATTCGTATTCTTTTTTAACAATTTATTGAGTTTGAGGATGCCTGTACTAGAGCAATGCATGGTTCAAGTTATATTAAAGGGGTTGTCTCACTACAAAGATTAGCTTTCAACATGTAGGGGACACTAAATGAAGACTTTTTCCAAATATATTGCTTTGTTCATCTGTTTTGGTTTTTTTGAGGAGCTACAAATGATTTTGTCACCGAGGGCTTTCAGGTTTCTCCAGTTACTGTTTGCTTGTTCTCGTCTGCTGTTTGTCTTATCTGATAGCAGGGATTGACTTCATCACATTCACACAGGTAGCAGCACAGAACTGCTCGGCAGCCTGAAAGCTTGTGTGTTATCTGATCTTTCAGGCTAAAGACATTAATTACTACTACTTTACTTTAGCTCTTAAGCTTCTCTGGACCTGATAGCAGGAGATTGTTTATCTAATCTAGCAGAAAATAGGTGGAGCTTATATGCTAATTACCCATAGCTTGACTAGGAAGTGATAAGATGCATGAATGATAGAATGCTAATGACTCTGAGACAACCCCATTCAACAGTAAAAATATTTAACAGCAGACTATTAGATTATTTAAAGGAGTTTTCCGAGAGTTGAAAAAGCTTGTTAGTCAGGGCATGATTAAAAATAGAAGAAAAGGATGATACTTGCCTCCCAGAAGCTCCCATTCAGTCACAAGGGCCGCCCTGTTCATCCTGGCTGTATCTGTGAATGTTTATAATTCACATGACCTGTGCAGCCAATCACAGATGATATTATGTACACATGACCTCTGTGGGTAGTGATTGACTGCACCGGTCACGTGAATTGTGAACGTTCACAGATGCAACTGGGATGAACGGGAGCGTCTGGGACGGAAGTATGATCGTTTTCTTCTAATTTTTAATTATGGGACTCGGATCACAAGTATAGGCTGGGCATCAACATTTGAGTGTCTGTGAAATAATAAAGGTTAATATCGACTTCATATTACAGGTCACAGCCAAAAAATACACACATTTTTCAGACTTATTTCATGTAAAACAAAAACAAATCTAGTAGAGTTTACTATTGACTTTTTTTGTTTAGCGTTTTTGTAGCATTCAAATGCTGATGACGCCTAGCCTATACCTGTGATCTAAGACTGAGTTTTGTATGCTTAATACTACAAGAATGAGTGTGGGACAGGACCACTTTTTTGCGATGTTATATGACCGTTTCTTGTGGGGTTTTTTATTTCAGCTTTCTATGCTAAGATAGCAGAAATTCTTTTGTGGAGTTCATGGAAAATGAGGTACTTTTAGGAGCTATTCACACAGCTTATTTTGAGCACGGATTGCAGCCGTATTGCGCACCGTACTGCGCTGCAATACGCTGGAATCCTCCCCTGCCATTATGGTAATCCCACAGTTCTCCTAGAACTATGGATTCCGTCTCCCGACTCGCTCCACCGAATTCCGCCGATGGGAGAAATTGACATGTTACATTATGCCCGCAAAAAAAAAAAATTACGCGCCGTGAGATTTAGTCTATTGGGGCCGCGGCAGCGCCCCCGCCCCTTATTCAAGCCGTATTGCGGGCGGAATCAGTCTCGCAACTACGACTTGAATAAGCCGTGTGAACTGGCCCTTAGTGCAGCCATCTTCCTGTTTTCAGGTTTGTGTGTAGACATAGCTGGGGTGTGTGACAGCCATAAGCCATGGAATATTTATATACTCAGAATATAAAATCTGTAGGATAAGGACATTAAAGGGTTGCTCAGCTACAAGATTGCTTTTAGGTAACAAAAGGGGTGGGAACTTGAAAAAACAAGTCACTCTGCAATAGGTGTCCATTAACAGTGTCCTACCTATTCTAGATTATCCCCTTTTGTATGGGCTGCATCAGCTCCTCAGGTCGCTACAGCTACAGACCTGTCGATCTCTGCCAGGATAGGCTTCCACACGGGTTGCTATACTACAGACCTGTCTACTGCAAGGCCAGTAAACACGCCCCTGAAAGTCAAAAATGAAACGGAAAATCCGGACTGAGGTAAGATGAATCAATGAGTGAGACAATTTTATTGGCAAATTGGAGATATCATGCCTTAACTAGGCATACACTCCATGGTGGGATATTTGGTTATCAAGTATGTAGGAGTTTAATGTTGGTGGCTGTATTTAATTGTCAACATGCTGGTATACCTCCTGTCTGAATTAATTTTCCACTTTGCATTGATTGTACTATATGTGGTAGTATGCTGAACTGTCTTACATTGATGGTTAGTGATATGGCACAGAATTATAAGTGCATGGTGTCAAATTACGGTGTACTTTACAATCCTATTTATTCATAGTATTGATATCAGTTAGATTTACTGTATACCGTATCTGTATATGTGTGACCCAGCCTTGTGCAATCGGGCCGTGAATAGGTCCTTTATTCTGTGGTGTCTGTGTGGTCCAGCTGCATATATACTGGTTTGTGTAGTAAAGCGATTAAAAAGCTTGCCGGGCATGCGCAGTTTAGTCATCTTACTGCTGTAGCCGGGCACAATGTCTAGCCCGGCTAACCCGAGCTGTGCGAGCCGCGCAGGCGCAGTGATCAGTTCCGGACGCCGTGTCCTCAAGCCGCGCATGCGCGGTGGTCAATTCCGGACGCCGAAAGTGGTGACTACACGAGACTGAAGATATGTGCGGTATGTATGCTATTTTGCTACAGTAATTTTGACATACATACTATGACAGTTCAGATCTGAGGGTTCATGGATTAATTGATTGGTTGGAAGTTTTTTTACTGGCTTGTTTGATTATGCTAGGAGGTATTTAAGGAGGTCCCTAAGGATTATTGGGACGCTCCTGCATCGTGGCGTCAATCGTGTGTGTCTAGTTGAGAGATTTGCTCCCCTGATGAACCTGACGTTGGGAAACGCAGCGGAATGGAGATTAGCATTGTTTTATCTCTCTTTTTTTTGTATATACCCATTGGCCTTTTGAATAGGATTTAATCAGATTAACTAGGTTTAAACGGGAATTTTGGGCCCGCCCTTATCTGGGCGATCACTCCACTAAGGTAACCATAGGGCTTTTGGGGTTTATTGTAAGGGTAGTGGTACTTGCTACATCGTGGGGCCCCTTGGGATCAAGGTGGAATATGTGATACTCCGAGGATTACATTAACATACGATTGGTGAAGTATCCGCCTCAGGAAGTTAAGTATACTCTTTTACTTTGTATTTTTTGTTTAGAATCGTTGTACTTAGTATTGGAATTAAGGGATCACTTTTGTTAGATTGAGATTTTAATGGAATTGAATAAAGTTTTCATAGTTTTAGATTGGGGTTATTTTTTGCTGTGATAGGTTCTTTATACCCTAATTTTGATATTGGTTTGCTACTAGTTAAGCTATTAGCCATGGCATATTTATATACTCAAAATATAAAATCTGTAGGATAAGGATATTAAAGGGGTTGTCTCGCTACAAAGATTGCTTTTAGGTTAGAGATGTTGCAAAAACAAGTCACTCTGCAATGTGTCCATTAACAGTGTCCTACCTATTCCGAGATATCCCCTCTTGTATGGGCTGCATCAGCTCCTCAGGTCGCTACAGCTACAGACCTGTTCGAACTCTCATGATAGGCTGCCAGCACTGGTTGCTATAGCTACAGACCTGTCACTGCAGGCCAGTAGAGGCCAGTAAACACGCCCCTGAATTCAAAAATGAAACTGAGAAAACAGGACTGAGGTAAGATGAATCAATGCAGTGAGACAATCCTTTTAAGCCGTTTCAGATTGTTAGGAAATCCTTAGAAGCTGAATTGTAAATGGGCAATTATATTAACCATACTAGATCTGGAGAAACTCTTTATAGTTGCTTTCAATTTTGCTTGATGTGAAAAATTTACTCAGACTGGGAACAAGTAAGTGCCAGAGTTCATTCTATCTCTGTAATCCTGCAAAAGCAAGTTTCCCATATGTTCTATATACTATACACCACAAGTAATTCCTGCAGGTGACTGGGCTCTAAACGACATAATAAAAATGATGCACCAACTAACCTGCTCTTCAGCTAATGGCTTACAGGGGTGTCCAGTGAGCCAAGAAAGAAAACCTCAGATGGCTTGTTCTAATTTTTAATCGTGTTCTGATAATGGTTTCTGTGCTGTCATACTATTCCTGTTTTGTATGTAACCTTTTCTTCTGTACAGAAGCTTTTCCTGTTTAAAAGCAGTTTCACAGGCAAAAGGAAACTGCTTCCAAACACCAGGATTGTTTTCTGTTCTTTCTTTTTTCCGCCCCCCCGGACCCTCCCTCAGATAGGTGCACACCCTGCTTCCTACCTCAACTAAGCATGTCCCCACGCAGGGTTTTTGGACGGTGTTTTCCGATGGTTTGGGCGGTTTAGGAACGTCGGAACAACCTGCAACCAAACTACTCGTCCCAAGACTTCACTTGAAAAAACCGCCCCTGCATTCCCCACAGACGTTTTTTTCCGCCTGGCGTTTTTTCAGACCCCGCGAACCGCAAAACCATAGAACATCACCATCTTCCGACCGTTTCTAGACGGAAAATTAACATTGGAGTCCATGTAAACCCTCAAAACGTAGCCGGCGGTTTTGTGCCGCGGTTTTTGGGCGGTTTTCGGTTTTTGGCAGGGGAAAAAAAAGTTGGAAGAATAATCCCACTAAAGTGGGTGTGTTTTTGGAGTCTTTGGCACTTTTTTTTGTATAAAGGAAGGTCCTGAGCTCGATTATTTTACTTCCTGGTCTGGAACGTAAGAGGACACACGCACATGCCACCAAAAACAATACCACCGCATGGACATGGATGTCAGCACCACTTGATCTCCGAGGTGAGATGTCAGGGTGAAATAAAGGGTCTATGACCCTCTTTTTAGCCTAAAATCAGCACATTTGGTTGGTGGCACATGTAGATGCCATTCTAAGCTACTTGATCCTTATTTTAAAGGCCTTATTTTAGCGGTATCTTGCTGGGACCCAAGTTCCCAGCAGATCTGAGCTGTGCTGGCTCCTGCTCGGACAGACAAATTACGGAATAAAAGTGAACGACAGAACAATTACATTTTAAATTTGTTGGGTTGGAAAATGTTAATAAAACAATCTGGACCAACAGTATGTGGCTGGAGCATTTTTATTTTGTAGTGGGTGTCTTTCAGGGAGAATTTTTTGGACGCGGATTTACTTTGCAAATACGTCTCACACTTTTGTTGACGCTGATTTGCAACGGATTTTCAACTGATTTTGCGTCCTGAAATACAATCCCCATAGTAAATAAATGGAGAAAGTATTTCAGACCGCGAAAATACGTTGCAAATCCGTTGCCAATAACGCACAAAGGGTGAAAGACTATTTGCAATGTAAATCAGAACAGATTTGCATCCACAAATTCTCCATGAATCCTGGGGAACAAAGCCTTTATTACCATCCACTACAAAATAAAATTCTCGCACTATAAAATGTATATCCAGACTACTTGAAATTAACACTAATTTTAACATCAAGTAAAGCCACTGATTTAAAATGTATTTGGGCTGCCTTGCTACTTGAATGTAATTCATATATACAAACAATATGCATTACAGCACATAGGTCTTGCTGAGACCCTGTTGTCCCTCCAAGCATGATTTCTTGCTTTATTATTTATTTTATTTTTTTAAATAGTTTTTGTTTTTCTTCTTTTTGTCACACAGGTACAATGCCCGCCCAGAGTTGTGGGACAAACAACACCCCGGGTTACAGCTAACCGTGATTCTAAAGAACGCTGTTGATTCAGGTCTGCGAGGTACTGTACCCGGAGGAATGGAGCGGCCATGATGCCCGCATCAGGGGCTCCAGTCGTATTTATATTTAATAATATTACATTGTTTGTTATATTGTCAAAGTCATGTGATTTGACTTTTTTTACAACTGGTCTCCCCATATTGCCTAATGTGGCGCCTGCCACTTCAAAACTTTGTCCTGTCAGAAAAGGTGACCTTCAGGTCTGTGGCCTCATGGTGGTTGCAGCAGGATGTCCCCTTTTACAACTGACCAGGTTTGTGGTGAAGGTGAGCAAAAAGAACTGTTGGCAAGCCAGACGTACACGTCCCGTGTCATATACACCTCTGTAAAACTCACCCTCTAACACTCACCTTTCTTCCACAGTTGAGATGTCCCACTAAACTGGGAAAGACCGTGAGTGACTTCATCAATCAAGTGGCAAAACCGTGAAGGGAGCGAAGGTGGGGCCACTCCCTCCCGTCGTCAAAGGTTGCACACACATGCGAGCCTGGTGTTCTAGCATCTTATCGCAGCGGAACTCCGGCCTGGAAGTAGGTTATTTACCGTGACATGTTCTCTGGCATCCTTACAAAATAGAGGTTTTAGTATTTGTTTTTTGTTTTCACGCCTAGACATTCGAGGCAATGTCGCTCTCGCGTTTCCAGGCCGGGAGTTCCCCCCCCCAAGAGCTGGTGAACATCAGCAGAGGAGAGTGACCCCACCCCATCCCCGTTCCTGAGGTCCGGAGCCACAGAAGAAGCGGCGGGGAGAAAAGAGAGCTCTTACCCGGACCATTCGGGGGTGGGGCACACTCCGGACGGGGAAGAGACAACGGCTGCAGCGCCTCTGTGCACCCCGGATCTCACCCCTACCACAGCGCCGGTTTCCGCCCCCACGCAAACGTCTTCCAACGTAGGGGGTGAGTCATAGGACCCCCCGTAGGAAAGGACAGAGATAGGAAGAGAGAACGTAGCTCTGTCCTTCAACTGCGGGTCAACCAGGGAAGACGATCGGGACCATTTTGGAAGGGATCGTGCGGTCCGTTGCCACCAACCTTTCGTCCCCATCGACATGACGATTCAGAATGCTATGTTTTCCCGGGGTGGCAGCCTATGAATCACCCCCGTCCCTGCCGAATTGGGTGTGCAATATCGTTCCCTTAGCGGTGGTTACTTCGGCATGCCTGGTGCAAAACCTCTTCCACCAGCACTTAGAGAGAGTGTCCTTGGGCGAAATTGGCCCGTGAAACCCCTCGTTTTGTTTACCCCACCCACACCCCCTAAACCCCCCCCCCGCTCCTATCCCACCCATGTTTCCCTGTCCTCCAATCCACTACCACCAACTCAAGGCCACTTGCCACCCCCGCCCCTCCCCCCCGCCCCCCCCCCACCCCCCACGGCGGGGCACCTATGTATGAACATTGGGTGCCCCAATACCCCAGCAGTGGGTACCAGCAACGCCCCCCTCCACAATCAGTAGCAACCACCACCACCTTCACACAACCGTCCCTTTCATTTCTGCAGAATTGGGCCTCCCCACGTATCACACATTTAATGATGTTACTTTTTATTTTGTGATAGTGGTCTTTAAGGAAGGCAATTTCGCCCAAGACCCCCTCGTTGACATTCCCTGTTAATTTAATTTAAAAGTTGGTTTAACTATGGTTTATTTCTGTTAAATTATTTTTCAAAAAGCATTATTTATTAATTTATACCAAAATTATATTGTTGCGGGTTGGGACAGTTGTTTTGTACTTGGGTGAACGAGTTGGGGTGGGTGGGCCCCTTGATTTATACCAGTATTTCATCTTCTTATTCCCCTCCCCCTATTATGTTTCCCGTTGTTGTATTTCCAATTTACCATATTATGCTATTACTGACTTAGTTTTTCAACCCTTAACCCCGACATTATGCAATATATTTAATATCTGTCAATTTAACTATCTAAATGGGATTTACCTCCTCTGTAATTTTCCTATATAGATGATAATTTAAACCGAAATAATTCATGTTTTAAAAAGGTGTCAGACATCACTCTCCCAAAAGTTTCATCATTCTTTCGAGTAATTAAAGTCGATTGGATCCTATCTAATGTCTCGTGGAATTTATATTACAAAGAAATAAACCTATAGTAATTTTTGAAAAGACTCAAATCCAGCATGGAAAAATACACCCCAAAGAACACATAAATATAAAATTTATTTTGTAAATATAAATCTCAAAACGGGCAAACGAAATTTTTGGGTGTTTGGTTTAAAATGGCCACACAAGACACAGTAGTGCCGACAGGCATACAACTAATTGTCAACCATCAGTCTGGTGAGAGCTGGAACCCGTGGAAGGCAGGCAAATTGCCAGCGAAACCGCACCTTCGGGGACTCATGAAAATAGTTCATGAAGGTGTCTCTCACGTGCACTGCATAATCAGATGGACGCCCATGTGTTGGAAAAGGGCATCGACAGACTTGGAAAGCGGACTCCATGGGCACATCTACATCGCTACTTAGCACGATAGTCACGGACATAGTTGTGAGGACACAGGCCGCTTTGGAGGATGACCCCGATCCACATTTTCCCTTTAGCTGCAATACACCCGTAAAGAACCCTCCACTTAAGTTGTCAGAATTCCAAAAGACGCATTTCCACGTACTTTTCTGGCCCCGGCTCAAACGGGCATTAAATACCCGCCACGGCAAATTAAATGTCCTTTGGGGGAAAAGGGGCCGCAGCATATGGTCATCAGCGGGAAATGCCTCATCTGCGACAAACAAAAAGGGGAACCGGATCAGTGGCTGGGGAATGGTCTTGGGGGGTGGCAATGTGGGTGATCTTGCGGGCACTGAAAGGGCCCAAAAGAAATGTCAGAAAGGCCCGGGAGTCCCCTTTTCCCCTGCCATGGGCGCCAACTTTAAAAGGCCAAAACTTGAAGTGCACATCACCCAAACCGCCATCAGGACAATAGAAAAATTTTTCCCTTATAAATAGGGGTTTCCTAAATCTCGGTGGTTTGCTGCCCGCGTTGTCCCTTCCCCTTTCGAGGGAAACCTAGGCAGTTCGGGTTTTTGGGGGCCACAGTTTGAAAATCTTCTGCAATCCGAACCCAAAATAGGGGGGGTTGGACTCAGCATCACTATCGGCTGAAAATCCCGCCAGATCAAAAACACACGTGTCCCCACTAAAAATGTTGCCGGAGGGTGGTTTTTTCCCAACACGGAACTGCGGTGCAATAAACCGAAAGCCCCCCACCAGTTGCCAAAAACCTAGGAGGAATACAAAAGTTGTTTACTGAACACTGAACATTATACACGATAACAAAAAAAAATAAATATTACATTGGACTCTTTTAAACTATACAAAAAAAAAATAATTCAAAATAGTTTTCCCCGGGGAAGTAATTAGCAATCTGTCAATAGGGCTGATGGCCCCACCCCACAAAGTGTCCTGTCCCGCTAAAGGGGTTTTGGGGCCCCCGAAATTTTAAAACCCGTTGGTCAAATGCGGAATAGTCATTTGAACAAAGTTTTAAAAAACTTTTCCGGGGAAACCCAAAGTTAGATTCAAAACCACCAAAAAAAAGAAAAAATAATTAAAAAAAAGAAAAAATTTTATATTTTTTAACATTAAATTTGCAAACAGGACAAAACATAGGCAAACATCTATATTAGCTCAAAAATCATTAAAAAAAAAATTCTCTTTTTAAAACCCTTTTGAGCCGGGTTTCAACTGTCCCCCAAAGTGGGCCTCGCGTAAACTTAGCTGGGTTGGGTTGGTGGACCCAGTATCGACGCCTTTCTGTAGCCTATCGGGGCACTGAAAAGTACTGGATCTTAGCAATTTAAACAAATATGACTGTATAGGAGAACATAATTTTATATAACAACAAAGATGTACATACCCTTCTACGTCGACGGCGAACAAGGATATTATGCGCCACTGCCACCAAAACTCCCAAGTGTCTTCGACGAAGTCGGATTTGGGGTACCTCAGGCTGCTGATCATCGTCGCTACTGGTGCTTGATGCAGCGATGGTTAATGCACGACTCATTTTAAAAGAGTTTTTAGAATAGAGCCTAGAGCACACAAAAACAATGTCTTGCTCAGACCATTCAAAGATGGCCACTGGAATCACTGGGAGTGACCACTGGGTGGAGATAAATAAATCACATGGTTTCTTGCACCAATCAGGCATACTTTTGCACTGAGTACACTAGTCAGCTTGAAAAACAGTCCAAAAACAGTTCACAAACCGAAAACAGACAAAAAACAGACCGGTTTTGTGACAAAAACAGTCCCAAAAACCGCTTGAAATGAGAGGCAAAAACAGAGCTGTTTTTGTCCTTTGCCGTGTGAACGCACCCTAAAAGTCTTGGGAGGCAGAACCAAAGATTATTTTATTTTTTTTAAAGTAATGTATGTGTGTTAGCAATTTTTTAAATTTTAAGTTATTTTAATTGTGTTTGTATATAAATTTATTAATGATACCAGTGTGTACAGAGGACTACCGTCTTTAAAAGCAGCTCTGTATGTGTGACTGCACGACACAGAGGGAGCTGCAGTAAATCACACACTGTATAGGGAGTGGGAATGTGTCCCATCCTAATCTACCATTGATGCCTGTAGCTGAAAGTTAGGGAGCAGAGAGCCTTGATTGTGGAGCCTATAGGGCCCTTTTAGAGGTAGGGAGCAGCTCTTGAATGTTTCCTCAGCCACTCTTTTTTCCACCAAGGCTTGCTAGAGAGAGCAGCAGAGGTCAGGTGGAAGCCCTGCCCAGTCCTGCCCCCTACAAGGAATAAGTCAGTGTAATGTCAGTAACCGGGGAGGCTGCGCAGTAAGTGCTTAGTGGAGAATGTGTGCGCACACACATATGCTTATGTGTATACATGTACAAGTGTGCATGTATTTGTCTTTGAATGTATATAGATATATGAGTGTGTGACGAGAAATTTTAGGTGTGAAAGAGGGACACGCACCGTGCCAAAAATTTGGATAGACCACACCCTCTTTATACCATGTCATGCCCCTTCACAAGGTCACACCCGCTACACCTCACTACTGTATAACGGCTCTGGAAGAAAGCTAAAGAAAGTTTGGAGTCACCACACTTTTCTGAATGTTGGGTAGCCTAGTCAGCATCCAGGAGAGCCAGGAGATGCAGCTAAACTGTGCCTGAACTTAAACCATTACACTACAACCACTGTTTCCACCATACAGTGACCATATAGTGGTAGATACCAGTGTACATAGGCTCTGCAGACTGTATATTACCTGCATACAGTGACCATATAGTGGTAGATACCAGTGTACACAGACTCTGCAGACTGTATATTATGGCCATATAGTGACCATATAGAGGTAGGTACCAGTGTACACAGGCTCTGCAGTTACATTTAAGGACTCACACATGATGTCTTTTCTGATAAGTGTCTTTCACTTTCCTTATTCTTCTCCATCCGGCCTAGACCATCATGACGTCTTCTTCTGACTATGACACGTTCCTGCAGAATTTACCACATAAATATTTTAGAATCCTCATTTTTCCAAAACCTATTTATATACCTACCTACTGAGGGGGTTATTTACCCCCCCAGGTAAATGCCCCACATAGTCTGCAGGCAGGGTTACTGGTCCAGGTTAAAAAACAAAACTGATAAGGGTGCTTTCACACGGCAAAGACCAAATACCTGTCAGATTTTCTTACCGGTATTTTGTCTTTTTTTGGCAAATAGGCATATGGCTTTTGTCCATGGTTTGTGAATTCAAGCCTTACCCCTTCACGCCCACATGGTCATGTTCTGCCAAAAACCAAGAGGAAGAAAGAACATGTTCTAAGATTTATGTTACGCTGGCGGTGTCAAAAACCGTCCAGCAAAAAATCTGTGCATTGTGGACTGCTGAATGAATTTTCTATTAAAATCAAGGTAAAAGGTTGACAGTTTACAAACGGTTTTCAAATCCGAAAACTGTCTGTAAAACCAACTGAAAACCTGTGCCTTAAGGCCCCGTTCACACGGCTTATTTGCCGACGGATTGGCGCCGTATTCCGCGCCGGATTTGCGCTTCAATACGGCGCCAATCCGTCGGAGTCATTACGGTAATCCACTGCTCTCATAGAGAACAGTGGAATCCGTCGCTCCTCCCCGCTCGGCAAATCCGCCGCGGGGGGAGAAAGTGACATGCACATTATTTACGGCCGGACGCGCCGTAAACAATGGGATTGTCTATGGGGCCGGGAGCGGGGCCCCCGCCGCGCTCCGGCCCCGCCCCTTCCCGCCCCTTATTCCCCGGGGGATTTGTGCGCTCAAAAGGCGCACAAAATCCGTCGGGAAAAGCCGTGAAACTGGCCCTAATAGTACTTGCCTCTCTCCCCCACCTGTGCTGGATACTACAGAGGTCTGCAAGCCTGCTCGCGACCCACCGGAGTATTTCACGGAGCAGGAGGCTCTCACTCTGCAATAGCTTTCAACTGTATGTGCTTCCAGAGGAGGGGCATACAGCTGAAAAGTTTGCCAGCCCTCCAGGCCCACAGAAGCGGCAAGTAAACCAACGATGAACTGGCAATGTCCTATGAAAGCAAGACACTGGGTGTCCTGCAAGGGGTGTGGGACACGGGTGAAAAACAGGATGTCTGGTCACCATAAATATATATATATATATATATATATATATATATATATATATATATATATATATATATACTGTATATATACAGATGACACTTGAAGATTACGTAAACTCTATAAAAATACACACTCACTATCTGATATGAAATAAGAATAAACCATACCCATTTTAGGTCATTTTCGATTATCAAAATTATTTGTATTTGCCAAATGCCAGAATAATATAGAGAATTTTTTTAAAGGCATTTTTATTACTTTCTGCAAAGTCAAAAGTTTACATCATTTCATTAGATTTGGTAGCAGCCTTAAAATTTTGGTCAAATTTTTTTGGATACCTTCCACAAGATTCTCACAATGGTTGGTGGGAAAATTTTGGCCCTTTTCCCCTGACAAATGGTTAAACTGACCCAGTTTTAGTCACCTTGCTCAACCGCCTTTTTATTTTGCCCATAAATTTTTAATAGGATAGAGATCAGGACTTTGTGATGGCCACTCCAAAACTTACTTGGTTATCCTTACCACCGTAACCAGTTTGGCAGTATCTTTAGGTAATTGTCCATTTGGAAAAATCCTTTTCCCCCCAACCTTTAATTCCTGGGTGATTTTTTTGAGATTTTGCTTTAGTTTGCCACATCTTCTTTCCTCTGATGCCATCTATTTTGTGAATGCACCATCCCCCCTGCCCGCAAACCAACCCCACAACCTGATGCTGCCCCCCCCATGTTTCAAAGTTGGGATGGGGTTCTTAGGGCTTCCAAATTGTCCTTTTTTTCCCCCAAAAAAGTAACAATGGTCATTATGACCAAACAGTTTTTATTTTTGTTTTGTCAGACCACAGGACATGACCCAAAAAAATTTGGTTTTTTTTTCCTTGTATTTGCAAAAATTAATCTGGCTTTTAAATGTTTTTTTTGGAGTAATGGGTTCTTCCTGGCAGAGTGTCTTTCAGCCCATGTTGATACATATGGTTTTTCTTGCAATTTTCATAGTCTAAACCAGCTTCCGCCAGAATCTTACAAGGTCTTTTGCTTGTTTTTTTTGATATGCACATTCCCCACCCAAAATACATTAACTCTGAGACACAGAACCCCCTCTTCCTGAGCATAGAGGCTGAACATTTTCCCCCTTGTTTTTAGAATGAACGAGGCACCTTCTGGTGTTGGGAAAATTTACTCAGGGGTGATCCAGACTTGTGTAAATTCCAAAATTTTCTTCCTGATATCTTGGTGTTTCTTAGACTTTCCCCTGATATTACACACAAAGCGGGGGGGTTTTTTGGGGTGGATTTAAAAAACATCACAGGTTGGGCGTAATTTACTCAGATGTTGCCAAAAAACCTATTAGAAGCTTTCCCAAAGACATACATGACGCATATGGGCTGTGCCTTTAAACAATTTTAACATTCAGTCAGTCTTTGAAAACTTCTGTAGGTTTTTAAAGGGAAAATCTGAGTTAAATTGACACACCCTGTAGATAACTTTTTAAGCTTCCCTTTTTGAAACATCATGGGAAAGTCTGAAGAAATTTAGCCCGATATTTAGGAAAGAATTTATGCTTGCAAAATCGGATATCCCTTTGGGGACAATTTTCCCGAGCCTGAAAGGTCCGTTACATAAAACAATTATACCAAGTACAAAAAAATTCTGCCATCTACCGCTCAGGAAGAAGACGGGGTTCTGTTCTCAGCATGAATGTGTATTGATCCAAATGTGCAATCAACCCCAAAAACAAAGCAAAAGACCTTGTGAAGATGTGGCGGAAACTGGGAAGATTGTGTCCCCTTTTCCACATAAAACGGGGACTGTATCAACAGGGGGTGAAAGGCCACTCTTCAAGGAAAAAAGCCATTACCCCAAAAAAAACATAAAAAACCAGATTAAAGTTTGCAAAGGGCCACAGGGGGGCAAAAACCCCCGAAAAAAGCTGCTGCAGAGGAAAATTCGGGGTTTTTGTTTTAATACCCCTTTTTTTGGTTTCTCAAAAGGGATTCAGGGAGTTAAAAGCAAATTTGTTGCAAAAAAGGAAAAGGTGGCAGCATTCATGTTGTGGGGTTTTTTTTCCTTGAAGGGGGACTGGGGGCACTTCCAAAATAGATGGTATCATGAAAAAAATGTTTATGTGGAAATTTATTTAAAGGGAAAACAGGGTAAGGAATTTAAAAGGGTTTTGGGGGGAAAAATGATTTCTCCCAAATGGGAAATTGCCCCAAAGCATACTGAAAAAACCCTGGTTCCCAAAAATTTTTAAGAAAAAAACCAAGTAATTTTTTTGGAGTGGCCTTTCACAAAGCCCTGTTTCTCAATTCTATTAAAAAATTTTAGGGTCACCCCTAAAAAGGGCGGGTGCGAGAAAGGGCCCGGGACCTAAAAAACCCATGGCTCAGTTAAAACCCAGTTCTGTCAGAAAGTAATGGGCCCAAAAACCCCTATCAACTATTTTGGGGAAGCTTGGGGAAAGGGATATCCAAAACATATGACCCAAGCCCAACAGTTTAAGGGCAATGTTTCCCAAAACAATGAAATTTTATTTTTTTTGACTTTGCAAAAAAGAAATAAAAATGCCAAAAAAAAAGTTTTCCTATTATTCGGGTTTTGGAAAATATAAATAATTGTGGAAATTTCCTTGGAACCTAAAACGGGTAAGGTTTTTTCCTGTTTTTCCTTTCAGATAGTGAAAAAAACATCCCATATGGGTCTTTTGATATAGCTTTGAAAAAGTTTTTTTTTTAAACTAAATTATTTGTGTGAATCAAAGGGAAGTTGTATATGTATAATAATATACACACAATATGTGTGTGTTTGTGTATACATTTGTCTGTATGGGTATGTATTTGTGTGTCTATATGATATATAGTTTAAATATTCATGTGCATACATAATACAGTATCTCACAAAAGTAAGTAAACCTCTCACATTTTGTAAATAGTGTTTTTTAAAATTTTTTTCATGGAAAAAACACTAAAATATACTTTTTAAAATACAAGGGAAAAGTAGTCAGTGAAACAGTTTTTTTGGGTTTAACGGTTGGTTTTGCCCTCAAAAAAACTAAACACACAGCAATCAATTTTCTAACCCGCGGAAAAAAATTTATTATTTTACTTTGTATAAAAAGTGTCATACTTCAGCTTTGGGTCCCCTAAAAAATATAATAAAAATGGGTTTCCCAAAAGTGTGGGGGTTTGTACTCATTTTTCTGATACTGTATACCCTTCAACCCCGGGTTCCCTGTATGTGTGTACATCTTTTTACAGTTTCACCCCTGTGGTCTACATCAGATTTGTTAGATCAGCTTTGTAGCTATTTCTTAAAATAAAAGGCCCAACAAGGGAATATTTTCTGGGGAGAAGTTAAGTTTATTTTTTTTTTCTGTTTGTGTTTTATTTTTACCATTTCATTCCATTGTTAGGGTATGTTCACACGATATTTTGTATCCTTTTTTTTGATCCATTTTTAACTAAAGAAAAAAGCATTGGGAAAACTGCATCCAAAAATGTTTTTGATTGGTTTTTTGGATCCGTTTTTTTAAAATATATTTCACTGGTTGCAGTTTGAAAAAGGGGGGGAACCCTTTTAAAAAAATTTTTCCTTAAATATGTAAAGTAAAGGGGTAGTAATTTTTACAAAATCGTCCCCCAGAGGTTCCCCCTTTTGGGTTTGAAGAATTTTTGAAAAATTTTGTATCCTAATTTACCTACATTAGGAAAACCCACTAGGGGGGCTTACAGCATTTTACATGTGTTTCCCCAGGAAGCCTAATAGAGAACGCTATAACTACAAACCCTTTTACCCTGTTTTTTTTAGGTTTCCTAATAGAGGGCGCTAAAAACTGCAATCATTTTTCATGTGTTTTTCCCAGGATCCAATAGAGGGGGCTAAAAAATGAAACATTTTACATGTGTTTTAAACTTAAAAAATTTTAATTTTTTTTTATAGAATTAATAAAAGGTTTTTTCGTATAGAAGGGGGGTTTATAGGGAAAATTTTGAAATTTTTTAAAAATAAATTTATTTTAAAGTTTTTTTTTTTTTTTACATAAAATGTTTTTATTATAAAATGGTTTTAGTGGTTTTAGTTTTTTATACTGAAACCACTCAACATTTTTTAATTTAAAAACTATTTAACTAAAACATTAATAAATTTAATAAAAAAATTCTTTTATAATTTCAATTTAAACCCCCCATTCTATACGAAAAAACTGTTTTATATAATTTTAATACATATAAAAAGTGATTTTTAAGATTAAAAAGCATTTTAAAAGGGTGGAAGCGCACTCTTTTGGGGGTTTATCTGAAATACCCCCCCCCGTAAAATTGGGTGGAAGCCGGCCTTTATTGGGTCATTAGGTTAAATAAAGTTCAAAACATTTTTTTCCTTTGATCAAATGAGACCTGTAGGGGCCCATTTTGGTTTTTACACTTCAAATTTTATCCAAAACTTTTTTGGATGGCTTTTTGTTTCCAAAAATGCATCCAAACAGACCCAAAAAGTATGTTAGGGTTTTTTGGGTCCTTTTTTTTTGGGGTCCAAAAGCGCACTCCAATTTTTTTTCTATGGGGATTTTTACTTGCGTAAAAAGCCAATCAAAAAAAAAAGCTTTGAAAAGAAACCCAAAAAAACACGCAGCAGCATCCCCCGTCTTAATGGAGGGTGCGTGTTTTAATTTAAACAAATATAAATCACACTGAAAATTGCTAGATACATTTTTTTTTGGTCCGTTTTGGGGCCGAAAAAAGGATAAAAAAACGTATCTGAAAAACGTTTTTTGAAAAATACCCTTAGTGATAAAAGGTTTTTCTGACAGAGCCTCTCCTTTACTACGCTGGGACTTGGCATAGCCAGTTTTTTTTTTTTTTTTTTTTTTTTTTTTTTTAATTTTCAAGCCCGACAAAACCCCCTCTAACTATTCCCCAGCCCCCAAAATGCACCGGGTTATTAGGAAGGGCGGTTACCACCAGAAGGGATGAGAGGGTTGCTGCTGGCGGGGTCCCAAGGGGACCAAGATCTATGATCCTTCCCATTCTAATAATAATAGCCTGTAGCTGCCAGTTTTACCATGGCTGGTTATGACAAATGATAGGATACCACGTTTTTTATTTTTTTTAAATTTATTTTTCAAAATTAAAAATTGGCGGGTCCCATTACCCATACCAAAATAAGAAAATAGAGTATCACAGTTTACTATGGTTCCCCTTTTTTCAGTATGGTACTATACTACTATGGTGTCCTCCCACCAAAAACGGGCACTTCAGTGGCACGGTCTATAACCACCTTCTCCTCCTTCTCCACACAGAAAAGGGGATGAAGAGGCTGTGATGTCACCTCAAAGGGACGGCCCCACATTTTTCCACCCATGTTACAACTTGCTTGTGCTGGAGCTAAGCTTTTTCTTTTTTGGATGTGCTCCTTCTGGTGGCAAACAATGGGAAATATTAAAAATTATTATGCATTTTTAACATTTACCACAAACTGAATAGAAGAAAAAATATATTTAAAATTTCTATGAAAATTAACACAATATTTCATCAATAAAGAAAAAACATTTTTGATGACAGATTCCCTTTAAATATAGTTACATAGTATGGTTATAAAAGACATATGTCTATCAAGTTCAACCAAAGGTGTAGAAAGATGTGGATGGAGGGAGGGGCAGATGGAATCTTTAAGCTTTGTTTCCCCTACTTATACAGACTATGGAAACTAATGAAAAAACAAACTGCCTAAAGTTTCCATCAAATAATCTAGTATTTTATACGGGAATAGTATTAATATTATTTTTAGCAAGTAGTTATCTAATCTTTTTTTAAAACCCTCACCGTTCTTGCTGTGACCACTCCTGGGGGCCTTTTTCCCTAATTCATAGTTCTCCTGGGGAAGAAGGTTTTTTTTCCTGGAATTAACCTTTTTTTTAGATCAGGGGGTCCCCCAACCCATCCTCAAGGGGCCACCAACAGGTCTTGTTTTCTGGGTTTTCCTTAGTATTGCACAGGTGATTTCATTATGCTGCACAAGTGATTCATTTTTTCTGTGCATTCTGTGGGAAATCCCGAAAACGGACCTATTAGTGGGCCCCTTTAGGGGCTGGAGTTTGGGGGAACACTGCTCTAGATGAACGAAATGTCCCCCCTTTTGAGGGGGTTTTGCATAAAATAGCTTTTCACCATACTTATTGTAGATGCTATTTATATACTTATATAAATTAAAGGGGTTTTATCATTTCATTAAATGGTCCCTTTAGAATAAGGGGGCAGTGAAAACAGGGAACTTTGCAATTGGATGTCATTGCAAAACTGTCTTGTATTTAAGATTCCTTATCTTGGGGATTTGTTTACCGAATCCAGTCCTGGTCGAATCCCTCTGGATCCCTCCCCCTTGCATTTCACTAGCTGAGAGCTCATTTACACTTTTCAGCCCCCGGGTCGAATTCACGAGCGGGGGTTTTTTTCTTCACTCAAGAAAGGGGGCCCATCACATTTTCACTTTATACAGACAAAAAAACAGAAACATAAAGGGGGCTTATACAATCAGAAATAGACAATTTGTGTCGACCCCTGTGACCAGAGTTAGGGGCCGTAGCATTTTTTTCCACCCCACAGAAACAACGCAAAGTTTTCTACAATGAGAAAACATAACAGTTTTGTCCCGGTGCCTAACTCTCCTGCATAGAAGCGAGATCTGTGCCATTCATAGAGCATCTCCAGCTGTGAGAGAAGAGTTCAGTTGCTCAGTCTAGATTAAATGCAGCCTGTGGTATGTATACAGCTCTTACAAAATAAGACTGCAGGGAAAGACACAGTGACATGTGGACTCAGAGAGGAGGGGGTGGGGGGAGTCTCGGGAGCCAGCATGCACAGTGAAGGGGGGGATGATGTCACCCAGCTGGGAGGGGAAGAAATGCCCCTGCATTTCCAGAGTTGAGAAGCTGAGAGCAGTGTGAATCAGCCGAACTAAGGAAGTGATACATCCCCTTTAATCATCTCTCTTCGTAGCCATCTTTCCCAAGACTAAAAAAGTTTAATTATTTTAACCTCTCCTCATGACTAAGACGTTCCATTCCCCTTATTAGTTTGGTTGCTCGTCTTTGTATTTTCTCTAACTCCAGTACATCCTTTCTATAAACTGGAGCCCAGAACTGAACAGCATATTCCAAGTGAGGCTGCACCAATGTTTAATATAGCAGTAATATTACATCCCTGTCCTGTGAGTCCATGCCTCTTTAATACTTGCCAATATCCTACTGGCTTTAGAGGCAGCTGATTGATACTGCATTCTGTTCTGTAATCCATTCTCTACAAGTACACTCAGATCCTTCTTAACAACCGATTCTCCAAGTTTTTCATCCTCTAGGACAGTGTTTCTCAACTCCAGTACTCAAGACCCACCAACAGGTCATGTTTTCAGGATCTCCCACTGAATGCACTGACAATAATTATATCACCTGTGCTATACTAAGGAAATCCTGAAAACTTGACCTGTTGGTGGGTCTTGAGGACTGGAGTTGAGAAACACTGCTCTAAGACATATGATGCCTGCAGATTATTAGTACCAAGATGCAGAACTTTACATTTATCCACATTGAACCTCATTTGCTGAGTGGATGCCCAAATACTCAGTGTGTTCAGGTCTGCTTGTAATTTAGGAACATTTTTAATAGATTGAACTACACTACATACAGTTGTGTTCAAGATATTAGCAGTGTGTTCAAAAACATGAGCGAAGCACAAAATCTTTATAATAGTTTTTATTTCCATGCATTGGAAACATTGTACAGTATTTTCTAAATCAAAACATGGTGAGAAATGTATAGGCTATGTTCACACGACTTATTCACGCCGTAATTGCGGGACGGATTTCGTCCGCAATTACGGCATGTGCTTCTGAGCGTGGGCGGGGGGGCCGGCAGCTCGCTCGACATTCATTATCCACGGCGCGTATCCCGCCGGGATACTAGACATGTCACTTTCTCCCCACTCGCTGTATTTCACGAGCGGGGAGAGGAGACGGAATCCTTAGTTCTCTATGAGAACTGTGGATTACCGTAATGATTGGGACATATTTCAACCGTATTTCGCGCAGTACGGCCCGAAATACGGAACAATATCTGTCCTAAAATAAGATGTGTGAACATAGCCATATAATTGTTAAATACTTTACAGAAAATAACAAAAAATGAACATTGGGCTGTTCCAAAAAAATCATTCAGACTAGGAATCATTTACCATCACTCTCTAAGTATGATCTGATAGCCAGTTTTTTAATCCAATTACACTCTGTTATTTCTAACCCAATGGATTTTAATTTAACCAATAGGCACTTATGAGGGACAGTGTCAAACGCCTTTTCAAAACCTAAAAACACAATATCCACAGCCGTCCAGCTATCCAGGCTTCTACTCACCTCTTCATAAAAACAGATCAGGTTGGTCTGACAAACGTCTGTCCATAGTAAAACCATGCTGGCAGTCACTTATAATACAGTGCCTTGCGGAAGTATTCGGCCCTCTTGAACGTTTAAATCTTTTCCCACATTTCAGGCTTCAAACATAAAGATATAAAATTTTAATTTTTTGTGAAGAATTAACAACAAGTGGGACACAAATGTGAAGTGGAATGAAATTTATTGGATATTTTAAACTTTTGTAAAAAATAAAAAAATTAGCAAAATTATTCGGCCCCCTTAAAGGGGTTTTGCCAGGACGTGCCTTATCTGCTAAGAAGCAAATGTAAACAAGCCAGCTGAGCTGAGAGAGAGAGACAGACAGACAGAGCACAGAGCTGCATAAGGGATCGTGTGAAAGCTTCTTCATGTTCCCTGTCATCAGATAAAGCAGGGATCTACTCAGATAATCACACTACAACTAGTGAATTCTGTATACAAAAAAACAACATATTTCTACCCGGTGCCTCGAAAGCTTCTTCAGCTTAGTCTCATCAGATAACAAGTGTTCTCTGCGCAAGCCCGGCCAGCAGCTCTTGTCAGGTCGTATCTAATAGAAGCTTTTAAGTAACTAAGGGCAGGTAAGGCAGCCTGTAGCTCTCCCAGGCTGCAATTTCTGTAATCACATATATTTAGAAAAGTGATTAAATACCCATTTTGGAGGATCCCACGTCAACATTACATCGTGGCAAAACCCCTTTAAGTTAATACTTTGTAGCGCCACCTTTTGCTGCGATTACAGCTGCAAGTCGCTTGGGGTATGTCTCTATCAGTTTTGCACATTGAGAAACTGAAATTCTTGCCCATTTTTCCTTTGGAAAAACTGGGCTCAGTGAGGTTGGATGGAGAGCGTTTGTGAACAGCAGTTTTCAGCTCTTTCCACAGATTCTCTTTTGATTCAGGTCTGGACTGTGATTTGGGCCATTCTAACACCTCGATACGTTTATTTGTGAACCTTTCCCATTGTAGTTTTTTGCTTTACATTTGGGACATTGTCTTGTTGGAAGATAAATCTCTGTCCCAGTCTCAGGTCTTTTGCAGACTCCAACAGGTTTTCTTCCAGAATGGTCCCGTATTTGGCTCCATCCATCTTCCCATCAATTTTAACCATTTCCCTGTCCTTGCTGAAGAAAAGTAGGGCCAAACCATGATGCTGCCACCACCATGTTTGACAGTGGGGATGGTGTGTTCAGGGGGATGAGCTGTGTTGCTTTTACACCAAACTTATCGTTTTGCATTGTGGCCAAAAAGTTGGATTTTGGTTTCATCTGACCGGGAGCACCTTTTTCCACATTTTTTGGTGTCTCCCAGGTGGTTTGTGGCAAACTTTAAACAAGACTTTTTATGGATATCTTTGAGAAATGGCTTTCTTCTTGCAACTCTTCCATAAAGGCCGATTTGTGCAGTGTAGGGACTGATTGTTGTCCTATGGACAGACTCTCCCCCCTCAGCTGTAATTCTCTTCATCATCCAGAGTGATAAATGGGCTCTTGGCTCCCATCTCTGATCAGTCTTCCCCCTTGTTTGAGATTAAGTTAGAGGACGGCCTGGTTTTGGGTAGTTTTGCAGTGGACTGATACTCCTTCCATTTAATATGATCGCTTGCAAAGTGCTTCTTGGGATGTTTAAATTTTGGGGAAATCATTTTGTATCAAATCCAGCTTTTAAACTTCTCCACAACAGTATCTTTGGACCTGCTGGTGTGTTCCTTGGTCTTCATGATGCTCTCTGCGCTTTAAACAGAACCCTGAGACTATCACAGAGCAGGTGCTTTTTAATACAGAGTTTTTGATTACACACAGGTGGATTATATTTATCATCATCAGTCATTTAGGACAATATTGGATCATTCAGAGATCCTCACTGAACTCCTGGAGTGAGTTTGCTGCACTGAAAGTAAAGGGGCCGCATAATTTTGCACGCCCCACTTTTCATTTTTTTACAAAAGTTTAAAATATCAAATAAATTTCATTCCACTTCACAATTGTGTCCCACTTGTTTATTCATTACGTGGAAATCCCTAAAGAAGCATTTATGCTATCTATCATACATGAAAAAACTTTGAGATTCTCGGTTCACATATTTTGATCAAAAGATGTTTAAGCTGCCCACGACTTTCAACGTGATCTCAAATAGGGCAGTCCTACACTATCTTTTACCTCTCAATAGAGCCACATTCAGGCCTCTCACTGGGTCCACCGACCTCCTTTATCCAGAGTGAAAAAAATATAAAAACACCCAACCTGCAAGCTGCACTTCTTATGACAGCCTGTGAGAGTGGGCAGGTGCAGAAAATCAAAATGGAGGCACCCTTTCCTCCCCATATAGGTTAAAATCAATATATACCAAATATAACGTATGGTTCTGCACAAAAAACACTTCTGAAAAAACATATGCAAACCTTGGTGCCACTGGCGGGGCTGCGGCACACATATATATATATACATGTACACACGCACTCCACTGCCAGCGGCACACTACTGCCACTACCACTTGTTTATTCTTCACAAAAAATTTAAATGTTATATATTTATGTTTGAAGCCTGAAATGTGGCAAAAGGTTGAAAAGTTAAAGGGGGCAAATACTTTCGCAAGGCACTATATTGTATTCAGCCACATGTTCCTGTATATAGTCACTTATGAGATCTTCAAATAGTTTTCCCACAATGGATGTTAAACTTCCTGGTCTATATTTACTTGGGTAAGGCCTAGAACCCTTTTTGAAGATGGGAGCCACATTTGCCTTGCGCAAGTCTCCTGGCACTATATCAGTCACCAGAGAATCTTTAAATATCATGTACAGGGGTACAGAAATATCTGAGCTGAGGTCTTTAAGAACTCCTGGGTGTAAGCCATCTGGGCCTGGAGTCTTATTCACATTCAGTTTATTTAACTTAGCTTCGACCATTTCTACACAAAGACAACATTGATGTATTAACGGTACTGGCACCACACTGACCCAACCCCCATCAGCTTCTTCCTCTTTTGCATATACAGAGGTGAAGAACCAGTTTTGTAGCTTTTTCTTCTTCTGATCCCCAGTGACCAGCTCCCCATTACTGTTATCTAAGGCTATGTCGCCACTGCACAAAAAAAGGCATTTTTTTTAGTACTTTTCCTTTCGCAAAAACACAGAAAAAAATGACTGAAAAGAGGTGCTGTAGATTGTAAAAATGTTCTGTTGTCTCCACAAAACGTCTTTTTTTTGCTTGTTTTATTTACTGGTCGTTTTTTGAAATATGTTGCAAAAAACGACTGAGCAGGGCTGGAAATTTACTATTGGAGTCTATATAAAGCGTCAGATTTTTCTGGCGAGTTTATGGTGCATTTTTTGCAGAAATGCACAGCAAATCTAATGCTGTGCATTTCTGCAAAAAAAAGCGCAAAAAAAGCGCAAAACACACCAAAAAAGTTATTTCAGCGACTTTTGACAGGCAGTGAACAAAAAACTCAGTTTTATGAACGTTTTTAGGATTTGTATTTCAGGTCGTTTTTTGTCCACTGGCGTGTAGACATAGCCTAAGAGCAGGCTCAGACTGGCCCGCTGGGAAGTCGGTGGATTCCACGGTAGGCCCCGAGCTCCTGTGGGACCCAGAGGTAATGCTGCCGCTACCTGGCGGCCGCCGCATGCTGCCTCGAATGCCCGGGCCCTAATTCCTGAGCGTGCAGAGACAGGGCCAGACAGACTAATTTCCTCGATTCCCAGGGCTGCGCAGTGTCAGCGGAGCAAAGCACCGCTGGTCCTCTGCTATTCACTCTGGTAGGCCTAAGGTGTTAGGCCTTAAAGGAGTTTTGCCACGAAGTAAAATTGACGTGAGAAGCTTGCAAATGAAATAACAAACATCTTCACTATTCATTATTATTAAAAATTCTGCACCCTTTTTGTTTTAGCTGCTCCTTTAGTGATCCATTGTTTACAGCTCGTCTCCAGGGGATATAGCCAGAGCTAAGAGCTCCTCAGTCCTGGTCGCACATGCTCAGACATCACCTCTCCTCTCAGGCAGCTACTGAGTGTTCAAATCCCAGGTGCTGTCATTCTACTCCCGTCCTCTGTACTCCTTAGTTATTAGTCAAACAGTGCAAATAAATAAAAAAGAAACCTTAATGATGTGTGTGTATTGATAAAGAGAAAAAAATAACACAAGTTTGGTTGCTTCAGGGATTTGAACTTAGGACCCTTGTGCCTGGAGGCAAAAGCTTTACCTCTGATCTACTCACAATGCTTTACATAAACAGACCTTTATTTGACTACAGAGAGGAAAGGCAGGGTGATGTCATCCTGTTGGTCAAATAGTCTCCAAAAAAATGGGAATCTCGCAAGAGAACAGAGAGTGACTTTTGAAAACTATATATACTATTTTGCCATAGGCAAACTTAAACTCTATCAGTTATCTATCTATAAAGCACTAAAATGTAACTTTCATTATGTATAACGCTTAACCTCTATACACACTATTTAAAAACCTGATTTCTAACCTCACTATTTAACCGTTTCTACTTCTGAAGGAAGGAATAGCTCCTTTTCTATTATCAAGTCTGGTGGAACACCACCTATTAACAGGAGAGCCTTATATCTATAGTAAAGTACTAGCTCCAGTAAGGGATCCCAAGCCTACTACTTGGGCAGTCGTCCCTAATCTCATGGACACAAAACAAATAAGACCCCCTTGTGACACCGTCTGCAGCAGGTGACACTTGTAGACAGAGGTGAGAAATCACAATTTAAAATGTCATATCTGACCTCCCCGACATTGTGAAACATGGGGGAAAAACTTTAAACATATGTGGCTACGTTTATATAAAGAAGATAGACAGACGTGTCAAGACAGATATGTGACTCACTTGGTATTGCGTACTACTTACAGTTCTGTTTTTCACACTCTATTATGTGGTAAAATGGTTGCATTTATGTCCAAGAGGCCGGTAATATTTTCATGTGCAGTAACTGTAGGGTGGGCCCCCAGGATCAACTCCCCTGTAGGCCCCAGACCCCCCAGTCTGACACTGCCTAAGGGTTTTACTTGCTCTAACTTTGTTTTTTTGACATTTATAGTTACGTATAAAGAATTTCTTGGGGTTAGTTTTGCTGTCCTTGGCCACCTGGCTTTCATTTTGTATTTTTGCTGATTTGATCACCTTTTTACAGAATTTATTAAGCTCTTTGTAATTTTCAAGTGCTGATGCAGACCCCTCTAACTTATAATTTATTGTCTATATTATTGTTCTGTATCTTAGTAATGATGTCCATAAAGTTTTTTTTCAGTACAAAAGTAGTTAACTATTAAGCAGATGGTGAAATGAAACAGATTTTAAATTATCATAGAATGTTTTTAGCTATTTTTACCTCTTTCCAAGTGATTAAGATAGCACATCAGAGGGTTGATAGAACAGGTTAACAAGAATTCACTTCCATCTAGTTTGGCCAGCAAAAGATTTGTATTGTGTGGTGCCATTTTACTTAATATTGTTGTACTGGTTTGGTATAAATGTATGCGATTACCAAAGGAAAATAAATTTTGCTTGATGGGGAGTTTTGTAAGCTTCATTTCAGATGAAAGGATGAAACTTAGAGGGACCACAACATGAAAAATACAACACTGTTACAGCAAGTACAGCCATTTCTAGTCCACAACAAGAAAAACAATACTACACCAACTGCGCTTTGAGGCAAAGCTCGGTGTGAACAGTTACAACATAAAGCCTGACACTTGTAATAGTCTGACTTTTATGTCCTCAATCTCCACTTCTCTGATTGTGCTGGTTAGAGGACTTTCAATTTGTGCTGATAACACCCTCAATGATACTGTCCTTCAGACATATGGTAAAATTCACCATCTTTCACAAAAATGGGAAACAGCTCCAAACCATCCAAGGGCAAGAGAAGATGGCCTTACAATTATTGAAAAACAATAAGGCCTCATTCACACGGCTTATTCTGGGACTGATTGGAGCCGTACTGTGTGCCGTATTTGCACTGCAGTACGGCTCTAATTTGTCCCAGTAACTACGGTAATCCACAGTTCTCATAGAGAACTGTGGATTCCGTCTCCTCTCCCCGCTCGGCAAATACGCCGGGTGGGGAGAAAGTGACATGCACATTATTCACGGCTTGTACGCGCCTTGAATAATGAATGTCTATGGGGCCGGCCGCTGCACGGCTGCCGGCGTAATTGGGGGCGAAATCCGTCCCCGCATTTACGTTGGCAATAAGCCGTGGGGAACATTGCCTAAAGGAAATTATCTTTAACCAGTTCCTGACAAGGCACATTTTGCTTTTGTAGTACATGCTGGTTTGAATGCTATAATGCTTTCTTATGCTTTACTGTACTAATTTGTTTGCCTTTTTTGTGATATATTAGGCTTCACTTTTATGTCATTTTTACATTAAGTTTTTTAGTTATTTTTTAATATGAGGGTAAATATTTATTTCATTATTTTTTTTAACAGCCAAAGTGGCACTAAAATAAGTTTAGGAATTGTGTCAGTTCACCAATATAGACATTTCCATTTATATGATATGAAGTTTTTATCTATATAATGCTCCCTCTAGGCTATAGGCTTGCGGTCTATTACAGACAGCGGACCAGGTGCTGCGATGACATCATCTCATATATCTCCCCACTAAAGGGGGCCCTGTATACCTAATGACTAGCCCTATATATCTTTCCACTAAAGAGGACCTATATACCTAGTGGGGCGCTATATCACCACCTACCTACTGGGGGGCACTATATACCAACCAACGAGGGGGCCTATTTACCGTCTTATCTACTGGGGGGCCTAACCTACTAGAGGGGGGCCTATATACATATCTATCTACTAGTAGGGCTTATATACCTGCCTACCAACTGAGGGAACTATGTACCTACTTATCTACTGGGGAGCTCTATAAACCAACATACTAAATGGTGCCCTATATACCTATCTATCTACTAGGGGGCACTATATACCTACCTACTGGGTGGGCCTATATACCAACCTACCTACTGGAGGGCCTATGTACCTACCTACCTATTGGGGGTGCCCTAAATTCCAACATTTCTACTGGGAAACCATATGTAGCTCCTTATGGGGGGTGCTTTTTACCTATCTACTAAGGGAACCTTGTATACTTGCTTATTGGAAGGACCCATTATAGCTACCTTCCTATTGGGGGGGCCTATGTACCTACTTATTGGGGAAGCCTTATATACCTACCTACTGGAGGGTCCCTATATACCAACCTATCTACTGGGGAACACTACGTATCTACCTATTGGAGGGCCCTATATACCTACCTACTGAGGAGAACCTTATATCAAAGGGGGACTTTACTTAATAGGAAGAGTCTTCCCACTTATCTGACTAATTTTTAGAGTCTAACCTGACTAAAAGGAGCATCTACCTATCTGCCTGCCTAATTTTGGGGTGGGGGGGGGAGGTTGCCTACTATATGGGTTGTGTTGCTACCTACTGGGGGCCCTTTAATTGCACTTTCACTGATTGGGGTTATTACCATTTGGGGTACTTTGGATGGAGAATTTGAGGTGGAAATTGGGAGGGAAGTGCTGGAAAAAATAGGAGTCTAGCGTGCTTGTGTGATAAATTCTGTACAGACGTATCGTGGTCGGGAGAAGTCATCATGGTGGTCTGGACTGCATGGAGAAGTAAAGTGAAAGAGAATGACTCCCATCAGAGAACACATCATGATGGTCTGGACCAGAAGGAGAAGGAACAGGCAAGCGTACAACTCTCATCAAGTAAGACGTCACCTGTGAGTCCCTAAATGTTATTGCATCCTATGCTGGCTGCTGTCAGATGAGTGGCCCCAGTGAATTACTGGAAAGAGAGAGGAGATCCAAAGCTCAACCTCTCCTACTCAGCAGAGCACTGACTGCTTTGCAGACTGCTGGACATTCTTTAGGACAGGTATTTCCTGGGATGAGGGTAAATGGAAGTTAGAGTGGAGGGAACTGATTTGGTGGGGATAGGTGATTTAGCATGCAGGGGAAGGAGTTGATGGGTGAAAGGGGAGTTTAGAGTGTTGGTGGGTGGAGAGTTTAGAGTGGAGAGAGGCAGAAGCAGAGGTGGGGTGGTTGGTGAGGGGAGTAGAGATGGGGGGGGGATTTCAGAAGTTACAGGTGGGGGTGGGTTGGGTTATGTGGAAAAGTAGGGGTTATAAACCTCCCAATCATCTCCAATCTCGCAGGACAGTTCCAGATTCCATCCACGGTCCTGAGCAACTGGGGATATGTCCTGGGAGAGCCAACGTAATCCAATTTAGTCCAAAGGAGGGACACTGTAGAGAAACAGAAACACTAGAAAAAATGACAGTACTACTATACTTGTTCATCACCTGAAGGTCATGGCTGTGGCTAATCTTCTAGGAGTGCAAGGGACGGACTTCGGGCCACACAGTATGATCCTGGTGGGTGCAGGGCCGTCTCTTCCATTGGGCCAGGTAGGCCCTTGCCCGGGGCCCTCGAGCACAGGGGGCCCCTGAGGGCCTGGGCGGCTGCCTGCCCGGCCCAATGGATTAACTCGCCGCCCGCCGGACACAGCTCTTTCCGCCCTGCCTGCGCTTAGTTACTTGTCCCAGGCTGCGCAGGCAGGTGGTGCGGGCTGCGGAGGTCAGAGAGCAGGGCGGCCCCTCGCAACGTCATGCCTGCGCTTTACAGTTCACAGTGCAGGCAGGGCGGCGCCGCAGTGAAGGAAGGCGGCGCTGCCCTGCCTGCGCTTTGAACAGTAAAGTGCAGGCGCGGCAATTGCTTAGAGCAGGGGCCCTGCGCGGCGGCCCCTGCTATCGTTGTTTATTGCCGCGCTGCACTTTGCTATTCACAGCCCAGGCAGGGCGGCGCCGCCTTCCTTCACTGCGGCGCCCCCCCTGCCTGCGCTGTAAAACTGTAAAAGCGCAGGCGCGGCATAACAGTACTGCCACTCCCGGCGGCCGGCGGGCAGTCTTCTCCATCCCCCGCCAGGCTGCTGGGAAATGTAGTTTTAGTGCGGCGGCGCGCAGTCGCGGCCACACATGACTTTCCTCGGCCCTCTAAAAAGCTCCCGCCTCCACACAGCCCCTTCCTCACCACAGCCGGGCACCAAGGAGGCAGCAGCAGCAGACGGACGCCAGCCACAGCATGAGGTATGGCCCGTGTTGGGAGGAGGAGGAGGAGGATGGTGGGGGGGGTTACTATCATGTAACCTGCTTGTGGTCAGCCAGCCATCCTGACCCGTGTCACTGTCCCCCAGAGTCTTTCTTATCATATAGTAATGGTTGGGCCACATAGCAGTTAAGAGAGTCTCTGGGGGACAGCGGCACGGGTCAGGATGGCTGGCTGACCACAAGCAGAGGTTACATGACTTAATGTGTGCCCATCCTGTGCCCCCAGGCCAGTCCACGCAGCAGCTCCTAAGTTATATAAATTGCTGCGTAGCCTGGTCTGGGGACACAGGAGGGCTGACCACATGATGGAGGGGCTATAAGGGTCATGGACAGCCATCCTGTGCCCCCAGGCCAGTCCACGCAGCAGCTCCTAAGTTATATAAATTGCTGCGTGGGACTGGCCTGGGGGCACAGGATGGCTGTCCATTACCCATATAGCCCCTCCATGATGTGGTCAGCCATCTTGTGTCCCCAAACCAGGCTACGCAACATTTTATATAACTTATGAGCTGCTGCGTGGTCTGGCCTGGGGGCACAGGATGGCTGACTGACCACTTCATGGAGAGATTGTAAGTTTTATTTATTCCTGTGAGTGAATGCGTTGGTTGGGGGGCCCAGTGCACAGCTCTGCCCAGGGGCCCATAATGCTGTTAAGACGGCCCTGGGTGGGTGCAGGCCATAGCCACAGCACAATCTCCAGGGGTTGGTCCTCTGTCTCACTCCAGAAGCTGTGGCATGTACCTACTCTCCTGCCCCTACCATTGTGTTTTGCAACCTAGTGCCAACACAAAATACAATCTCCACCTATCACTCCATAACCGCCCACCTTCAACTATCACCCCATGTATAGCTCTCAACCATCACCGATCTCACAGGACAGTTACAGATTCCATCCACGGTCCCGGGCGATTGGAGGTATGTCCTGGGGATCCAGGGTACATGCATCAAATCCCCAGGATTATCCTTTCATTTTAACTGTTTGCATGTCCTTGACATATGCAAACAGTTATAACATGCTTGCCAACTTCCCCGTCCTGGGAGAGCCGGCAAGCGTCTGTTTTTTATATTACTGGTGCCAGGGATGCCCTATCACCTACAGCAGGCACCCAGCTTTTCTCAGCAGACTATGATAGGATAGGGTATCACTCAGTTTTCTTGAGCACTGGTTAGCCTATCCAGCCTGTTTTACTTTAGAATATTGTTTCTGTTTTTTTTACAGGTGTCCCTTTTGGACTACGACAGACTCGTTGGACTACATCAGATTAGTATTAAATCCATTTAATTAATTAATTAATTAAACAGTCAACAAGAGAAGATGTTGGGAGTGTTTATTAAAACAAAGTAGGGTTTTTTTTGTTTTTTTTTTAACTGTTTCTTTCCAGGGTTTGTAATGAAAAATCTGGTAGACACCTCTTAATTACTACCACTAGGGCTTGGTGTCGGTCAGCAGTGTTTCTTGTCACCCAAAGCTGACACTAACCCCGTCTCACTACTACCCCAGTAACCCAATGCACAATGGATACTGGGAAGAACCGGTTAACTGTCAGAAGCAGACCCTTTAATATGAGGGTCTACTTCTGGTATGGCTGCAACCAGTATTTTTGGGTTAGGAAGGGCCCAATATTTTGGACTTTCCCATCCCCAAAGTATCAGGCTGCAGCTGCTGTTTTACTTTGGCTGGTTATAAAAAAGGGGGGCCCTATTTCCCTGTTTCCTTTTTTTTACCCTTAAGAAAATGATAAAAAGAAACTGAAATGGGTTTCCCATCCCCCTTTTTCATAACCAGCAAAGGTAAAACCAGCAGCTGCAGCCTGATGCTATCAGGATGGGAATGTCCATGAGTATCGGTCATTTTCCACCCTAAAAATATCTGTCCACATCCATCCCAAATTTCCGCCCATCACATTAGAGGGTCCGCTTATAATGGTGATCTGGCTCTTTGCAGTACCTTTTGTACATTGGGTACTGGGGTAAGAGTAGGAGGGGGTTAGTGTCAGCCTCCGTTGACAAGAAACGCTGCTGACTGACACCAAGCTCCAGTGATAGTAACAGGTGCGTCGCTAGGTAGTTTTGTTCGGGGCACAAGAACCGAATAAATCTGCCTGTGCCCCGAACAACAGAGGATCGTCGGGCTCCATGCAGCTGCTGTGTGCCTGGAGCTCCGACAAGCTGTTCAGCTGTATGTGTGTCCTCTAGACACACATACAGTGTAGGGTTGTACTTAGGAGCCTGCAGTACATGTGTGTGTATGAGTATATATGTGTATACATGTGTGTATGAATATATATGTGTATACATGTGTGTATGTGTATACATGTGTGTATACATGTGTGTATGAGTATATATGTGTATACATGTGTGTATGTGTGTATACATGTGTGTATACATGTGTGTATGAGTATATATGTGTATACATGTGTGTGTATGAGTATATATGTGTATACATGTGTATGAGTATATGTGTATACATGTGTGTATGTGTATACATGTGTGTATGTGTATAAATGTGTGTATGTGTATATGTGTGTGCATACATATGTGTGTATGTGTATATGTGTGTATACATGTGTGTATGAGCATATATGTGTATACATGTGTGTATGAGTATATATGTATATACATGTATGTGTATACATGTGTGTATGAGTATATATGTGTATACATGTGTGGATGAATATATATGTGTATACATGTGTGTATGAGTATATATATGTGTATACATGTGTGTATGTGTGTATACATGTGTGTGTATGAGTATATGTGTATACATGTGTGTATGAGTATATGTGTATACATGTGTGTATGAATATATATGTGTATACATGTGTGTATGTGTATACATGTGTGTATGTGTATATGTGTGTGCATACATATGTGTGTATGTGTATATGTGTGTATACCTGTGTGTATATACGTGTATACATGTGTGTATGATTATATAGGTGTATACATGTGTGTATGACTATATATGTGTATACATGTGTGTATGTGTATATGTGTGTATATATGTGTGTATACATTTGTGTACCGTGTTTCCCCGATAGTAAGACAGCGTCTTACATTCTTTTTACCCCCAAAAGTCCCATATGTCTTAGTTTCGGGGTATGTCTTATAGAGGGCAGGTATAGGGCCTTCTGTAGTCAGGGTTAGGGTCGGCTGTGGCATGTATAGGGCCAGCTGGAGGCAGGGATAGGGCCAGCTGTAGACAGGTATAGGGCCAGCTGTAGGCAGGTATAGGGCTAGCTGTAGGCAGGTATTAGCGCCAGTGTAGACAGGTATAGGGCCAGCTTTTAGACAGTTTTTAGGGCCAGCTGTAGGCAGGTATAGGGCCAGCGGGTAGGCAGGTATAGGGCCAGCTGTAGACAGGTATAGGGCCAGCTGTAGGCAGAAAAACACTTACCTGGCTCCCGCTGCTCGTCTCCCGTGTGCGCCGCCTCCTCGCTGCTCCGGGCCCCCCGCGCGCTCATTCCGGCAAAAAGCAGTGACGTAATAGGCCGCGCTACGTCTTACTTTCGGGGTACGTCTTACATTTAGGCGACCTCCCTAAGACACCGCTACGTCTTAACTATCGGGGGGTGTCTTACTATCGGGGAAACCACGGTATGAGTATATATGTGTTTACTTTTGTTGTAAAAACATGTTTTGTTGTATGGAGTATATGTGTATACATGTGTCTATGAGTATATATGTGCATACATGTGTGTATGAGTATATATGTGTATACATGTGTGCATGAATATATGTGTATACGTGTGTGTATGTGTATATGTGTGTATAATGGTGTGTGTTTATGAGTATATTTTATGTTGTTATACATGTGTTATGAGTATAGGGGTATTACATGTGTGTAGTGTTTTACATTTTGTGTATGTGTATATGTGTGTGTATGTGTATACATGTGTGCATGTGTATATGTGTGTATACATGTGTGTTTATGTCTATATCTGTGTGTATACACGTGTGTATGTGTATATGTGTGTTTACATGTGTATACATGTGTGTATGTGTATATGTGTGTATACATGTGTGTATGTTTATATTTGTGTATACATGTGTGTATGTGTATATGTGTGTATACATGTGTGTACATGTGTATGTGTATACATGTGTATATATATATATATATATATATATATATATATATATATATGTGTATACATATGTGTGTATGTGTATATATGTGTATACATGTGTGTATGTGTATATGTGTGTGTATGTGTATACATGTGTGTATATATATGTGTATACATATGTGTGTATGTGTATATATGTGTATACATGTGTGTATGTGTATATGTGTGTATACATGTGTGTATGTGCATACATGTGTGTATGTGTATACATGTGTGTATGTGTAGTGTGTACACGTGTGTATGTTTCACCAATAGCACTAGTATATGTCCAAACACACTCCAAAGGCTGAACCTCACCAAATTTGGGTTCCCTCTCATAATGAAGAACCACTCTCCTATATCAGAATCTTACAATCACAAAGCATGGAGAGTAACTGGTGTATAAAAATAACAATCTTTATTAATAACATATTAAAATCCTACAAACCCTAGAACAGGTTTTAAAGGGATCCCATATAAGACAGGTATATTCACTATAATAAAGTATATCAGAGTAGTATTGCTGATCTCAGTAGCCCAATGCCTCACCAGTATAAATGGAAGCGACCGGTCTATTCCATTTATACTGGTGAGGCATTGGGCTACTGAGATCAGCAATACTACTCTGATATACTTCTCTAATCTAAGGGCTCGTTATACCAGTCAATATTCTCTATGACCAATGGTAGAGTTTACTAGAGTGACGTTATAATATATATATCATGTACCTCCCAGTATTATACTTACATCTATACTGTTATTATAGTGAATAGACCTGTCTTATATGGGATCCCTTTAAAACCTGTTCTATGTTTGTAGGATTTTAATATGTTATTAAAAAAGATTGTTATTTTTATATACCAGTTACTCTCCATGCTTTGTGATTGTAAAAATGTGTGTATGTTTATATATGTGTATACATGTGTGTATGTGTATATGTGTATATGTGTATACATATGTGTGTATGTGTTGTAGGGATTAGCTCAAAGGGAAGCAGTCCTTTAGTGTGAAACACGGCAAAGTTTATTGTAGCACTCCACAAAACATGAAAAATAAATGGCAGGCTTGCTTCAGCCAAACAAAAAGACTCCGAAAAACACAGTCACTGATATCAGTACAGTACTGTACCCGGGATCCCTGGGCAAGGCAACCGCATGCAGGTTTCAGTCGCTCCCTCTATGGAGTGCAAGGCCAAGCGCTGGCTCTCATGCAAACATTCGCTCCTCTGAGCAGTTTGACCAAGGTAGGGAACCACACCCCCTCTTACCTGAGCCTGCTGGCCTTATATAGGGCTGGTAAGCCCAGGACTGGATGTGGGAGCAGCCCATCCCACCCAATTCTACAGACTGCTCCAATAAAGCCCGACCCGGATCACGGCATTACTGCCATACTACAACTACAAAACTGTGTCAGTGGCCTGCTGCCGCTGACACCAAAACAAAATGGGCTTTATTTCACTGATCTTAAGCAGATCGGTGACACATATCGTCCGTCCACTACCGCACCTTGTGCCTTCCTACAGCCCCCCACCTCCCCTGCCCAATGCCGGGGGACTGGGCACCTTCAGCCATCAAACTATGTACCCTAGACAGGGCATCTGCATTCCCCTGCAGCTTGCCCGGCCTGTGCTCCACCGAGAAATTAAAATCCTGCAGGGCCAGAAACCAACGGGTGACCCTGGCATTATTGCCCTTTTTCTCCCTTAACCATTTTAAAGGGGCATGATCCGTCATCAACCTAAATCTCCGACCCAGGAGGTAGTACCGGAGAGAATCGAGCGCCCATTTAATGGCCAAGCATTCCCTCTCAATAATGGAGTAATTACGCTCGGCAGGGGTCAGCTTCCTGCTGAGGAAACTCACGGGATGTTCCTCCCCATTGATAACCTGTGACATTACTGCTCCTAGGCCGACCTTTGAGGCATCTGTTTGTACCACAAATTCTCGCGACAAATCTGGGGCCACCAATACCGGCTGTCTACATAGGGCTGACTTCAGGTTTTGGAAGGCTTCCTCAGCCTCTGGGGACCATTTGACCATGGCGGATTTGACACCCTTCGTTAGGTCAGTTAGGGGCACCGCCATCTCGGCGAACTTAGGGCTTTATCGCCGGTAATATCCCACAATTCCTAGAAATGCTCTCACTTGTTGAGGGGACGGGGCCAGGTTTGAATGGCTTCTATTTTGTTCACTTGAGGCTTTATCTCCCCTCTTCCCATGACATACCCCAAGTAACGGGCCTCCTCCATCCCTATGGCGCACTTACTGGGGTTTATGGTGAAACCACCTTTCCTTAGCACATCTAGGACAGCTTGGATCTTCTTAAGGTGACTCTCCCAATCTTGGCTGAAGATCACTATGTCGTCAAGGTAGGCTGACGCATATGCCCTGTGGGGACCCAAGATCCTATCCATCGCCCTCTGGAAGGTGGCGGGAGCCCCCTGCAACCCAAATGGAATTCTTACGTATTGGAAGGACCCGTCTGGTGTAGAAAATGCAGTCTTCTCTCGGGCCTCCTTGGCTAAGAGGATCTGCCAATACCCCTTGGACAGGTCTAGGGTGGTGATATACTGGGCTGGCCCTAACCTCTCAATAAGCTCATCCACCCGGGGCATGGGGTAGGCATCGACCTTGGATACCTCATTTAGCTTGCGGTAGTCGTTGCAGAAGCGCCACTCACCGTTAGGTTTTGGCACTAACACGATGGGGCTGGACCATCCGCTCTTAGATTCCTCTATCACCCCTAATTTTAACATTCTCTGTACCTCCTGTGCCACAATTTCCCTACGGACCTAGGGAATCCTATAAGGTTTTAAACTTACTCTGACATGAGGGCTCGGTCACAATCTCATGTTCCACAACATGCGTTAGCCCAGGTGCCTCTGTGAACAAGTCCCTATTTTGTTGCAGCAGTTGTCTGCACTGTTGGGTCTGAGAACGAGACAGGGTCTCTGCAATCTTCACTGCCTCTATACTGGTCTCTGGTTGGAACAACAAACAAGATGCCTCTGGGGGGTCCCCATCCTTTTCATGGCTTGAGCAAGTTAACGTGGTAGATCTGATAGGGCTTCCTTCTACTCGGCTGATGGACCCAATAGTTGACCTCCCCCACCTTCTCAAATACCTCATATGGACCTTGCCATTTCACCCAGGAACTTGCTCTCTACCGTTCGTACTAAGACCAGGACCCCGTCCCCTGGACTAAACTGTCTCACTCGGGCGGACCTGTTGTAGACTCTCGCTTGCGCCTCTTGGGCCTGTAAGAGATGCTTTTTAACAATAGGGAGTACCTGAGCGATCCGTTCCTGCAACTGGGCCACATACTCAATGATGCTTTTATGGGGCGTGACTTCGCTTTCCCAGGTCTCCTTGGCGATATCTAATAGACTCTCAAATACACAGATAACCTATTATTTATAAGCAATCGATAAAGAAGTTCATTCTTCGAAACGTCGCACGGGTGTGCGGACGGCTCCTGCCCTCCAGCTATCCTCATATCTAATACCATTGAGAATATGGACTACGCTTTAATGCGATAAGTATTGCACCTTTTCCTATGACTTCAAAGACTGTTGTCTGTTTTTTGTATCGTTCATGATTAAAAGGAGAAAATATTTTAAGAAAGTTTGGTCAATTTGCTATAGATATCTAATAGACCCCTGGGATGCCTGCCATAAAGCAATTCAAAAGGGGAGAACCCTGTGGAGGCTTGTGGAACCTCTAATAGAAAATAGGAGATACGGCAAAAGGTTAGTCCCAATCTCGGCCATCCTTCTCGACTACTTTCTTCAACATGCCCTTCAAGGTTTTGTTGAAGCGCTCTACCAAGCCATCTGTCTGGGGGTGATACACCGAGGCGCGTAGCTGGGTCACCCTCAGAACCTTACAAAGATCCTTCATTACTCTTGACATAAATGGGGTCCCTTGATCCGGCAGGATCTCTTTCGGCAAACCCGTTCTGGAAAATATGTGCCAAGCTCCCTAGCAATGACTTTTGAGGAAGCATTTCTCAGGGGCACAGCTTCTGGGTACCTGGTGGCGTAGTCCATGATGACCAGAATGTACTGGTGTCCTCTAGCCGACTTTAACGGGGGCCCTACTAAATCCATCGCTACTCTCTCAAATGGTATCTCAATAATAGGCAATGGGATTAGCGGGCTGCGGAAATTGGCGACTGGGGAGGTTACCTGGCACTGGGGACAGGACTGGCAGTAGTTCCGGATTTCCCGGTAGCATCCTGGCCAGTAGAATCTTGGTAGAATCCTCTCTACGGTCTTATCTGGCCCCAGGTGTCCCCCCAAGACATGACTGTGAGCCAGGTCCATGACCAACCGCCTATGGGGTTTGGGAACTAGCAGTTGTTCCACCACTTCTTCACGGATTTTGGTCACCTGGTACAACAGGTTCCCCTTCATGGCAAAATGGGGAAATCTTTCCTCGGCCCCTGACTCTTGGGGTACCCCATCCAGGACCACCACGCTATTGAAAGCCCCTTTCAGGGTTTCATCCTGCAGCTGGGCCGTCCCAAAATTTCCCCGAGAAACCCCTAGGTCTGGGACTGTCTCATCAAGGGGTGACTCGTTCTCACCATCCACTACCATGACAGAGAACGGGAATTCGGGAACCACCTCCTGGACAGGGCTCTCAGGGCTGTCTGAGCTCTCGGGGAATTTCTGCTGTACTGCATTTTCCCATAGTAACCAAAAGAGAGGGCAGTCCCGGCCAATTATCGCCTCGTGCAGTAACCCCTGCATGATGCCTACTTGGTGGGACACTGTACCCCCATCAGATTTTAACGTGACCCGTGCCACGGGGTACACTTTGGTATCCCCATGTATGCACGTGACCCCCAAAGTTTTCCCTGGGATCAACTCATGGGGAATACGGGCCGTTAGGAGAGTGACCAAACTCCCCGAGTCCAGGAGTCCCCTGATAGGAGTGCCATTCACCCTGATTGGACAGAGTGGAAGTCCCTTCTCCATGTCCATCACTGCTGTGCAGGCCGGTTGCGCAAACAACGACGTACGCCGCCCTATGGAACAGTCCATGGGTTCCGAGCCAAGTGGGCATTGGGCCACCATGTGCCTGGCAGCGTGGCACTTCCAGCAGATGATCTCCCTGCCAGAGGGTCTGGATGTTGGCTCTGGCCGGCCTTTGGCCTTCGACCGGTCTTCTCTAGGGGGTTTGGGACCCCTTCTTGGGCCGTCAGAGTCACTCTTCATACGCCAGTATGGAGGGGCAAAGGGTCCTGGATCGACCATGGAGCGCTCCACAGCCTGATACCTTTCCACCAAGGCTACCAAGTCATCCGCCGTCTGGGGATTTCCCTGCACGACCCAGCACTGCACTGGCTTGGGAAGAGCGTGCACAAACCGGTCCATCATGACCCTTTCCACCATCTGGGCTGGGGAACAGACCTCTGGCTGCAGCCATTTCTGGATGAGGTGCAAGAGGTCAAACATTTGGGACCTGGGTGGTCTGTCCCTCCTGTATCCCCACTGTTGCACCCTCTGAGCCCGGACGGTGACCGTCACGCCCAGGCGTGCCAGGATCTCTGATTTCAGCTTAGGGTACCCCCTGGCATCCTGCAGAGACAACTCATAATAAGCCTTTTGAGGCTCGCCGCTGAGAAAGGGGGCCAGGACATCTGCCCACTGCGGGGCTGGTAGTCTCTCCCGTTCGGCAACCCGCTCAACGACGGTAAGGAAGGCTTCCAAGTCGTCTTCTGGGGTCATCTTCTGCAGGGCGTCTCGTATCCTTTTCCTTGCTTGCTGTCCGTCCTCCTGACGGGGTGTAGCTGGGGTCTCCTTCCCCCGGATTGCTTCCTCAATGATGGCCATCTGCCTGATGAGGAGCTGGTTTGTTTCTTGCTGTGACCGCACGGACTCAGCATGGGCTTGTTGCTGTTGGGCGCTCACCTGCACAAGGTGCTTCAGCAGCTCCTCCATTACTCCTGTCTGGCTTTTAAGAGTAGCAGCCGCCTTAACCCAGGACATGCAGTCTCTTACTCCAGGATGTTGCCCGCATCCGAGACACCAATTGTAGGGATTAGCCCAAAGGGAAGCAGTCCTTTAGTGTGAAACACGGCAAAGTTTATGGTAGTACTCCACAAAACATGAAAAATAAATGTCAGGCTTGCTTAAGCCAAACAAAAGACATCCGAAAACACAGTCACTGGTATCAGTACAGTACTGTACTCGGTATCCCTGGGCAAGGCAACCGCATGCAGGTTTCAGTCGCTCCCTCTATGGAGTGCAAGGCCCAGCTCTGGCTCTCATGCAAACATTCGCTCCTCTGAGCAGTTTGACCAAGGTAGGGAACCACACCCCCTCTCACCTGAGCCTGCTGGCCTTATATAGGGCTGGAAAGCCCAGGACTGGATGTGGGAGTAGCCCGTCCCACCCAACTCTACAGACTGCTCCAATAAAGCCCGACCCGGATCACGGCATTATTGCCATACTACATATACAAAACCTGTGTCAGTGGCCTGCTGCCGCTGACACCAAAACAAAATGGGCTTTATTTCACTGATCTTAAGCAGATCGGTGACACATATCGTCCGTCCACTACCGCACCTTGTGCCTTCCTACAGTGTATATTTGTGTATACATGTGTGTATGTGTATATGTGTGTATACATGTGTTTATGTGTATATGTGTGTATACATGTGTGTATGTGTATACATGTGTTTACATGTGTGTATGTGTATACATGTGTGTATGTGTATACATGTGTGTATGTGTATATATGTGTATACATGTGTGTATGTGTATATATGTGTATACATGTGTGTATGTGTATACATGTTTGTATGTGTATATGTGTGTATACATGTGTGTGTATGTGTATACATGTGTGTGTATATACAGTATGTGTGTATACATGTGTGTGTATGTATATATGTGTGTGTACATGTGTGTATGTGTATATATGTGTGTGTATATATGTGTATACATGTGTGTATACATATATGTGTATGTGTAGACGTGTGTATACATGTGTATGCGTATATGTGTGTACATGTAAATGTGTATGTACTGTATACACACACATATCCACAATATCGCCTCATTCATGTCACTAAAACATAATCCTGCCTGTTGTGTCCCTTATACATGTAAACTACAACCTAATGATGAATAATATTTGAATATAATTTTTTTTATACCTGTCATTTGTCAGGGTTGCCTATGTTTTTAGCTGCTGCAGCCAGGCTAAGGCTATGTTCACACGGCGTAATTGCAGGGTGCATTTTGCGGCGTATTTTCACTTCAATACGCCCGACATGTGTCCCACAATTACGGTAATTCATAGTTCTCATAGAGAGCTATGAATTATGTCTGTCTCCTCAGGCGTACAATACGATTATGCAGTATGCCATGTGAACATGCCCTAAGGGTATGTTCACACAGCATAATGTAGGCCAATATTTCGGCATGTAATTGCGCTTCAATACGCCCGACATACAGGCCAACATTATGGTAATTCATAGGTCTCACTGAGAGCTAGGAATACCTGCTCTGGGAAGAATAAATATAAGACTGCAGTTTTTTTCTCTGTAAAAATACATGCTGCACTTGGGGCGTGAAAAATGCTGTATGAACGCAGCCCTACTGAGCAAAACTTAACACAAAGGGCCCGGGCCCCGGATGTTTTGGGACCCTAGCAACGCCCCTGGAGAGTAATGAAGAGGAGTCCATACCTCCATAACTGACACTGGATAAAAATGGTAAAAAAAACCCACAGACATAACTGAAATATACTACATTTAAATATACACTACCCGGCAACATCCGTCATTGAGCAATTTATGAAAGAAATGTATCCAATGCTGATCCAATGTAATCCAGTAAGTCCAAGGGAAAGAAACTGTAGAGGAATAGAAACACTAGAAAAAAAACATTACAGCACTAAACTTCTCCACCAACTGAAGGTCATAGCTGCGGCTGATCTTCTAGGAGTACAGGGGACGGATGTCAGGCCCAACAATATGATCCAGGTGGATACAGGCCAAAGTCACAGCACAATCTCCAGAGGATTGGTCCTTTGTCTTCCCCCAGGAGCTGTGGCCTGTACCTACTCTCCTGCCTCTCCCCTGCCATTGTGTTTTGTAACCTAGTGGGAACACAAAACACAACCTCCACCTATCACCCCATAACTTCTTTACATCCACTTATCACCCATGAGAAGTTTATACAGTGGTGGGGAACTGGTAGACAGGTGCTGGAAAAGTGAGTATTGTTAGACATTTGTATGGTAAATTCTACAGGGAAGAGTTATGGAAGAAGTCATGAAAGAAAATGACTCCAGTCATAGAAGACATCTCCAGTGAGTCACTGGCTATAACTGCACTGTATTCACTTATATACCTGCAGAAGGCCTGTTTACACTGGTATCTACCACTATACGGTCACTGTAAGGCAGTAATATTGGTGGTAGTGGTAGTCGTATAATGGTTTATGCCCAGGAACAGTAAAGTGGTATTATTCAGTCATTATATGGTGGTGATATGTAGTTATGATGTGGCAGTATTATTTAGTCTTTGTATGGCGGTATTATTGATTATGTTGGTCTTGGTATACTGGTTTGTGCAGTACAAGTATGGAGATATTTTTGCTGCTGTATTATAAGGTATTATAAGGTATCTGTATGACTATTATTTAGAGGTTCATAGAAAATAGTCTTTTAGCTATTTGTTTGCTTTTTTGTGTATACCTTAGTTTATATAAATACATCCTAATAGACCCTAGTAACGGCATTGTTTTGGCAAAACTGTGGTCATTACTGGGACAAGGTATTCTGGTGCCCTTGGCAAATAAGACATATAGTGCTTCTTCTTCCCCTAATGGAAAATTCAGCCCACTTCATACCTCCTTGCACCCCCTTTACTGCCTGGGACTAAGTGGCCCTAGGCGGTTGCTTACCTTCACCTACTTGTCATCCTGACTGTGTTTTTTTCCCATTCCACCTAAGTGGGGGATGGTGCAGGCAGGATATGTTAGGTAAGAGCCAGGGATTTGAATATTTCTGACTGGAGTGATTTGAGGGCACCAAATGCCTCTTTCCAGCCCTGTTTCTTACCATGGTTTTCCCAATTCTGATACAGAGACCTCTTCCCATGCCCACTCTTTCTCACACACACTGTTTCCCATGGTTGTCTTTTCTGTCACATAGACTTTTCCTCTTGGTTCCCAACTGTCACATGCACTGCCCCCAATGGTTCCTGTCACTCATATAGACAAACGTTTATCTTGTGCTATGGTGTCACCATGGGTTTGATGCAACTTATGTTGGAGTACATAACAAAGCGGTTTGCAGCCCTCTGTGGGTTTAGAAGCCATCAAGGGATTCACCAGCTTCCTAGTGGGTCAGTCTGAGCTTCATCTTCACACAAGCCAAATAGTCCTGGTCTTTTTTCTTATATGGCATACTGCTATGGCCTAGATAGTAGGAATGGAGCAAAATAGCAAATATAGGTCTATTTCAGGTGCTGATTGATAGCACCACACTCCTAACCATGCATGACAAGAGGTGCTGTTGTTACTATTTTATATGAGTCTAGTGCATCAGGTTCTGATAGTTCAAAAAAGGAGAATAAAAAAATGAGGCAATGATTATGTTTTGGCTCTGTTTATTTCATACTCAGACTGGTGACACCTAGAGAATTGGTATTTTTGGTCCCTAGACCTCAGTAGAAATAGTCTTTTCTCAGAATCCTGTTCCAGCTTCTAAAAGCATATTTTACACTCCGTTTAGTCATATGAAAATATATATATTTTTTAGCATTTAAAGAAAAATAATGTAACAATGCAATGTAACATTGACTAATAAAAATACAGACTCCATATTTATCATTTAAGTCACTAGTTTCCGTACATACTTCATTGTTTGCTAAAACTTGTTCAATTATGGTATGTTCACACAGCTTAATTTCAGGTGTAATTGCTGGCGTATTTCGCCGTGTATTCCGCTTAATATGCGGTGAGATGCGCGTTGCAATTGTGGTAATCCATAGCTCTCATAGAGAACTATGGATTATGCCTTGTCCCCCGCGCGTACAATACGATCGTATTGTACGCATGGGGAGATAAGTGACATGTCAATTATTCACAGCTAATACGTGCCGGGAGTAATGAAAGTCAATGGGGCCGGCGGGCTGCCGGCCCTCCCGTGCTTTGGGAATATGCGCTGATCAGCGCGACTCCCAAAACACCCGCCGTATTGTGCCGCATACTGTATGCACCGCAATTACGCTGTGTGAACATACCCTAACAGAAAATCAGAGTAATGTGGAAAAAGAAGCGTTAACAATTGATTTGATCAGAATGTCATAATATATGTGACTTCTCATAAGCAGTATGTGCATGGGTATAACTATAGCTGGAGCAGTCAGGTCATTTGATTAGTTGTTAGTTTATCTAGCAACACTATATAGTGTCTATGATACAGTATATTTGTCTATGATATGATATATGGAACCATTCTTTACACTGTCACTTATGCTGCTGTTTTAGATTCTTCTGAATATTGTTGTAGGGCCCATCTTATTTTGCTGTGAACCCCTATGAATTTATTTTAATGCCTTAAGGCCACTAGGCTTGTGCATAGCTCTATTCATAGAAAATAGGGTAGCCATTTCTTTTTTGTTCCTCTATTTTCTCATAAAGATAGTCACAGTTTGAGCTGTCTACAAATTCTTCACCAAATAGATTATTCAACGGTATAAAAAAGTTTTTCAGCTCGCGTTTCTTAAGACATTCCTGGAAGAATCAACATATCTATTAAAGCATTTGTCTAGATCCTCGTATTTCCATTCTTCATCTGTCGGATGAGCTGCACAGTGATGCAGTAGCGCAGTCTTTGCGTGGTAGGAGAAGAACTGATCCATTTTTTTTTTATTTCCATTTGCTTTTAGTAGCTCCAGTAGATACTTCAGTAGTTTTAGGCACGGTTTTCTGAGAAACAGGAAAAACATCACTGTTAGTAATTGATTTTAAATCCACATTTGGGGCTACTTTAAAAGATTGTAAACAGCATCTCTGGGAATTATGTTATCAGAATATCACTCAGCTCACTCAGCTGCAGGCAGCGCCATTTTACCATAGAACAAGAAATGGTAGTCTTGCACCGGACCTACTGGCAGTGTCTCCGTTCAGAACTGGAATTGCAGGCTTGTACTCCACCTAGCAGGCTTGTACCTCTGTCAGCAGGACACCAGAACTAGAAAAATCACTGCTGTCCTGTCTCAATTCTATTGCCTAAATATGATTATAGGGCCAGCCATCTTGCCTGGTTGCTTTTAACAGCATTTAGAGAGATACTTTACATGAGCTTCATGAACATAGAAGCCTTTGAACAAGAGCAAACTTATTCATTAACTTCTGTAGGAGACTTTTCTAGGCATGCTGTGTAACCTGGGAAGAATTAACTGTGCAGGAAGAAGTAGAGGGTGAACTATGAATGGTGTTATCTATACATTGGTGTCATCTTTTAATGTAATCCTGCCTGTGCTGATAATGAGGAGATTGCTGAAATGTTTTCTCTACATAACAGGAAGTGTCAGACTATTAATAGACCTAGTGGCCAAAGTGAAAACTGCAGGACTTCAGGATTTTTATTTCCAATAAGTTTTTATTGAATTTTCAACAAATAAATCGGTAACAAAGGGTTTAACATCCATTGGTACAGATACATTTTACAGACGTATTTTGAGCGGTCATAACAGGTATTTTTTAAAAATGGTTGTACATAAGGTAAAATTTACGTTTTTGTTCAAGACGGACAAACGAATGGCATTTAATTCGGATAGAAATTCTTTGTCTAGAGATGTAGTAGATTTGGTATTTACCCAAAGGTAACCCACCCCAAATCTTTAATGGTTAGTGAACAGCAAAAATTGTTAGTGTTGTTCCGCCTTTAGGTACATCAAAAAGTTATTTAGCCCCTTGGTAGATTTAAAATTTTTATAAAAAGTGTATGAAAGGTAGTAAAAAAGGAAACCCAAATTCAAATAAATACGCTTTCTTTGTGGGCCAAAGGGGCCCTTTTTGAAAAAAAGAAATTAAAAAGAGTACTTTCTGAAGGGGGAAAGGAGGGAGGGGGGGATTGGGATGGGGAAAGGGAGGAATGGGGGGGGGGGGGGGGGAAAAATGGTCAAAATCGGGTTTCCCAGAGCTCCAAACATGTTAAGGGTTTTGGTTTAAAACGATTTGGTAAGGGGGAGTATTCTGCCATCCACTCTGCCCACCGGGAAAGAATTTAAAGGGGAGTCCCCTCTTTGAATCCCTAAAAATTTTTTCATTTAGGTTTGTAAAAAAACTGTCGCTATAACCTCTGATGGTGACGGGGGTTTTTTGCTGTTTTCCCCCTTTAAACCCTTTTAACCCATTTTTTGTTTGCAGGGAAAAATATGCCCAGACTATTGTTCTTTTAAAAAAAGGAATGGTATCGAAAACCTATTAAAAATTTGTGCAAAATTTTTGGGGGTTTTGGGGGCACGGGATCTGGGGGAATTTAGATGACAAGATAGGATGTCCTTCCAAAATTTGTTTCAGTTGTGGAAGCCCCAAAAAATATGTAAAAGGGGAACCTTGGGAACCACAGGCCCCCCCCAACTAGGGGGGGAGAGGGGGGGTTTAAATAACGGTAGTCTGAAGGGTGTTTTTAATCCCCACCAGGTCGGGAAACCGTTTTTTGATATTGTTTCCTTAAAACGGGGTTGACGAAAGGGGAAAACCTATACCCCCAAATATAAGGGCCCTTCCCACTGTTTATCAGTAAAAAGTTACGCCCAAGCCCCGTTTTCCCATTTGGGAAAATATCTTCAGTTTTTTGTAAAATTTGAATTTTTTGGTTTAAATTATATTATAAATTTTTTTTTTAAGACCTTTTTTGAGTTTTGGAAAGTTTTTTTAGTTAAATGGAAGGATAGGTGTCAGGACCCCTGTGGGTTGTTATTTGTTGTTTTGGGAATAGTGGGCAGTTTGTTGGTATTGAAAGGGTCGGGTAGAGGGCAGATTATATTTAGTTGGAGAGGGGGGAGAAGAAGCAAATTTACTTTGGGCTTCAAACAGGTTTTGGGGAATATTTTTTAAAAAACCCCTCTTTTCCCCCAATTCGTTAATTTGTATGGGGGAGATTAATGGACTCGGTAGGGTCGGTATTGGGGTGCTCACTAAAACGGGTTTGGGAAAGGGAAAATTTAAGGAGGGTTTTTCCCAAGGGATTTCCAGAAATTTCAGGATTTTAAAAATTGATGGGTAAGGGGGAGGGACCTTTGGGGCAGTGGGAGGAGTTGGATTCGGGAAAACCAATTGCTTTAGCGAAAAATTTTACCCAAACCCGCTGGTTTTCCTTTTTTTTTGCCCAAAAGTTTTTTAAAATTAGAGGGGTTCCCCCAATGCTGTAGTAAATCTAGGGGTTTAATCGCTACTTTGGGTAAGCTTTTGTAGTGGAATTTCCTAACCTCTCCAAACCGATAACTTTTGTGCAAAAATAGAAGCTTTTAATCCCGGGGGGCCCGTTTTGGGGTTTCCCAAAAATTAAATTGTTCAGCTGGGATTGAAAATAAGAAAAACACGATTTTGGGGGGAAAAAGGAATAGGTAAGGCCCTCAGAAAGTTAATACCCTTTGGGGGAGAAATAAAGGTTTTTTTAAAAAGAAAGATTCGCCCCAACCGGGAAGATTTATCTTTTTTAGAAATTTCCCGTTTCTTCCTCCCATAAAGATTAAATGCCAAAGGGTTTTTAATTTGGTTTTAAACCCTTTTTGGGAACATTTTTTAGTGGGGGATTATACCAATTTTTATGGCGTGTTGGTCTGCCTTTTGGGAAAGGGGGGAAGGGGCTTTTAGTTTTAAAACTCTGGGGGGTTTCAGATGGAAATCAAAGGGCTAATGATTTTGAGGTTTTATTTTTTTTGTATGAGATTTTAAATGAATGTTATGAAAACTTTCATGAATTGAGGGCAGAGCCGGGGCAAGGATCAGAAAGTAAAAAAATGTAGGTTTAACTTTCGTCTGAAAAAAAGAGACACAACTTTGTAAAAATTTTATGTGGGAAATTTAAAATACCCGGGAATTAGGGTTCCATTTTAAACCCTGATAGCTTTCCCAAAGGTTCCATTAATAGAAAAAAAACAATGGGAGGGGAGGGGGGGGCAGCCTTGGCGATTTCCGTTTGATTTTTGGGGAAAGGGTTTAGAAAGGATATTTTTGGTTTTAAGGGACCGCGGCCGGGGAGGGGGTATATGGGGGTTTTGGATAGCTTTGAGGATAGGGCCTTTGAAAAACCGGGGGAAATTTTTTTAAAGCACTGAAAACGGAATGTCCGTTTTATTCTATGGGAAAAACCCCTTTTTGATCAAAAGGTTAGAAGAGAGAAGGAAAATTTTCGATTTAAAAATATGGTGAATAATATTAATAAATCAGGTGGGGGAGGGGGCCTGGCGACCTTTGATAAAACCCCACCGGGTTTTGGGGGGAACCCCGGGTTTGGGAAAAATATCCCTAGTCGGTTCGAAATCAGTTTTTTCGAAAACCCCAACTTAGTACCCCAAAATTTGGTAGCGGGGATAGGGCAAAAAGTTAACGGCAAAATTGGGTTTTTTTCCCCGGCTTTTGGAATCGTAACTTTTGGTTTAGCTTGTAGAAATTTTTTCGGGGGGTAGTTTCCCCGTTCCATAGCTAAAGTTGCATAGGTAAAAACCGGGTTTGTGGGCCCCCTTAGGAGGGGGGAAAAAAGTTTGTAAGTATTCATTGGAGAACCCGCCCGGGGCCCCGGGTCCTTCCCCTTTTGGGAGAGTTTTTAAAAGTATTTTGACATTTTGCTAATGAAAAAGGGGCTTTTAATTTCCCTTTTAATCATGTCCAAGGAAAAGAGAGGCAATTTTAAAGAGAGGAAAAAAACGTTTGGATTTTCCTTAATTTGTGGAGGTTTTTATGGGGGATCATCCTTTAAATTTAAAGTTTGGTGTAAAAGTCGTTTAAAGGCATCGGCTATTGATTTGTGGATGTATTATTTTGTGTGGTTTTTGGGGGGGAAAAAGGGTAAGGAAAAAAGGATTTTTGGGTAGTAGAGCCCCCCTTTTTTGGGCCTTTAAATTTGGGAAAGGGTTTTAAAAAAAAAAAAAGGTTTTTTTAATGGTTAATTTTATTTTTTTGGTTTTGGTTATCGAAGTTATTTTCAAATAATGTTCCCAAAAGGGGCCCTTCCTGTCGGGCTATATAGTTCTGGGGTGGGTTTTTTGGGGAGGGGTTCCGTTTTTTTTGGTCTTTCAGGATAATTTCAAGGGGATGTGTTAATTTTTTCCATCTTTTGATTCTTTGTCTCTTTTTCTTTAGAAGGAAAAAAGTTTTAGGTACCCCTTTTTGTTTTTTTGTGGGCATTTCCCTAGTATAAAGGGGTTAGGGCTTGAGTGTTGATTTTAAAAACAAAAGTATGGGTTTAGCTTTTTTTTTAAAATTTTCTTTTTGTTTGGGTAGGAAACAGAGAATATTCTTGGTTTTTTGTTGCGCTTTAGAAAAGGGGTGGGGTTCTGAGTGTTTCCCGATTAATGGAATTATCGGGTGTTTTTTGGGGTGCATGGTCCGAAAAAACCAAAAGATTTTTTCATACCGAAAAAAATTTCGGGGCCCCCCCTTTTTTTTCTTTTTTTTTTTTTAAATTTTGAAGGGGTTTTTCCGGAGCCCAATTTTTTTTTACCAAAAGAAACATTTTTTTTTTATTCTTTAAGAATAAGTTTGAAAATGTCTTGGATGAATTAAAAATGTTTTAGTTTTTTAAAACTTAGTCTTTTTTAATTTTCCTTCCATAGGTCATAGAGGGGAAAATTGTTTTATCCAGGAAAACAGGCCCCTTTGGGGGGTGGGGTCGAAAAGAAGGGGTTCCCCTAAAGGATCTGAAACCAAATTTAAAATCTCCCAGACCCAAAAGGGCGTGCCCCGAGAAGCCTTTTTCGTTTTTTAGTTTATTATTTTTTAAAAAAGAGCTGTCCAAGATTAGGGGCGTAGTTTTTTGTTTTGGGATATTTTAATTGTTCAGTTTTACAGACTAGGGAAATTTTATATCTGCCCCCGGGGGCGAAAGATCTGAGAAAATTTTACGGGAAAAGGGGAATTTTGTCTTTAAGGCGATAGCCACCCCGCTTTTTTTTTTTTTGGTTTATACATGAAAAAAAATAATTTTGGGGGTATTGATGATGCCGAAATTTTTTGGGGGAAATATCACAAGGGGGGAAGGGGGTGTTTCTTTAAAACAAGGACATCGGCCCCGGGGGTTGATGGCCCTTTCCCTTTCCAGGATAGAACGCTTAAAAAGGGGCTATTGAGTCCCCTTTAAAATTTTTGATGTAAAAATTTAAGCCATAGTTAAATGAATTTTTTGCAAGCTAGGGGGGGAATGATACAGGGCCCGTTTTGTTGAGGGAGGGGAGTTTAAGCAGGGGGTGTCCTATAAAGACGCCGATTGGGGACCAGGGGAGATTGGGTAAAGGGGGGGAGAAGGGGGAAACGAACTTTAAAAAAATAAACAAATTTAACCCTAAAATGGGCAGTTTTTTTTACTGGGAAAAATTCGGGGGCGGGGGGATTTTTCCAAAAAAAAGGGTTTTTTGGAGAATTTAAAAGTAAAAGGGAAAAAGGGTCTCAATTAACGAAGTTCCAGTGCCCAAGGGTTTTTTTGGTTTTTGGGGAAAAATTTGTTATTTTTAAAAAAGAGTATTAAGTCATGTGGTTACTGTTGACCCAAATCCCTTTGGGGGGTTTTGGGGACGGGGCGGGGGCCCGCCCACATTGAGGGGGTCTCCGAAAGCGGGTATGTTCCCCTTGGCAAGTTTTTGTGTTTTTCCATCCCCTGGGGATATAAGGAAAGTGTGATTGTCCTTTTTTTTCGTATGATAAGTTTTGTTGGAAATCCCCCGCGGTATTTGGGGGGTTTGGTAGGAAAGGGGTGAAGTTGATTTGGAGCGGGAACCCCTTTTTCTTGGGATTTTTAAATTTTGTTGGAAAAGGTCGGCGAAAAATCTTGGTTTAGGGAATTTTGGGGTGGGAAGCTGGCTAAAGTTTTTCCCGGTTGCTTTTAGCACGGGTTCCCTTTTTGTTAAAAAAAAAGGGTTTTTTGTAACAACGTCGTGGGACAGGGATCCGGGGTCGATTTTTGGTTTGGGAGCGATGGGGGTCTGTCGATAATTTTGGGGGATGCTTTGGGGCAATTCGGGGAAGAAAAGGGGTTTGATCAAAACTTTGAAGGGTTTTGTGTTTTAAAGGGCAGAGTTGGGAATTTGAGTCCCGGGATTTCCCCTGAATTTTGGGATTGTTTCTCCTGCTCCTATCTTCTAGGGTCAGGGTTTCAATTTTTATTTTTTCTACCCTCTTTTTCAAAACCCCCCTTTTTTTTGAGCGTTACTAAGTCGTTTTTGGGCCTGTGGAATTCTCCATCTTTTTATTTCCCCGGTTTGGGTTTAAATTTTTGTTCCCAAAATTTAAACAACGTAATTTCAAAAGTGGAAAAAGGGAAAAATTTTAAAAGGACCCTGGGGGGGGGAGGCACAAAAGGGGGCCCGCATCCTTTTTCCCTTTATGAGAAGGGAGGGCATTTCTTGATCTGTAACTTGGAATTTAGCCAAGGAGTCTGGAGGGTGCGTCCGGGAAAACTGCCCCTTGAAGGGATGAGGGTTTTGTCAAAGGGGCTGATGGAATATCTGAATTTTTGCCTTTTTTTGATTTGGGGGGTTTGTAGTAGAGTTCTGGACTGGAATTTGGGGGGGGTTGGGGTCCCGGGATCGCTCTGAAATGGCATTGGAGGGCTAGGTTTTAGAGGCCCCTTCTCTTAAGGGGATGAAGAAAATTTTTTGAGGTATTTATGCCCGTATTCGAGGGACGTTGTGCCGGGGGATTTTTGGAGGGAGAAAAAGGATTTCTGATTGTTCGGGGTGCAAAAAGGGGGTGGTCCTTGCCGTGGGGCCCTTTTTAGTTACCACCCCCTCCGCCCCCAACCTTTTTTTTTGGGTCCCCTTGGGTGAAGAAAAGGGTTTTTGGGCCTTAAAGATTTGCCCCTCTCTTTTTGTTTTTTTGTAGGAACCCCCTTTAGGGGAGAACCAAAATTTGTGTGATGAATTTTGATGAGTGTCTTTTTTGGAAATGGGGGTATTTTTGGGTTCCCCCAGCGGAAGGGTTTTTTTCACAATTTTTTTGTGGTTTTTGAAAAATGGAGTGAGTGTTTCTAGCCCAAAAGCATGGTAAGGGGAGTTTGGTTTTAAGACATGGGGTGTAAAAATTTTGGGCAGATATTGAGAGGCCTGGAGTTAGAGAAAAAGAAAATATAGAGATCTAAGAAGCGGGCACTCCCCCCTTTGGGTTTAAGGAGGTCAAAGGGTGATGAGTGGATTTTTGTAGAAAAAGGGGTGGGTGTGATGGGAAAATTGTACGTCCCACTAGATGGTAAGCAAAATCTGTTTTTTTAATTATTTTCCCAAACATAAAAAGTTATTTTTAGCCCAAAAAATGTGTTAGAAAAGGGGGGTACCCCAAATTTGGAGGTAGAAATAAAATTAAGGGGTTTGGGAAATAAAGGTTTTTTAAACCCATAGGGGTTCTTGACAAAGAGGGGTTTTTCCTGGGGGCTTTCCAGTAATTTAAAATTTTAAGATTGTGCGAGGAGGGATACTAAAACGAAGAATTTTCAAATAGTTTGGGGTGTCTGTTTATGGTGAGTACATTAACATCAATTATATATTCAGATCACCCTTTATCAGAGGGGAAATAAAGGAAGGGAAAATTAAATTTAGAGCCAAAAGTTAGTCCCGCGTCACAGGTTTTTATGAAACTCCCTGCAAAAATTCCCAATGAATTCGGTTTTCCCCTTAACTGGCAGGGCAACAGGTCCAGGGCAGAGGGGTGGGGATGGCCCCGGGGGGAGCCCCAAAATCTTAGTGGCCCCCCCCGGCGAAACCCAGCCCCAAATTTCCAGCCGGAACCAGAGCCCCCAAACCCGGGCTTTAAGGGGGAGGAGGGGGGGTTCCCTTTGCCGGGATATCCCCAAAAAAGGGGAAAAAGTAATGCTTATACTTATTTTAGGTCAGTTTAGGAAGTCCCTGATTGATTTTTTTTGAGAAAAAAGGCGGGGGGCGCTTGGTATGGCTTGTGCGTGTGGTTTTAAAAGGGGCTCCCGATAATTTCCCTGTTTTTGATTCTAGAGGAGGGAGGGGTGTTTGGGAAACAGTTTAAGAGTCTCCCAAAATGGTGTGCCCCCATTATTTGGGGTAGCGAGGAGTCTCAATTTTTGGGTCCCGGGGTGTTCCAAAAACCCGTCAAATGTAGTTAAACCCGCAGCCCAAAGTATTTTCAGCCTGTTTGCACAGTTTTATTGGCCAGGAATATAAGCATAGGCAGATCAAGGTCTCTGTGCTTTGTGATTTCCCTTTTAGGGCGCTGGGGCCGTTTTTTAAACAGGGCTTTTGCCCTTACAAATTTCTCACGGGGTTTTTTGAAGAGGAAAAAGGGGGAGAGAGCCTTTTAGTCCAGTTGATGTCCTCTGGGGGTTTCCCCGGGTCTCCCGATGGGTTTTGTGGTGAAAAGGGGTTCCCCTTTTCCCCGGCCCGGGCCGTGGGGGGCGGGGAATAGACAGGCGTGTGATGGGCCCCGGATGGGCTCCCCCGCCGTTTCCAAAACGGAGACGGCCCGGGGGCCCGAGTCGGGGCCGATAAAATAGACTGAAGCGTGGGTTTGATGAAGTTGGGAAATTCCCGGCGCACCCCAAAGGGCCCGCTCCGGTTCAAACCAAAAAGGCAGGTCCACGCCAGAAACCCCTCGCTGTTTCCTGCTTCCCTTTTTCCACAGCCCCCGGAACCCGGGGCTTTTCCCGTGGTTGTTGTGGGGGGATCAGGGGTGGCCAGGGGGAAACCAGGGGGAGGTGGTTTTTTCGTTTTGGGTTTTTTGCTAAACTGTCCCCTTTGGGGCGCCCCCGCTTTAGAACGGGTCAAGGGGGCGCCGGGGGGTTAAACCCGGGAAGCCCGCCAAAACCCCCTCGTTTTCCCCAGGGGCCGGTCAGGGGAAAGGGGTATTTGGCCGGGAAAGGGGGATTTGTCGCCGGCGAAGGAGAGCCCCCTTTGGGGGGGGGGTCCCCTGTGAGTCTGCCCGTAATTTAGCCCCCTCCGGGGGATGTTCCGCCGGAGTGCTTTTTAAAACGGCTTGGATGGGGCCGCGGGGGGGGGGGGGAGGCCCGGAAAACGGGAAACCCGATTTTCGGGCTCAGGGAAACAAATCCAGGGAAATGGAAACCCGGACTCCAGGAAAAAGATAGGTTCTTAGGGAGCTAAAATTCCCCTTTTGGGGAAAAACTCTAAAAAGGAGCTAATAAAAACCTTTCCCATGGCTATAAATCTTTCGTTGATTAGCAAAGGGCCGATGTGGGGCCGGTTTTTGCCTTCCAAACAAAGTCCGGCCCACGCCCCCCGGACTTCAGGATTTTTAAAAAAATTTTTTCCTGTTCCTCGTGGGTTTGAATATTTGTTCAAAAAATACAAATATGGATTTTATCCTGGGAAAACGGGGTTTTTTACTTTAAAACACCCTTTCCGGACTGGGGTGTTTTTTGTTGGTTTTCAAAATGCTTTCCTTTGCATTCCCCGGTTCCCCAAACCCGGGTGAGCTGGATTCTTTTTGTTTTGTATATAGTTTTTGGGAAAGGTTTGCGTGGGCTAACTAAACTGCCCACCCCCCTTTTAAAACAACAGTCATTATAGCTTGATCAGCCGCTAGCAGTTGTGATTGGAGACTGCTTCAGTTCTGGCTTTTCAACCTCTTAGATGGCATGGCAATCACATAGCCGTGTTTGCATTCAGTGTAAAAACGATACCACTTCCTAGTGATCGAATACCCTATGGGGACCACAAATACTACTTAAAAAGAAGTTTTAAAAATCATAAATAATCTTTAAAGCTCAAATCACCCCCTTTTGCCATTTTACAAATACAAAAATAAAAAAGTTACAGATAATTGGTATCACCGTGTCCATAAAAGTCTGATTGCATTTTGTGGTAATTTTCCATCCCTTTAAAAGCAGAATAAAAAGTGATAAAAAAAATTGTATGTATCCCAAAATGGCACCTATGAGAACTACACTAAAGCCTGCACTAAATGAGCCCTCATTCAGATCCAGAGATTGCAAAACAAAAAAGTTACTGATCGTAGAAAATGCAACATAAATGTAAAAAAAATAGAAGAGGTTTTTGTTTTTAAAAAAGTACTAAATCCTAATAAAAATTCTACAAATTTGGTAGTAACAGAATCTTTTGGACATGCATACAGAGAAGATATCATTTATACAAAAAAGTGAGCTCCATAAAAACGAAATCCCTCACACAACTGATGCAATTGTATTTCTTTCACATTCCATCCTCACAAATAATATTTTTTTGGTTTTCCAGTGCATTTTATGAGATGGTAAATGGTACCATTAGAAAGTACATCTTGTCTCTCAAAAAAACAAGCCTTCATAGATCTATGTAGATGGAAAAATAAAAAATATAGTGGGGTGGATAAAATAAATATGACGTAAAGAAAATCTGCTGCAGCATTGGGTTGTTAATCCTTTACCGTCACAGCCAGTTTTGGCTTTTCTGACAGAGCCCCATTTTTTAAATCTGACATGTGACACATATATGTGACACTTACAGTGTCTTATGAAAGTATTCGGCCCCCTTGAACTTTACAATATTTTGCCACATTTCAGGCTTCAAACATAAAGATATAAATATTTTTTTTTTTTGTGAAGAATCAACAACAAGTGGGACACAATTGTGAAGTGGAACGAAATTTATTGGATATTTTAAACTTTTGTAAAAAATAAAAAACTGAAATGTGGGGCGTGCAAAATTATTCGACCCCTTTACTTTCAGTGCAGTAAACTCATGCTAGAAGTTCAGTGAGGATCTCTGAATGATCCAATGTTGTCCTAAATGACTGATGATGATAAATATAATCCACCTGTGTGTAATCAAGTCTCCGTATAAATGCACCTGCTCTGTGATAGTCTCAGGGTTCTGTTTAAAGCGCAGAGGGCATCGTGAAGACCAAGGAACACACCAGGCAGGTCCTTAATACTGTTGTGGAGAGGTTTAAAGCCGGATTTGGATACAAAAAGATTTCCCAAACTTTAAAAATCCCAAGGAGCACTGTGCAAGCGATCATATTGAAATGGAAGGAGTATCAGACCACTGCAAATCTACCAAGACCCGGCCATTCCCTATAAACTTTCATCTCAAACAAGGAGAAGACTGATCAGAGATGCAGCCAAGAGGCCCATGATTACTCTGGATGAACTGCAGAGATCTACAGCTGAGGTGGGAGAGTCTGTCCATAGAACAACAATCTGTCGTATACTGCACAAATCTGGCCTTTATGTAAGAGTGACAAGAAGAAAGCCATTTCTCAAAGATATCCATAAAAAGTCTTGTTTTCAATTTTGCCACAAGCCACCTGGGAGACACCAAACATGTGAAAGAAGGTGCTTTGGTCAGATGAAACCAAAACTGAACTTTTTGGCCACAATGAAAAACTATATGTTTGGCGTAAACGCAACACAGCTCATCCCCCTGAACACACCACCCCGACTGTCAAACATGGTGGGGGTAGCTTCATGGTTCGGGCCTGCTTTTCTTCAGCAAGGATAGGGAAGATGGTTAAAATTGATGGGAAGATGGATGGAGCCAAATACAGGACCGTTCTGGAAGAAAACCTGTTGGAGTCTGCAAAAGACTCTTTATGTCTGAAGCCTTTATGTCTGAAGCCTGAAATTTGGGAAAAGGTTGAAAAGTTCAAGGGGGCCGAAACTTTCGCAAGGCACTGGATATGTGCCCCTCTCATTTCATACAGTGCTCTGAAAAAATTAGAGGGACGCTCTGATTGATTGCTGAGGGAAACAAAGACAGTTTTAGACCTAGACAGTTTTCATACATGTGGCCCATTGTGCTTTTGGTCCACACAATCCTTGTTTATTTGTGAAAAATATTGTGAAAAGTTTGAAAAATTTGCCATTTTCAAACTTCAAAAATTTCTGTGTGTAAAACAGATAATTATTCCACTCAAAATAGTTTGTAACTAGCATCTAGCATATCTCTACTATAGGTTGGCATAATTTTTTAAATGTCTTTTTTAACAACTTTAATTAACACTACCAGGATTGCTGCATTTTGTTCGAAATGCCTCACAAAAACCTTAATAAAAAGTGATAAAAGCGTCATATGCAAAAACTAATATAAACGTCAAATTAGTACCAATAAAAACATCAACTCATCCCACAAAAAAAAAATCCCATAATCAGCTCTGTATACAAAAAATTAAAAAAAGCTATGGTTATCAGACCAAAAAAAAATTTGCAACATAGAATTTTTTAGGGACCAGTCCAGTTCTGATGTGGCTTTGAGGGGCCTGCATGTTAAATACCCCCATAAATGACTAAGAAACTGCACCCCTTAAAGTAAAACTGTGCTTAGGAAAGTTGTTAACCCATTAGGTACTTCACAGAAGTTAAAGCAAAGTGGAGGCGAAATTTCCAAAGTTCCCTTTTATTTGCAGATTTTCAGTCTTTATCCATTATTCACTGTAACACGGCAGATGTGACAAGGGAAATGCAACTCAACATTGATTCCTCCAATCCTTCCATTTTCTGAGATATCCCATATGTGTCTGTAGTGCGCTATTTGGCTCAACCATAAGCCTCAGAATAGAAGGAGCACCTACCAGACGTTGGGGACTCCTTTTCCATATGATTTTCTTTAGATGCCATTTCAGGTTTGCGGACATCCTAAGGTGCAAAAACTTAATAAAAACCCATAAAAATACCCCTTATTGGAAACTATACCCCTTAAGGAATATATCCAGGGGTGTAGTGAGTATATTGACCCCATAGGTGCTTTACAAATTTTTTTAGCATTAGGCTGTAAAAATGAAAAAAAAAAAAAATTCCAACAATCTGCAATTTTAGCTGAAAATGTTTCATTTTTACAAAGAATCATGGAAAAAAAGGCACTCCAAATTTTGTTAAACAATTTCTTCCAAGTTTGGCAGTACCCTATATGTTGGTGTAAACTGTTGTTTGGGCACATGGAGGGAGCGCTCTTTGGCACACAAATTTTTGTGCATGCCATGTCGCATTTGCAAAGCCCCCAAAGTACCAGAACACGTGAAACCTTCTAGTAGTCGCCTTATTTTGGATTCAACATCTCTCATGGATCTCATCTAAGGGTGTATTGTGCATTTTGGACGCACATATGTTCCATCGTTTTTTTTACCATTGGGCCATGAAAATAGGTAGAAAAAAACGCAGTTCCATCATTGTTTTTTGGGTTTCAATTTTACAGCGTTCGCCATGCAGTGTAAATGACAGGATAACTTTACTATGTGGGTTTGTACAATTGCAATGATATAAATTTTATATAGTTTTTATGTTTTATTACCTTTACACAATAAAAATACGTGTATAAAAAATTGCGTTTGTTTTTATGCCTTTATAGTCTGATAGCGATCATTTTTTTAATTTGCTGTATATGGAACTGATTATAGGCTTGTTTTTTGCAGGATGAGTTGATGTTTTTACTGGTACCATTATGGGGTGCATGTGATGCTTTGATCACTTTTTATTAAGATTTTGGTGAAGCGTTTTGAACAAAATACAGCAATTCTGGTAGTGTTTTTTTTTTTATGTTTTACAGTAGTCCCCGTGCGGTATAAAGGACATGCTAGCTTTACTCAGCAGGTCAAAACGATTACAGCGATACCCAACTTGTATATTTTTAAAGTTTTACTGCTTTTATCACAATAAAAACATTTTTATTCAAAAAGGAAAACATGTTTTTGCATTGTCATAGTCTGAGAGTCATAACACTTCTATATTTCTGTGTATGGAGTTGTGTAGTAGTTTGTTTTTTGATGGATGAGTTGACATTTTTATTGGTATTATTTTTGAGGGACAAGGCTTTTTGATCGCTTTTAAATCCGTTTTTCTGAAGGCAGGGTGAAGAAAATACTGCAATCCTAGTAGTGATTTTTAGTTTTATTTTTAACAGCACTCTCTGTGCAGTATAAGTGACAAGTTAGTTTTATTCTGTGGGTCGATACGATTACGGTGATGCCCAATTTCTGTAGTTTTTTTATGTTGAAGCGCTTTACACAAAAGTCGTTTTATTGTGTAAAACAATATTTAAGCATCACTGTCTTCTGAGAGCCATAACTTTTTTTATTTTTCCGTATACAGAGCTGTGTAAGGGCTTTTTTCTTGCGAGATGAACTGACGTTTTACTTGGTACAACTTTGGTATTTGGAGTTTTTGATCGCTTTTTATTCCATTTTATGTGCTGTGGGATGAACAAAATTCACACTTCTGTGACTGTTTTTTTGGCTCTTTTTTACGGCATTCACTGTGCGGGTTAATTAACAGATTTATAGACTAGGCCGTTATGCATGCGGTGATACCAAATATGCATACTTTATTTATTTTTTAGGGCGATTGGTGTTTGTAAAAGGGAAAAGGGCGGTGTAAGTGTTTTTATTTTATTTTTTGTGTTTGTGTTTTACTTTTTTTACTTTTTCACATTTTTTTTTACTTTTCCCCATAGAGGACTTGTATCAGTGATCTTCAGATTACCGATACAGTAGAGATCAATACATAGAAGAACTGCTAATAGTGGTCTCTAGGGCAACTATCACTCATCATGTCCGGCCATGTCCATGGGGCACTGCCGGGCATGGTGACATCACAGACAGACCGGGAGCTATTAGAAAGCTTCCAGGCTGTCAGGTAAGCAGAGCTCCCTCCTTCTGTCTTTCCCTTAGCTGTGTTGATTGCGACATTGTGTGCTTCGAGAGCTCGTGCTGATCAGCGCGTACTCCTGAGGCGCGTGGGGGGTGGGGGGGGGGGGGGGCGACAGCCCGCCGGCCCCATAGACATGCATTACTCGCTTTCGCGCTGCGAATAAGTGACATGTCACTTATCTCCCCGCGCGTACAATACGACCGTATTGTACAAACGGGGAGAGGAGGTGTAATCCACGGTTCTCTATGAGAACTATGGATTACCGTAATTTCGGTGTGCATCTTGCCTGTAGTAGAGCGCAAATATGTGGCGAAATGCGCGCCAAAAGTACACCGTGTGAACATCCCCTAACTCTTGTCACTTACCTGCAGCACATATTTTGTCCCTTCTCACAACAGGTTTTTACATGTCCGTGTTCATTTAGTATGGTCTTCTCAATGTTTGAAAATGAAATTCGCCATGTATCTGTGAAAATAAAAAAGTTTCCAGGTACTTGACTATGATACATAAAAACTGTATGAATCTCCAACAAGCCTTGGAAGTATTACAAAAAATGAAAAATATCAACATGCTGTGACCCCAGTGAACAGCTTTAACTTGTTGGCAGAGGAAATACAACTTAAATCATCATAGTAACCTAATACATGTATAACATGTAATAAAACTATTACCTTCAACAATAATTTTGCCTCCAACCATTGCTTGTTTGGGAACCATGTAGAAATTCTCTTTTGTTTTAAACTCCCGTTTTACCTTTGTGCCAAGCCATTTATCAATATCCATTCCATCAGTAGTTTCTTCTGGCCATTTGCTAAGTATTTTGAGAGCAAGGACAAGATCCACTGAAATGTCCTGAGGCTCATTTTTAATGATAATAGTTACTGCAGGACTCCCAGGATCCTTCTTTTGAAGAGATACTATTTCCATTCCTAACAGAAGAATAAGCACATTTATATTTGTAGAATTAAAAGAATAATTTTACATTATATACGGTAAGTTTCCTTATACATAATGCTCCAGCTTTCCTGCAGTTCATGCAACTGCCTAACAGAGGTATTTATAGCACCCTCAGCACTTTTACTCATGTGTAGAACATGGAGGGGGTACTCCCAAGTACCAAGGAAGGATGGAGGTGCTGTCATTTACTAAAAGCTTTACAAAAATGAAATCTGGAATTGGATTTGGGTGATATAGACAACTCCACTTGTCCTGGGGCTTGATGGGGCCAAGAAGGCTCCTCTCTCCTATATCAAGAGATCTTTACCATACATTATATATAATAGTTGGAGTGCCTGTTACAGATTTTTCCAATTGCTTAACTTTAAAAGTTTTCTCACCATGCAGTTTTACAGCCACAGCCAGCCTTAGAATTTTACATGCTGTTCAGGCTGTGGGCGGGTCTATAGCAGTGTTTGACACATCATCCCTGCTGTACCTAGATATTCCTGTTACACTGAATGTAAGAGATTTATAAAGTGTAGGCTCAGGCTGTAGGGCTCTAAAGAGTGTTTACTTAGTTAAACAAGAAGCTTTCAAAGTTTTTAACAAGAGATAAGACTGCATAAGGTGACTCACCATGAATAGACTAATGGCTATATGTATGAAAACTGTCTAGGTGTAAAATTCACTTTGTTGCCCATAGCAACCAATCAGAGCACCCCTTTCATTTCATATAATGCTCTGGTAAAATTAGAGGGGCACTCTGATTGGTTGCTATGGGCAACAAAGTGAATTTTACAACTAGACAGTTTACATACATGGTGCTCTAAGTGAGTAATAGAAGTTTAGAGCATTGAGAGATAAAAAAAGAGCAGGGAGAGGTGGTGAGAGATACTTATGTATTCTAAGAAGAGATAACATTTTCTTTATCTCCTGACCAAAGAAAAATCAACAAAGCAATGTATTTAGAAAAAGTCTTCAATTACAAGGCTCCTACATGTAAAAAGCTAACCGTTGTAGGGCGAGAACACCTTTAAGCCTATGGACTTTTATTTTTGAACACTCCCAGATATTGTACACTGCTCATATGCATCTACACTGTTAATCTGTTGATTAATTATCATATTTTGTTTCTTAGTATGTATAATAACAAATGATTAATCTAAATACACAGAGAAGTCAATTTAACCTTCATTTTAAGGTTTGTATCCATTGATCCAAATGCTATTATAAAGTATGATAGTTAATTAAATTGTTACATCACATGGTGACTGGTTCTATAATGGCTAGAATCACAGTAAATGTTTAGGATTTTCCACTAAAGGTCCATAGTAATCATTCTTTTATATGTGTATGTATCCACATACATGTATAGATAGTAAGTTTATTGGATCTGGGTATGTTTCCTTATTCAGTTCATATACAATACATTTTTGCATCACACTGAACTTTCTTACCTGGCTTGCTAATTATTTGCTTAATAAGAGCTCTGAATTCTTCAATTATGTTCCTTTCTGTTATGTTCTTATTAGATTAAGATATTTCTCCATGGCTTGTGGTTTTCGATCTTTATAAGCCAATGTGTAGAAAGGACGTTCCTTGTCAAGGTTTGTCAGTACAATTGTGTTGTAAGTTTTTGGGGTGATTTTTAACATGATGTCAAATTCGTTTGGATCAGATATCTGTGAATGTGATGATAATAATAAGACATTATTTAGATACGCTGTGTGATTGGTCATAGCAAAAGCCAAAATCTTTATAAGCCATTTACATTCTTTATAACTCTTTGGTAAGTACTCTCTTGAAATAAATATTTACTTCTTGTACATAGGTTAAGATAACCACACTTTTAGGAATAGTTATGTTTCTTTAAACAACACACATAGGCTATTAATCAGAATACTCCAAATTGTTCTTTTTTATATTATATTAATGCATACACTTATTATCAAATATATGGTAATGAAACAATATACCAGTAAGTTCGTCAGTCCATGTTTCTGGAAGCTATCCACATTTTCCTCAGAGTTCCTTCAGTGTTTCTCAACTCCAGTCCTAAAGACCCATCAACAGGTCAGGTTTTCAGGATTTCCTCAGTATTGAACAGGTGATGTAATTATGGTCAGTGCATTCTCCACAGGTGATATCATTATGGTCAGTGCATTCACTGGGAGATCCTGAAAACATGACCTGTTGGTGGGGCGTGAGGACTGGAGTTGGGAAACACTGCTTTAGATGTTCAAAGAGCTGATAGAGCTCAAGAACTGGCAAACACACAACTCTGCTGCATACCTCAGCTGCAACGATTCAAAAGTCAATGCTTCCTTTCTCAAGCATGTGCTGTGGATGCTTGGATCTCATTTTAACAGTTCATTGGCCATCACATAATAACACCTGATTTAATTGCGAGAATGGTTTACAAACATATAATATTGCAACATTACATTATGGCAATACATAATTACAAAAAAAATAATCATAAAATAAAAGCCTCATTGAGACCTTTTGGTATCAATGTATCAACTTTATAGGACCCAGAATGGCTCACGTTGTAGCAGTCTGAATCTATACTGATTCTCATCCTGGACATACACTTCCTCATCCACGCACCAATGTAAATCACTAACTGTGTAACCTCTCTCATGGAAATGCCTTGCCACCAAAGTCATTGAATTTATTTGGAGGATCATCATGTATACTTGCTCCTAGCATTTTAGTGCTAAAGCTACGTATCGCTGACTTATGTTCATTGATTATTAATTTAACCCATCTACTAGTTTGCCCTATATATACTTTACCACATGGGCATTTTAATAAGTATTTGTCATTTTCCTTATGCAGCTATGGAAGCCTTTAATTTTAATTTCTGTATTTTGAGTTTTTGAGTTAGATGCAAAATAACGGGTCCTTAAGTGATGGTGGTGCAATTTTGACATGGCATGCACGGGAATGTCCCGCTGCGCTGTGCAAAACCCTACCAACATGTCACCTATAGATTTGTCTCGTTTGATAACTCATCAGGGGTTTTCTTTCAACAAGTATACATATTTAGGATCACTTTGCAATGTGTGCCAGTGACGATTAATGACTCTTTTCATCATTGCTGAATGCTTGTTATAAGTTGTTATAAACATGAATCTTTCATTACCCTTCTTTGCATTAGTTGCTCTCTAGGTTGCTTTTTTATCTCAAGCCCCATTTCCATTAAATGGGATTTGCCAGGACGCAAGTTTCTTACCTCTCCTTATCAGGAGTCATGAAGGCTGCAGGGCTGAGAGGGAGGGGATGAGTAAGGAGTGAGGAATAAGGGAGCGTCTCAAAACTTAAGTGAAATAATAAACAGTACAACAGTGGATTCTCAATACAGCAAGACACAGCCTCATAGTCTGCACTTTCTACCCGGTGCCTTAAAAGCTCATTCATTTTGCCTGTCATCAGATAAGAAGTGTTTCACGCAAGCACGGCCTGTCAGCTCCTCGGTCACTCCTCGGTCGTGTCTAGTGGAAGCTTTCAGGTAACTAAGGGGGATTGAGAAATGCTGTAGCTCTTAGGGTCTCCACTTTTTGTAATCACATATATTTAGAAAAGTGATTAAATACCCATTTTGGAGGTTCCCACGTCAACATTACATGGTGGCAAAACCCATTTAAGATATCCCTACTGTATCAACAAATTTATCAACTAATTTTAATATCTGTTGATGATAACTTAAATAGTCAGAACATATTCAGCTCACTCTTATAAATGGTCTTTTGGTATTCCCTGAAATACTTGTGGAGCATGTTCTATGTAGAACATTGTTACGCTCTGTTGGTTTAGAGAACACTGTGGTTTTTAAATGAGGTGTGTTGGTATTTTTACTCACCTCAGCATCCAAATATTGGATCTTATATTCATCCTTAGTTATAGAATATAAATTTAAAAGATGACATGAATTAATATACTCATGAAACTGCATTAGTTCAGTCTTTGTACCTTGCCAGAGGACGAAGACGTCATCAACATAACATAGCCACGCTATGATTTTTTCAGCATACTTAGAAATATGGATAAACCTATTCTCAAAATATGTCACATAAATATTTGCTATACTTGGAGCAACAGGGGACGTCATTGAGGTCCCCTGCCCATGCAGCTGCAGGTATTGGGAATCTCCACATCGAAAAAGGTTGTTCCGTTATACAAGATCCAATAAGGTCATTAACCTCTTCTGGAGATTGGACATACTGGTGCATCCTGCACATCATGTGGGCTCACAAGCGGGCACGATCGTGACATGGGACCAGTGGCATGTTACCGCTGGCCTCATGCCACATCACCCCCGGCTGGAGTGAGCTAAAGAAACTGTGCGACACCTGTGAGCTCGAAATGCACAATACACCCCTAGATGAATTCCCTGAAGAGTGTTGAATCCAAAATGGGGTGACTTCTAGAAGTTGTCATCTGGAATGATACTTTGGGGGCTTTGCAAGTGATTTTTGTTAATGTGCAGGCCAGCCAGTAACAATCACACATTAGTGGCCCAAAAAAAAAAATACTGGTATGTAATGACAATATCTAGACACAGGAGCATATTTTGAGGGACCGAGACACCTGTACAGAGACAAACAGTGAGCCCTAGTGCTACGTCCCCCAAAGCTGTCCTGTCTTTGGTCTGACCCTAAGCGGTCAGCATCAAAAGTCAACAGTCCCCACCCTAGTAAAAACTGACACACAAAATGAACAAGACAGACAGACACAATCAAGGGAAGTTAGGCGGAAAAGGGTCAAAACTAGAGAGAGCAAGTGGTACACAAACTGCAGGAAAGGAGCGGAGGTCCAAGAAACAGGCAGGAGATCCAAACCACCAAGCAGTTCAAATAATATTTAACACTAACATAAGCTACTAGGAGACTGTCACATGAAAAGTACAGGAGCTCAAGTGGTCTATAAATAGGATGTTAGAGTCCCAGTCCAGAGGCTGGACCAGACCCTGACATCCAGCCACACAAAACACAGGCTGAGTGCCGAAGAGTCTAATTCACTTGCAGCCCAGTATAAGGCTAGTGTAATGAGTGCCTCCAAAGCCCACATGTCGGGCCGTGAGTGCACTCGTGTCCCCACTATGGTGTCGCTACCGGAAATGAGTGGAATCGCGACCCGCATGTCCGGATTTGGGCGCATTCATGTCCTGGTCCCATACTCACCTTCCTCCATTCCTGCTTCCCTGCACATCTCTGTCGGCCGGCACGTGCATCTCTGCAGTATAAATGATGTGTTATCGGTATTCTGCAGGTCAATATGATTCCAACAATACCACAAATACTACTAACAAAAAGTTAAGGATATTTTGCATTTGGTTGAAATTATAAGATGAACATAACATTTCTTGAAATTTCTTTTAAATGAACTGAGTAAAACCAACTCTTAACTGTGAACAATTAGACATGTGCATTCTAAAGTTATATGATGGTGTCATTTACTACATTTTAAAAGCCCAGAATTGTCCAGATCACTAGACAGTAACTGATCTATGTTGGTCATGTGATGAGGACGAATTTACTACTCAGCATGGTTAACAATAAGAGGAAACAGGGGAGACCAAAGGCCTGTTAATTGGATACCATCATGAATGATGTAGGAATAAACATCAAGCAATTTAAAGAAGCTGTGGAAAACAGGGAAACATGGTGAGAACTGACCTACAAAGTTTCCAAGGGTCAGACATGACCAAATGGATAAAAGAAGAAAGATTCTACATAACCAGTGTTGGAACAGACTGCATAACAACACCTTTGTTGGATAAGGTGGGTGCTTCTTGCAGCAGACACCTCCTGCAAACAGCAGGGAACAGAGCTGGCTCTGTTCCCAGCTGTTTAACTGTTTAGATGCCACAGTGACTGCAGGCATGGCATATAAATAAATTAAGAACGGTGCTGCCTGAGATTGCCGGGTGTCGATCAATTGCCATGGCAGCTGGAAGTCTAATGAAGGCTTCAAATAATATTCAGGCAGCTCGTAATATTCCAAAATCACATATAAATGTATTGGTATAAAAACCTCTCAGGCATAAATTTCACATATAAATATGCGTACGTAGCCTTGATGTCTGCAAAATATTTTGTTATATTGCGGTATAAAAATATGCAAACCACCTCTAGTAATACACAAATTGTGTTCCACAGTATCCAGCCTCACTTTGCTGGTAAACGATACACAGTGATAGCATACAAAGTGTCAACATGTTACTTAGCTTCTGCCGTTCAGTCCTTGTGTCTGGATGCTTTCAGATCTCAGGCAGAACTAACTCGTCCTCTCAGCACAGTGTGGAGATACTGCGCCTGCGCGAAGTTTCGGGGTGGATCCCCTTTTTCAAGCTCGCAGGAGGTAAGTGTTGGTTTAAATAGTATGCGATTTCCTCACCTACGGTTTAACCCTATATTCACTCCTATACCTTTTACTATATATTTCTTAACTTACAATAACCTAATAGCATCTATTCAACTTACTTGTTAAAACTACAAATGACCTCCTATCCCTATCTCCTAAATCTACCTATCATTAAATTATAAAAACGCACTCCATTGACAGTCTTCATTCAGACCTATTGGGCTCAATGCTTCTAACAGTTCTGGCAATTCAAACAAGGAAAAGTGCCTTTTTTCCTTGCTCTTAAAAAACTTTGTTGTGTTTGTTTTTGTTTAAGATCAGAGTGTACTACCATATTGCCTATAGATTTACCTTTACAATAGACAAATCTAGGTGGATCGACAAATAATTTTCCATACTGTACATCACTTTGCAAGATTTTCCATGCTTTGTGTATCGCATTTTTAATAATGCCAGTGTGGTCATCATACACTGACATAAAGTCAATCTGGTTATTATCACGCTCACGTTGTGATTTTTTTACCCTAAGCTCAGTTCTAGATTTCTTACCTACCTCATTTGCTACTTTTATCACCTCATTTTTTGGGTATCCTCTATCGGTAAATTTATTTATGATACGTTGTTTATGATAATCATATTCCTCATCTGTACTACAAATTCTACGTGTTCTTATAAACTGACCTTTTGGTATGCCTCTAGTAACACTTGGAGCATGAAAACTTTTATGATGTAAAATGTTATTGCGTTCAGTGTTTTTACTGTATAATGTAGATTCTAACTTGTTACCTGATTTGTATACAGTAACATCTAGATAATTAATCCTACTATGATCTTTGGTTAACGTGAACTCTAATAATGGATGTATGTTATTGACGTAGAATCTGTAGTACAGATGAGGAATATGAATATCATAAACAACATATTATAAATAAATTTACCGATAGAGGATACCCAAAAAATGAGGTGATAAAGTAGCAAATGAGGTAGGTAAGAAATCCAGAGCTGAGCTCAGGGTAAAAAAATCACAACGTGAGCGTGATAATAACCAGATAGATTTTTTATCAGTTTATGATGATCACACTGGCATTATTAAAAATGCGATACACAAAGCATGGAAAATCTTGCAAAGTGATGTACAGTATGGAAAATTATTTGTCGATCCACCTAGATTTGTCTACTGTAAAGGTAGATCAATAGGCAATATGGTAGTGTATTCTGATCTCAAACGAAAACAAACACAACAAAGTTTTTAAGAGCAAGGAAAAAAGGTACTTTTCCTTGTTTAAATTGCCAGAACTGCTCTTGTATAATCAAGGGAGAAGGTATTTGTCATCCCACTAAAGGATATAACATACGAGCAAAAGGGTATTTTACATGTAGTTCTGAAAATGTGGTGTACCTATTAAAGTGCCCTTGTGGCAAAATATATGTAGGTCAAAATACCAGGCAAATAAAAGTTAGACTTAATGAACACCGATCACAGATCCGGTTGTTTAAAACTAGAAAAGAATCGTTGACCACTATAGATAAAAAATTTGGAGAAACTACTGTAGCGAGACATTTTTCTGAATTCAGTCATAACCCTAGTGAGTTAAGGTGGTGTGTGCTGGAACAAATAGAAGGTGAGAATAAGGAATATGTTAAAAAATGCCTGTTACAAAGAGAGGTATACTGGATTAGACAGTTAAAGCATTGAGCCCAATAGGTTTGAACGAAGACTGTCAATGGAGTGCTTTTTTATAATTTAGTGATAGGTAGATTTAGGAGATAGGGATAGGAGGTTATTTGTAGTTTTAACAAGTAAGTTGAATAGATGCTATTAGGTCATTGTAAGTTAAGAAATATGTAGTAAAAGGTATAAGAGTCAATATAGGGTTAAACCGTAGGTGAGGAAATCGCATACTATTTAAACCAACACTTACTTACCTCCTGCGAGCTTGACAAAGGGGATCCACCCTGAAACGTCTCGCAGGCGCAGTATCTCCACACTGTGCTGAGAGGACGAGTTAGTTCTGCCTGAGATCTGCAAGCATCCACACGCAAGGACTGAACGGCAGAAGCTAAGTAACATGTTGACACGTTGTATGCTACCACTGTGTATCGTTTACCAGCAAAGTTAGGCTGGATACCGTGGAACACAATCTGTGTATTACTAGAAGTGGTTTGCATATTTTTATACCGCAATGTAACAAAATATTTTGCAAACATCAAGGCTACGTATGCATATTTATATGTGAAATTTATGCCTGAGAGGTTTTATACCAATAAATTTATATGTGATTTTGGAATATTACGAGCTGCCTGAATATTATTTGAAGATTTATGAAGGGCAGGAGGACACCTGCATAGGCAAGCTAGATTGCGGTATTACGATCTTTTGGAAAATAAGATCAAGGTACTATATATCGTTTGTATAAGTCTAATGAAGGCTTCCATTGCCGCCATGATAAGGGTTCTATTACTTCCTGGTCCATTTTATGTAGTGAAGAGGGATGTACAAGCGTTCGAACCTCCTGGTAGTTAAGAACACCCCTCACATTTTTATAATTGTTTTATTATATTTTTTCATGGAACAACAATAAAGATATGACACTTTGATACAATGTAAAGTAGTCAGTATGCAGCTTGTATAACAGTATAAGTTTGGTGTGCCCTCAAAATAATTCAACAGAGTCATCGATGTCTAAACCACTGCCAACAAAAGTGAGTAAATGGACAAATTGTGCCCATAGTGTCAATACTTTGTGTGGCCACCATTATTTTCCAGCACTGCCTTAAAGGAGTTGTCTCATTAATAGCTTTCAGCCTCTGTCTGTGAATGGGAGTTGAATTGAGGGGCGTGCTAGCTTCTCTGCCTCTTCCCCCCTCCCTCTCCCCCTCCTCTCACACAAAAAGGCAGCTATCCGGGATTGCTGCTAGAGTTAACCCTTTTGGTTTTGCCTGCCTAGAGAGGTCTATGATTGCAAATAGCAGAACAGAGGGGCTGCAAGTGTTCCTATACCCTCTGCTTAGCTTACATCTCTCCACATCTCCAGCAACAACAAACAAACCCTCTCAGAACAGAGGCAGGAAAGCTGCAAAGTGTTACTCAGGATGTGTCCCTAGTACAGCATGAACTGTTCACAATCTGTATAGTAATTATTATAGTTACAGCTCCACAGACATCATGATTATAGTAACAAACAGGGTCACTGCTGTCACATCTATTTATCAGCCTCATCTCTGCTCAATCTGTGTAGAGAGCAGGAGGAAGCAGGCACACACAGGGTTAATCCAGGCAGCATAGAAGCCAGAGTCCTCCCTCCCCCTCCCTCCACTACAGAAGCATTCTGTGCGGGAGGGGCTCTCTGCTCCGACCTGTCTTCAAAGGTGATGAGTCATTCAGACCTGACAGCCAGTAAGATAAGGGTCAACAGGTCGGCTGCATAGAAATTTGAGAAGTGAGGCACTCCTAATGAACAGGGCTAGCTAAAAATCAGTAGGACATTTGTAATGAAAATATATTGCAAAAGCTGCTTGTTTTTTAAAGTCTTTTAAATTTAAAAAAAACCCCCATCATTGGCAGGACAAACCCCTTTAACCCTTGGCATGGGTTACTTGGGGAGCTTCACAAGTTGCGTACTGGAACCAACCACCCAAGAGTGGTGAATGTTAGAGCCCTTCCCCCTTTCCCATTAGAAGAAGCCCACAGTGCTCATGGGGTTTAGGTCTGGAGACAGCTTGGTCGCCCAGTACCCCTTTTTTTCTGTAACACGAGGGGGTCTCTTGGGAGGTTTTGGGTTGTCTTTTCCTTTGGGGAAAAATTTTGCCCTGCAGCCCAGTTTTTGAAGAGAGGGAATCATGTTCTGTTTCAGTATGTCACAGTAAATGTTGGCATTCATGGTTCCTTCAATGAACTGTAGCTCCCCACAGCCAGCAGCACTCATGCAGCCACAAACCATGAAACTCCCACCACCATGCTTGACTGTAGGCAAGACACATTTGTCTTTCTACTCCTCACCTGGTTGCTGCCACACACGCTTGACACCATCTGAGCCAAATAAGTTTATCTTTGTCACATCAGAACACAGGACATTGTTCCAGAAATCCTTAGTCTGCTTGTCTTCAGCAAATTGTTTGGGGGCTTTCTTGTGCAACATCTTAAGAATAGGCTTCCTTCTGGGACGACAGCCATTGTAGACCAATTTGATGCAGTGTGCAATGTATGGTCTGAGCACTGACAGGCTGACACGACACCCTTTTAACTCCTGCAGCAATGCTGGCAACGCTCTTAACGTATTTTTTGAAAAGACAATCTCTAGATATGGCACTGAGGATGTGCACTCTACGTCTTTGTTCGACCGTGGTGAGGCCTGTTTTCAAAGGACCCTGTCTTATTAAACCAGTATATGGTTTTGGCCACCGTACTGCAGCTCAGTTTCAGGGTGTTGGCAATCTTGTTATAGCCTAGGCCATCTTAATGTAACAATTTTTTTTTTTATATCCTCAGACAGTTCTTTGCCATGAGTTGCCATCTTAAACTTGTATTGACCAGTATGAGAGAATGTGAGAGAGATAATACCAAATTTAACACACCTGTTCCCCATTCACACCTGAGACCTTGTAACACTAATGAGGGACATGACACCGTTGGGGAAAATGGCAAATTGGGCACAGTTTATCAATTTTCACTTAGGGGTGTACTCACTTTTGTTGCCAGTGGTTTAGACATTGATGGGTATGTGTTGAGTTCATTTGTAGGCAAACCAAATTGACACAGTTATACAAGCTGTATGCTGACTACTTTACATTGTATCAAAGTTTCATATCTTCGGTGTTGTTTTATGAAAAGATATTTATACAATATTTACAAGAATGGGAGTAGTGTACTCACCTTTGTGAGATACTGTATATGTATTATTATATATTAGATACTTATTATATCTTTTCATTTTGAGGGAACACCAAATTTACACTGTTATACAAGTTTTAAACTGACTACTTTATATTGAACACCTTAGAAGTAAAAAAAATTCCAAACACCAAAATTAAATTTTTTTGGTCTTTTATATTCCCCTAAAAATTGGAATAGAAAGTGATCAAAAATTCACGTATATTCCAAAATGGTACCACTAAAAAGTACACTTCAACCCACAAAAAATACACCCTCACTCAGGTCCATAGGTCAGAGAACAAAAAAGCTATTTTTGGAAGAAAATGGTGCTGCATTGGAAATTTAAGAAACAGAGAATGTTTGAAAGTTTTGAAAGAAAAATAAAAAAACACAAAAGAAAAAATCCCCAGAGTTAGGAATATTTGGTTTTTGAACATAAAATTTCTTTTAAAATGTAGTAAATGACACCATAATATAACTTTAGAATGCACATGTCTAATTGTTCACAGTTAAGAGTTGGTCTTAATCAGTTCATTTAAAAGAAATTTCAAGAAATGTTATGTTCATCTTATAATTTCAACCAAATGCAAAATATCCTTAACTTTTTGTTAGTAGTGTTTGTGGTATTGTCGGAATCATATTGACCTGCAGAATACCGATAACACATCATTTATACTGAATCGTGAACGACATAAAACAAGCCTCCGCAAACATGTACCAACAACGTACCGTATATACTCGAGTATAAGCCGACCCGAGTATAAGCCGAGGCCCCTACTTTTGCCCCAAAAAGCGGGAAAACTTATTGACTCGAGTATAAGCCTAGGGTAGAAAATGCAGCGGCTACTGGTAAATTTTAAAAATAAAAATGGATACCAATAAAATTACATAGGCAGTTTAAGGTCCCCCATAGGCAATTATAGGCAGATATATGGCCCTATATGCGGGTATAGGCAGGTATATGTCCCAAAAGGCACGTATATCCCCCCAAATAGGAAATGTAAATTGGCAGTTAATGTCCCCCAAAAGCGATTTTTAAAAGGGGGTTTTTTTGGGCCCCAAAATGGGGCAGGTTTTGGGCAGGCTGTAGGCGGTTTTTGGGCGGGCCCTGTAGGAAGGGTATAGGCAGGTTTGGGGGGGGGGGGTGTAGGCGGGTTTTAGCCCCGGCTGTAGGCGTTTGTAGGCAGGTAAAAAGGCGGGTATGGGGCCCGGGCTGTAGGGGGGTTTGGGGCCCGGTTATAGGCGCTGTAGGGGGGTTTAAAAGGAGCTGAGGAAAGGTATACCGGGCCCCGGGGGTAGGAAAGGTTTTTAGGGCATTTTTTGGCCCAGGTATAGGGCCGGCTGTGGGCAGGTTTAGGCTTGGGGGAAAGGTATGGGCAGGGTTTTGGAAAGAGGGGGTTGGGGCGGGTTTGGAGGCAGGTAAAAGGAGCTGTGGAGGTATAGGCAGCTGTAGGCAGTGTAGGCAGGTGAAAGGCTGGAAATAGGAAATTTTAAAAAAAAAACATTTTACCTGGTTTCCCCGTTTCTTTGTCTCCCTCCCCCGCTTGCCTCCTCCGCTGCTGGGGCATCCCCCCGGCTGTCCTGTCTTCCCGGCACGGCCTGGTGTTGTCACCCGGGCCGCGCCGCAGTGTGAGGGCCCCCACGCTGCCTGGGGCCAAAAAAACCCCGGCCGGCGCAAAGTTGTTTCGGCCGCGGGGGCCCAAATCGGAGCACGGGGCGCTCGCTCTGTCCCCCGAAATTTGGACCATTCCCCTTTTATGGGGCCCCCGGGGGAGTCTTTTTATGGGTAAAGGGGACCCGGGGAAACAGTCCCCGGGGCCCACTGCGGGGTCCGGCCCACTGTGCGCTCCTGGGCCCTTCAGTTATATGCACTCCCTGAGGAGCGAATTTTGATAAAAGGCCCCCCTTTTGGGGCACACGGGCCATCGCAGCCCCTGGCCCCGACGTGACTCGATTTTTAAGCCGGGGGGGGATTTTTCCCCAATTTTTTTTGGGGTGTTTGAAAAAACTGGCCCTTTTTACTAGGTTATACGGAATTTCATTTTTTTAAACGTTTCCCCCAACCCCTACAATGGCAAAAAAACCTCCAAAAAAAAATTTGTTTATTTAGTTAAAAAAAAAAAAAAATTTTGGGGGCCCCTTGGGGGGGGTGTGGAGCAAAAAAACAAAAAAACCCCCGAAAAATTATGACGGGGGTGTAGGGGGGGGTTAAAACTTTTTTTTTTATTTTTTTTCTTTTTTAAAATTATATTTACACAAAAAACCTGGGTAAAAAATATAAAAACTAGGTTTTCCCGACAAAAATTCGAAATTTTTAAGAGAATAAAATGTTTTTGGGACCTTTTTTTTAAACCGTTTTAAAGCAGGGGCGTAGCAAAAGACCCCATGGGCTTGGTAAAAAAAACTTTGTTTTGGGGGGGCCCCCTATCATAGTTGTGGACCAAAACGCTGCGAAAAATTTTTCTTTTAAAAAGGGGTTGGGTTAAATTAGAAAAAATTTTCATTTCAAATGGGGCCAAAAAAAAAACAAGTTTTTCAGCTGAAGTGTCTTTCCCTCTTTTGCTCCCCCCCCCCCAAAAAAAAAATGTTGGGGGGGGGGAGGGGGGGGGTAAAAACGGAAAAAATGAACTGTCCCTTTTTTTTTAAATGGGTTTAGTTTATGTTGGAGTTTATGCCTGAACATTTTAAAACCCTTTGGGACTTTTCCCTGAAAACCCCCCTTCCCGGAAATGTCGGGAAAGGGGTTCCCCCCAAATTCCCAGTATGATTTACGTCCGGAAATTCGTCCCCGGCGCTTCAAAAAAACCCCAAAGGGGGCCCCCTAGACGGCATAAACCAGCGGTTTTTACGCCCCCCATCATGCCGCATCCCCCATGGCCGGGGGGTGCGCCCCGGGCCCGCGGGGGAAATTAAACCCCCCCGTTTCCCCCCGGCCGTCCATCGTTTCGCGAAAACGCCCCCCGGGGGGGCCCGGCGGGGAGTGGGGTTCCTGTTTGCCGCCGATCGGGCGCAGTAACGGCGTGAGCCCCCGGTTTACGGGAATTTTTCCCCCCAGCCCAGCCCGGACGGGGAATGACGCACCCGGGTTTTTTTTTGGTGAGTCACGATCCCCAAAATTTGCATTGTGGGCAGCGTGACGGGCCCAGTTGCCTTGGGGGACCAGGATACACCCTTAAAAGGGCTGTTTGCTGTTTTTCCTATTGCTTGAAGTTTGACGTTCTTTCCCCATGCAAATTCCCCCCTGGGGGGAAAGTGTAAAAAAAGAAAGGAAAAAAGAAAAAAAAAAAAGTGTAAAAAGGGTAAAAACAAACAAAAAAAATTTTAAAATTTAAAAAAACCCCCGAACTTTCCCCCTTTTCCCCCCTTTAAACAATCCCCTTTCGCCTTTTAAAAATGACCCAAAAATAAAAAGAAACCATACTTTTGGTATCCCCGCTTGCGTAGCGCCCCAAACCCCCCCTTTTAAAATTTGCCCGGGTTAAATTTTTAACCCCAAAAGGTGAACGCCTTTAAAAAAAAACAAAAAAACAGTCACAGAATATCGTTTTTTTTTCACCCCGCACCCAAAATAAAATGGAGAAAATTAGTAATCAAAAACTCTTTATAAAACACCCAAAAAGTGTTGCCAATTTTAAACCCGTCAGTTCCCCCGAAAAAAAAAAGGCCTTTAAAACAGCTCTGTATACGGAAAAAAATTTAAAAAGTTCTGGTTTATTAAAAGATAGCGATCCCATAAAAATTGTTTTCCCAAAAATTTTAAAAAAAATTTTTTTTTCAAAAAATTTGGGTGCTTTCAAAAAAAAAAAAACTACAAAAAAAAATTGGGGTTTAATACCTAATCTTTTCTCAACCCCGAGAAAAAACCCTTACTTGTAAAGGGGATACTGCCAGTGAACGCTTTTAAAAAATAAAAAAAAAACATGCTAGGTTTTGCAGTATTTTTTTTTACCCTCCCTTTCCAAAAAACAATTTAAAACCCCGATAAAAAGTTTTTGCCCCCCAAAAAATTTTACCAAAAAAAAACGTCAAACTAAATCCGCAAAAAAAAGCCCCTATACAGCTCCAAAAAACAAAAAAATAAAAAAGTTATGGCTCTCAGACTGCGGGGATGGGAAAAAAAAAAGGGTTTTTTTTTTAAATAAATGTGTTTTTTTTTGTGTAAAAGCAGTAAAACATTAAAAAAATATACAAAATGTGGTTAAACGTTTTTAATTTTTCAAAACCCGCTGGGGTAAAACTGCATGTCATTTATATGCACAGTTACCCCCTGTAAAAAATAAAAATTTTTAAAAAAAATACCAGGATTGCTTTTTTTTTTGTAAAAAAATGCCCTTACCAAAAAAAAATTAATAAAAAGTGATCAAAGCATCATATGCCCCCGTTTAAAGGGTTTATCAATAAAAAAAACATAAATCATCTTGTAAAAAAAAGCCCCCAAGCAGCTCCATATGAAAAAATTTAAAAAAGCTAAAGGCTGTCAGAAAACCGACAATTCTTAAAAAAAGGGAATTTTTTTATAAAAAATCGCTTTATTGTGTTAAAAATAAAAATAAAACATAAAAAAAAAATATTTTAAAATTTATATTTATTGTAAATTTTACCGGCCCCCAAAAGTAAAGTTAAAAAACCCTATTTTTTTCCCGTTTGGGAATAACCCTTTAAAAAATGGAAAGCCCAAAAAAAAATGGCGGAAATGCGTTCCCCCCTCCATTTTTCCCTTTGGCCCCCCCAAAGCTAAAAAAAAAATACGGAACAAACCCGTGCGCCCCCAAAAAAAAAAATTTCACCCTTAGGTGAGATCCCCCGGGGGGGTTGGGTTTAATCCCAAATGGAGCAACCTTTTTGGAAGGGTTTTACCTGTTTTAGTAATTTTTGGGGGGTTTGGAGTTTCGGGGGCAAAGGCCCCCCCAAAATTGTGCGCCAAAAAACCAAATAAAAAGCAAACCCCCCCCTGTCCCCCTGGGCCTTTCGCCCCCCAAAAAGCAGTTTAACCCCCATGTTGGGTTTTTTCCGAACTTGGAAGAAAAATTTCATAACACAATTTTGGGGCTTTTTTTTTCCAAAATTCCTTGTAAAAAAAATTTAAAAATTTCGCTTAAAAAAATTTCAGATTATTGGAAAAAATTTTTATTTTTTTATTTTCGAGCCCCAAAGCCCAAAAAAATTTGTGAAACGCCTGTGGGGTTAAAATTTTACTCAATACCCCCTCTGGATTTTTATTCGTTTAAAGGGGTTTTTAGTTTTCCCAAAATGGGGTTCTTTTTTGGGGTTTTTATTACATTTTGGAACCCCTTTGGGGGTCCGCAAACCTGAAATTGGGCCCCCATAATAAATTGTATTTAAAAAAGGGCCCCAGGTCCAGTAGGTTTTTCCCCTATTCTGGGGCTTGTGGTTGAGCCCAAAATAATGCACTAGGGGGGCCCCTTTTGGGTTTCTTGAAAAAGGGGCCCCGAATTGGGGAATCAAATTTTAAATTTGGGTTTTCCCCTGTTTTCATTTACCGTTAATTTTTTGTAAATAATGCATTTAAAAAATTTTAAAATTTTGCAAAAAAAGTGGAAAATTTTTAAAATTTCCCCTTCCCCTTTGGCCTTTTTAAAAACTGGGAACCCTAATGGGTTAATAAAATTTCTAAATGCTTTTTTTTTTAATACTTTTTTAAAGGGGTTTTAGTTTTTTAGATGGGGGTCCCTTTTTTGGGGGTATTATCATAATGTAAATTTAAAATCCGTTTTTTAATGGAATGGTCCCCTTTAAAAATTTTTTTGTATTTGCAAATTTTCTTGAAAATTTTAAAAAATTTTCTAAAATTTTAAGCCCCCTTTAATGTGTTAAAAAAAAAAGGGCATTTAAAAAAATGATGCCAAACTACAGCAGAAATTTTGGTTTTATGCTGTTGTAAAAATTTTTGAGTGGAAATAACTTTCTGTCTTTTCATGCGAAAATTTTTTAAGTTTTGGGAAAAAAGGGAAATTTTTCCATTTTTCCAATTAAATTTTATATTTTTCACAAATATTCAATCATTTTTGGACCAAAAATATCCCTTTCAAACTTTTTAGCCAATTGTGTCAAAAAGGGAAAACCCAAACTCTGAAACACCGGGGTTGGTTTAAATGTGGGCCCAAAAAAATTTTTTCTCAAAATTAAAAATGGGAACCCGACGTTTTTAATAAATTTGGGTCCCGTTTAGAGGCCCCAAAATTGTTCGGCCCGGGAAGGGGTTAATTGACATGTTATCTGTTTTCTGCGGGCAGTTCAAAGGCCCTTTTTTCACTGACGTATGAATTAAATTAAAATTTTCTGACCAAAACCCGTATACCAAGACCAATAATACCAAAAAAAACAATTCACAAAACCAAAAATTTTAAACCCCCCTTATACTACCCTTTTAGTGACCCAATACCTTTAAGCGCAACAAAATTCAAGGAACAAAAAATTTTCCCTCACAACATTACCCTTCCCTTTTTAAAATTTTAAAAGGTTTTTTGTACTGTTATGAAAATTAACATTACACTAAGCCCCTATTCCCGGGCCCTTCAGTTTACCCCTTTTGATACCGGGTGTTTCACAGGTTGCAGCTGGCCCTACGGGTTTTTTAAAAGTGACTCACAGATGGGCATTTTTTATGATGATTCGTTCTCTTTCCCTTTTCTTTTCCATTTCCCGGGCCAAAACCCCTTTTGATGACTTTTCCGGTATGGTTTACCTTTCAGAATTTACCACCAAACACGTTAGACTCCAAACAGTGAAAAGTGCCCCCCATTAGATTTTTAGGGGCTCCATTTTGTGGCCCCCAGTAGGTTAAAGGGGGAAAACACTTTCATTTAGTAGACACCACCCTAAATTAGACGTCGATGGAAGGGCGTTCTTTAGGTAGGCTTTTTCCTTAAAAAAAGCCAGATTAAGTGGCAGGGCTTTTCATGTTAAAAAGGAAAAACCCCTTGAGTATTGGGCCCCCTTTTAGTAGGTATGTAAGTAGTAGAGGGCCCCCTCATAGGTAGGTAGATTGAGCCCCCCCCTTTGGGAAGTTGGGGAGGGGATTGTGCCCCCTGGGGGTAGGTTTGGTTGATTGGAACCCCCTTTAGTAGGGGGGCAGGTAGGGTAGGGCCCCTTTTTGTAAGTAAAGGAGGTAGGGGAAGGCCCCCTTTTTGTAGGTATTTCAATGCTTTTTTAAACCCCTACAAAAAACATTTTAAAAGCTGTCATGCCCCCGGTTTCCCTTTTCCGGGTTTTCCCTTTTCCCCGTACTGCCTTATGCTTCATAAACAATAGAAAGGGGAAACCCAAATTTTCAGTGAATTGTTAGTCCAATATTTGACTTTGATTTTTATTTCTTTACAAAAAAGGGGGGGGGTTTATCGAAACAGCAGTTTTTCCCGAAAAAGCTCTGGGCTACTGTGTTTGCAGCGTTCAGTCCCCGGTTTAAAAAATTTTTACCTATTGCATGCCCTGCCGAAAATTTCCTATTTTTATGTTGGAACCCGTATACGTGGGTTTTTCCTTTTGGGTTTTGGGCCCCTTTTAGTAGGTAGGCAGGTAGATAGGGCCCCTTTTAGTGGGTAGGCAGGTAGATAAGGCCCCTTCTAGTAGGTAGGCAGGTAGATAGGGCCCCTTTTAGCAGGTAGGCAGGTAGATAAGGACCCTATTAGTAGGTAGGAAGGTAGATAGGTCCCCTTTTAGTGGGTAGGCAGGTAGATAAGGCCCCTTCTAGTAGGTAGGCAGGTAGATAGGGCCCCGTTTAGTAAGTACGCAAGTAGATAGAGTCCTTTATAGTAGGTAGGCAGGTATGTTGGGCTAGTTACGGCAGGTTCTGTGGTATATAGGGTCAGTTACGGCAGGTAGGCAGGTATACAGTACAGACCAAAAGTTTGGACACACCTTCTCATTCCAACAGTTTTCTGTATTTTCATGACTATAGAAATTGTAGATTCACACTGAAGGCATCAAAACTATGAATTAACACATGTGGAGTTATATGTGTAACAAAAAAGTGTAAAACAACTGAAAATATGTCTTATATTCTAGGTTCTTCAAAGTAGCCACCTTTTGCTTTGATTACTGCTTTGCACACTCTTGGCATTCTCTTGATGAGCTTCAAAAGGTAGTCACCTGAAATGGTTTTCTCTTCACAGGTGTGCCCTGTCAGGTTTAATAAGTGGGATTTCTTGCCTTATAAATGGGGTTGGGACCATCAGTTGTATTGTTCAGAAGTGGATACACAGCTGATAGTCCTACTGAATGGACTGTTAGAATTTCTATTATGGCAAGAAAAAAGCAGGTAAGAAAAACGAGTGGCCATCATTATTTTAAGAAATGAAGGTCAGTCCGAAAAACTGGGGAAACTTTGAAAGTGTCCCCAAGTGCAGTGGCAAAAACCATCAAGCGCTACAAAGAAACTGGCTCACATGAGGACCGCCCCAGGAAAGGAAGACCAAGTCACCTCTGCTGCGAAGGATAAGTTCATGCGAGTCACCAGCCTCAGAAATCGCAGGTTAACAGCAGCTCAGATTAGAGACCAGGTCAATGCCACACAGAGTTCTAACAGCAGACACATCTCTACAACAACTGTTAAGAGGAGACTGTGTGCAGCAGGCCTTCATGGTAAAATAGCTGCTAGGAAACCACTGCTAAGGACAGGCAACAAGCAGAAGAGACTTGTTTGGGCTAAAGAACACAAGGAATGGACATCAGACCAGTGGAAATCTGTGCTTTGGTCTGATGAGTCCAAATTTGAGATCTTTGGTTCCAACTATCGTGTCTTTGTGCGACGCAGAAAAGGTGAACGAATGGACTCTACATGCCTGGTTCCCACCGTGAAGCATTGAGGAGGAGGTGTGATGGTGTGGGGATGCTTTGCTGGTGACACTGTTGGGGATTTATTCAAAATTGAAGGAATACTGAACCAGCACAGTTACCACAGAATCTTGCAGCGGCATGCTCTTCCATCCGGTTTGCGTTTAGTTGGACCATCATTTTTTTTCAACAGGACAATGACCCAAACAACCTCCAGACTGTGTAAGAAGCTATTTGACAAGAAGGAGAGTGATGGGTGCTACGCCAGATGACCTGGCCTCCACAGTCACCAGACCTGGACCCAATCGAGATGGTTTGGGGTAAGCTGGACTGCAGAGTGAAGGCAAAAAGGCCAACAAGTGCTAAGCATCTCTGGGAACTCCTTCAAAACTGTTGGAAGACCATTTCAGGTGACTACTTCTTGAAGCTCATCAAGAGAATGCCAAGAGTGTGCAAAGTAGTAATCAAAGCAAAGGGGGCTAATTTGAAGAACCTAGGATATAAGACATATATTCAGTTGTTTCACACTTTTTTGTTAACTATATAATTCAACATCTGTAAATTTATAGTTTTGATGCCTTCAGTGTGAATCTACAATTTTTATAGTCATGAAAATACAGAAAACTTATGGAATGAGAAGGTGTGTCCAAAGGTAGGATGGTATGTAGGGCCAGTTACAGCAGGTAGGGTGGTATATAGAGCCAGTTACGGCAGGTAGGCAGGTATATAGGGCCAGTTATAGCAGGTATGATTTTATATAGGGCCAGTTATAGCAGGTATGTTTTTATATAGGGCCAGTTATAGCAGGTAGAGTGGTAAATATGGCCAGTTATAGCAGGTAGGGTGGTATATAGGGCAAGTTATGGCAGGTAGGGTGGTATATAGGGCCAGTTATAGAAGGTAGGGTGGTATATAGGGCCAGTTATAGCAGGTAGATAGGTATATGGGACCAGTTATAGCAGGTAGGGTGTTATATAGGACCAGTTATAGCAGGTAAAATAGTATATATGGTCAGTTACGACAGGTAGGGTGGTATATAGGGCCACTTAGGGTAGGTATTAAACCCTCCATTAAAAAAAAATAATAAAAACAATACTCAACTCGGCTCTGCTTCCTTCCTTCACGCCGCCTGCTCCGGGACACCACTTCCAGTGTCTACTAGGCTCCAAGCCTAGGCATAGGCTTAGGGCCTAGTACAGGCAGCGGCGCGATGACATCATTGCATCGCGCCGCTGCCTTCAGTGGGCTAAGCAGCCGGTATCAGTGTATACCGGCCGCTTAGCCTCAGCCGCTGCCTCTCCCATTCAGATGCCGACTGTGAGTACTGTATCGTTGAGTCTATGTGACCCAGCAAAACAGCATGTGGCGAGGGAGGCCTGTGGGCTCCCCCAACTCAGGGGCCTGGTCGCAACTGCGACCGCTGCGATTCCTGTAGCTAAGCCACTAATCAGATTGTCTGTTACTGGATGTTATTATGGGTTTATATAATGTTACAGCAAAACAATAAAGTGTTTATTTCTTATTGTTACTTGTAATATGAGTAATTATGTGATTTCTACAGCACAGTTATTTTTTATTATTTAGTGTACTATATCTTGTTTTAAAGCGATATTAAACTCTAAAACTTCCAGAAAATCACAAAAATGTCTGTCAATATGACCACTACCTAGTTTAAAGGTATACAGAACTTCCAGAAACGTTCACATGCATATGTAATTATGATTTTACAGGCTATTTCCATAAGCTTTGTCTTAAGTGTATATATGTGCTTATTAACAGAAAACAAGTTGTTATTATTATTATTATTATTTATTTTAGAGCACCCTTGGTTCCAAAGCACTGTACTTTCATGTTGCATACACAACATAGGTAAAAAAAAGTACAAAGGTGACAAATTAATAACTAACAACTGGTACAGAAGGAGAGAAGTCCCTGCCCATGAGGGCTTACACTCTATAAGGAAGGTGGGAAGAGTCAGAAGGTGAGGGGCAGACTCGTTTGTGGGCCGTTGTACTGGTGGTGGGTTTATTGTTGGTTATAGGCAATCCTGAAGAGATGGGTTTTCAGGTTGCTTTTGAGGCTGGTGAGAGTGGGGGAGAGTCTGAGTTGTTGGGGGCAGTGAGTTCCAGAGTATGTGGGAAGAAACTGAAGAAGTCTTGGAGACGGTTATGTAAAGGATTGACACGGGGAGAGCAGAGAAGAAGGTCCTGTGGGGAAAGGGAGATTGCGTGAGGGGAGATTCTGGAGATTAAAAGGCAGATATGTATGGGGGAGAAAGGTTATGTAGAGCCTTGTAGGTCAAGGTTACTAACTCGAACTGGATTGGGTAGGCAATGGGAAGCCAGTGAAGGGATTGGCAGAGGGGAGAGGCAGGGGAGTATCGAGGAAGGGGTGTAATCAGACTGGCAGCAGAGTTAAGGATGGATTGGGGGGGTGCGAGAGTGCTAGATGGGAGGCCACAGAGAAGGATGTTGCAATACTCTAGGCGTGACAAGACGAGGGCATGGACCAGCATTATTGTGCTTTCGAAGTTAAGGAATGACGGATACGGAGATATTTTTCAGGTGGAGGGCAGGCAGAGGTAAAGGGTTTCGATTTGCGGTTTGAAGGACAGATTGGAGTCAAGGGTTTCCCAAGGCAGCGGACTTGTGGAGCTGGTGAGAGAGTGTAGCCATTGACTGTGATAGAGAGATGAGGTGGAGGGATGGAGTGGGACGGTGGGCCGGAGATGTAGAGTTGGGTATCATCAGCATACAGATGGTATTGAAAGCCATGCGATGCTATTAGTTGACCAGACCAGAGTGTAGATAGAAAAGATAGGGGGCCCCGGGACAGCCCCCGGGGGGACACCAACAGAGAGCGGGCAAGGGGAAAAGGTGGTGCGTTGTGAGAGATGCTAATGTCGATCAGTGAGGTAGGAGGATATCCAGGAAAGGGCTAAGTCCGTGATCCCGAGGGAGGAGGGGATTTGTATGAGGAGTGAGTGTGTCGACAGTGTCAAAGGGGGAGGACAGGTCTAGGGAAAAGAACAGAGTAGTGGCGTGAGGCTTTGGCAGTTGCTGGGGTCGTTGGTGACTTTAGTTAGGCGGTTTCTGTAGAGTGGTGGGGTCGGAAGCCAGATTGCAGTGGGTCAAGGAGAGAGTTGGTGGATAGATGAGAGGACAGTTGAAGATAGCCGTGCTGCTTAAGGAGCTTAAGGCGAATGGAAGCAGTGAAATGGGGCGATATTGGAAAGACAATGGTCAAGAGAGGGTTTCTTAAGGATGGGTGTGATGGCCGCAGTTTAAAGGAGTAAGGAAAGGTGCCAAAGGTTACCGATAAGTTGAAGAGATGGGCGAGGGCTGGGATGATGACAGCACTAAGGACAGGGGGAGGTGAGATGGCAGTGGGTCAAGATTACGGGTAGTGAGGTTGGATTTGGAAAGTAGAGTGGAGAGCTTTTCATGAGTGACAGTAGAGAAGGAAGTTAGGGGGGAATAGTGATGAGCGGGTGTAGAGGGGGGATGTGGGGACACTGCAGGGATAGAGACAGATGGAGGGACTGAAAGGGTGAAGCTTTGGCTGATGAGATTGATCTTATTTAGGAAGTGAGTGGCGAAGTCATCTGCTGAGGGGAGAGATGGGGGAGGGGGTGCTGGTGGACGGAGGAGAGCATTGAAGGTTTTGAACAGTTTTCTGGGGTTGTTTAGACAGGGAGGATATGAGGGTGGTGAAGTAATCCTGTTTGGGTGATGCGGTGCAAAATTTAATTATGCAGTGATTGTATAAGGTTTAAGTCAGCAGTGGGAGCGGGTTTTCTTCAGTGGCGTTCACAACTCTAGAAGCTCGCCTCAGTTGTTTGGTGGAGTCTGTGTTTCCAGGGTTGTCTGTTGATTTTGCGGGTTCTGTTGTGTGTGAGAGGGGCGACAGCATCAAGAGGGGAGGTGATTGTGTTGTTGTAGAAAGTGGTGGCAGCGTCTGGGTCAGCAAATGAGGAGATGGTAGAGAGAGGAGAAAGAGATTCAGAGAGAGTGCGAGGGTTAAGTTGTTGCAGGTTTCTACGGGGGAGTAATAGATTTGGGGCAGAGGCGGCAGGTGGTGTGGAAAATTTGGGGGAGAAGGTGAGCAGATTGTGGTCAGAGATGGTAAAGGAGAGATTGAGGTGTTAGATAGAGGACAAAAGGGGGGTGAAGATGAGGTCCCCGTGTGTCCATCTTTATGAGTTGCTCCAGAGGTCCACTGGGGGCCAAAGGAAGAGAGAGTGACAGGAAGCTTGTTAGTAAATGGAGCGGGGGATGTCGATTGGGGTGTTGAAATCTCCCATGATATAGTGGGATGTCAGTGGAAAGAAAGTGAAGGAGCCAGGAAGCGAAGTGGTCAAGGAAGGCGGTGGCAGGGCCTGGGAGACGATAAACAACAGCCACTTGGAGGTTGGAGGGGGAGTAGATGCAGATGGAATGCACTTCAAAGGAAGGGAGGGTGAGGGAAGGTAGTGGTGGAATGGGGACAAAAGAGCAGGTATCTGACAGAAGAAGGGCCCACACCTCCGCCTTTGTTTATTGCCAGAGCGGGGGGTGTTGGGGAAACTGAAGCCCCCCATAAGAGAGTGCAAGCAGGGAAGTTTTGTCAGAGGTTTTCACCCAGGTTTTCGTTAGTACAAGGAAAAGATAGGTTGCGGGAGATGAAGAGGTCATGGATTAAGGGGAAACTTGTTGCCCCAGAATGTGCATTCCAGAAGCTCCATACATGGGGATAGGGATAGCGGGGGTGAGGGGAATGGGCTTTAAGTTTAAGGGGTTATGGGAGTTTGTGTTTTTTGGCCTGTAAGGGGCAGGTGAAATAAAAAGGGGGATGCGCTGAGGGGGACCGGGGTTGGGAGATATGTCCCCAGCAGCAAGGAGAAGCAGGGAGAGTTGTTGAGAAGGTGTATGTGGGATGGAGCAAAAGGGGGTTGTGTAGGTTTTGTGGGGAAGGTTTGAATGCTGTGAAAGAGGTGGAGAGTAGAGGTAGGTGTGAGGGTAGGATAAACGGGAGATATGGAAGTCTTGCCCAGTGGTGGGTGTGTGAGGGTAGGCAAGGAATTTGAGGAATAGGGAGGTTTTTTGGGTGATAGTGGCATAGAAGTGCATTTTGGGGGTGGTATGACTATAAAGCAGACTAACTCAATGGTTACCTTAAGGTCATTCCTGGTTCATTTCTGGCTTCAATTCTGGTATAATTCTGAAGTCACACTTATGGAATTGCACTTAATGGATATTGCATCTATGGTATTGCATCACTGACCAGGTCAACACTGACCTAACATGTGCACTTATATAGACAACTATCTTAAATCAGATACCAGGTGTGAAACAAGAAGTGGGAGGGGTGGAGGATGTTACTGAGCAGAAGGAGATTTGCAAGTGAGGAAAAATGGGCATGGAGGCCTATTGTCACAGTAGGAGATGCAGACAAAGTTATTATAGCACAAATTCATTCCATTACATATAAACATACACAATACAAATGGAGGATCGCCTGGGTGCTGTAGTCCCACAAACATTCAGACAGCAAGTGGAGGATGGGAGTGGTGGCTCACAAGTTTCATATTACTTTAAAGAATAGGTATTAATATATTTCCCTTACCTTAACATGCTCATAGTAGCTTCCACTGGACATTTTTTCTGCATTCTTAAAAAGAGAATCGTTGCTGAATAGTTCAGAATTCAGTATGCTGTCTACAACTTTATTAACTTTGGCTGCTGCATTTGAAATAGCCGTCTTTTTCATTTTTAATTTGTCTTCAAGAACTTTCTTTAATGTCTTATTTTTGGAATCATCAGTTTTCACACCTCTTCCTTTGGACTCTGCGACATCTCCGTTATCTACCTTTGAGACTGTAACTTTGCCTTCCTTACTAGTTTTGGAATCAGCAGTTTTCACACCTCTTCCTTTGGACTCTGTAACTTGTCTTCTTTACTTGTCTTGCCAGAGACTTTCTTCTCTAAAGCCACTTTTGCCTGGGGTTGACCATTTTCACGTATGTCATCACTGGATTTACATTTGGCAAGGCTTAATTTTTTCTGATTGTCTGTTTTATCCACGACCTTTTGATCCTTAGTTCTGTTAGTCTCTGTGTCCAGTGACCCTGAAGTTTTTAGTTTGGTGGCGGGCACCTTCTTAGTTGGAGTTGCACTGGGCAATTCCTTTACTGAATTCTTCCCATTGGCTGGAAGTTGTGCTATCTTGTCACTAGTTCCTGATGATTTCCCAGTAGCTATTTCTCTCTTTGCTGGTGTGTCCTTTACACTTGGTCTTCTGTTTTTCTGTATAGAAAGATGATCGGTTTCATTTTTGTCATCTGTAGGGTTAGTCTTGCTCTTTTGTACCCTTGGTGACTTCTTCAGGGAGGTTTTCCTATCAATTGAATGGCCATCATAACTATGGTCGTCTGCAGATGATGTATGTCTTCCAAGGTTCTGTGAATCTTTCTGCAAGGTTGAGATTGCAGCATCATCTGACTGAACTGCAGAATATGCAGAGCCTCCCCTGTTCCTGGGTTCTTTTGGTCGTGTAGAGTTTTCTTTCTTTTGATCTGGTTGCTTGTTGCTTGCCATTGCTCAAGTGTTTCCACTTAAAATGTGTGTGCTGCAAAATGCCGTTGTTCTTTCTTTTATAATCGATTCCCCTCCCAATTCAAGAAACGAAACTGAAAGCCTCTGAATAACAGGAAATTTCTCATTTCTGGTAGGAACATGTACAGAAACATTTATGCTGTGAACTGTTCTTTTCTTTAATTATTAACTAGTCTTTAATAAAACTGTACAACACGTACAAAAACAGATTTGATACATGGCATGACTTTGTAATATATGTCACGGGTTTTTTAATAATATTTAGTTAAAGTAGGAAAGAGGAAGAATGTAAACATAGAGTAGGAAGAAAAGAAAGCATATGCAGAAAGATGATAATACAGGTGATAAAATATAAACTATATGTCAAGTGTTGGGGCCAATAAAAAGAGTAATATGACAACTAAGTTTTGTTGTGTCATATTTGACTCTTGGCTGATTATTGCTGTAGTTTATAGAATTGTAGGTTTAGCTAATTACTACAGTCTCCTGTAGCCAGGCTTTATCATTAGGAGCTGCCTGTAAACTTCCTATTGCACAGACAGATCTCAAAGCTGCATTCTCTCTCAGATGTCAGAGCAAGCTGCAGTGACTAAGAAGAAACATCTGTACTTTCTAACTATTTGGATGTGAAAGATAGGACAAAATATCCTTCCTAATTGGACAGGTATATAGGGACACGATATTCTGGGGCAGCTAAGCTCAGGCATATAGTATATTTTTAATGACCCCTGTATCTAAATCTAGTTTGAATGGTGTTTAACCCCTTCAGGACACAGCTAATTTTGTATTTTTCATTTTCATTTTTAACTCTCCACCTACCAAGAGCCATAATTTCTTTTTTTTACATCTACATAGATGAGTAAGGGCTTCTTTTTGCAGGACAAGATGTACTTTTTATTGGTATGACTTACCACATAATGTACTGGGAAACCCTAAAAAATTCCTTGTGAAATAAACTTCAATTAAAACATTTTTGTGGGGGTTTCATTTGATTTTTTGGGAAAAGCATTTCTGCTACCTTTAATACATGAAAACATGTATTTTGATTAAAAATGTAATAGCCCATCTGCCAACATCAATGTCTGCACTTTGTCCATCTGCATAGGGATTTAAATCAGTACAGAGTAGATTATAGCTGGAATCTTCTCTCCCTGAAATGTGTAGGTCTGCACAGGCACCAAGAGAGGTAGCATATAGAGTAGGTTCCCATCTGTATTGAGGTCGCCTTGATGTTGGCAGATGGGCTATTAAAGTTTTGATCAAAAATATACACTAAGAATCTCATGTTTTAATGTATTTAAAAGTAGCATAAATGCTTTTCAAAAAAATTCCTATGTATCCTTTGACTGTTTTTTTTAGTACTAGTAGAGTGCTGCTGATATTGTATTGTGTTTCCATCATCCTAGCGGCCCCGCTCCTATTTTTTTGTGTGGGTTTTGTCACCTATTTTTCCAGGCGTGAATGGTATACAATGTTCAAAATGTGGGTACATATTTTTTTTCTGGGGTTTTTTTGTACATTTTTTTCCAATGTTAGTATTGGAGGTGTGTGAAAGAGGACCTCCATTACTATTGCTGGGGATTAGTGTTAGCCAACATTGTTTGTTATCACTCAAAGCTGCCTCCTTTCATTATTACCCAAGTACCTAATGCATCAGTGGTACTGGGAAGAGCTGGATTACCATCAGAATTGGACCCTCCAATATGATGGTCTGCCTTGAGGATGGCTGCGGGCTGGTATTTTAAGGACAAAAAGGGTCCAATATCCATGGACCTTCATCTTCATAGGATCGGGTACAGCTGTGGTTTTTCCCTTTAGTGGTTATGAAAAGGGGGGACCCTATGTTCTTTTTTTTTAAAATTTTTTTTTTTAAGAAAATAATAAAATTATTGAAAATTCTCCTCTTTTTTTTATGATAGACCCACGCTCGCTTTTACTTTAAAAGGGGGGAAGGTCTAGTAATTTTGGGCCCCTTCCCACCCTAAAAATACCAGCTCGCATCTGCCCCAGAAGCAAACCACCATTGTAGAGGATTGTCTTCTGATGATAACGCGGCTCTTACACTGTTATGTTGAGTGCTGGGGTAATAGTGGAAGGGTGTTATTTACATACTTAGGTGACAACAAACGTCACTGGTTGAAATAAAGCCCTACCGCTAGTAATGGAGAGCCATCCATCTGTCATGGAGGCCATCTTTCCTCTATTACTTACACTGTAATAAAAAAAAATCACACAACTAAAAAAGAAAACTTTATTTAAATAGACACTGCCTGACAACATCGTTTGTTGGTCAATTTATTAAAGAAATGGATCCAATGCTGGTTCTATGACAGTACTATATTCTCTTCCCACTGAAAGTCATGGTTGTGACTAATCTTCTGAGGGGAGATACTGTTAATATGCAGGGTTATTGTTTGTTCAGATGTGATCATCCATGTTATAAGGGGAAGGGTTTGCTTATATATAAAATACTGTCTTAAACCCATGCTGTGTGATAATATCTGTGAGGAACATGAATATGAGAAGCCTGTATGGTTGGAAATGTGGGGAGGGAGAAAGAATAGTAAAATACTGATAGGGGTTCATTATATGTCTACAAGTCCCAAAAGAAGCTATAGAAAAAACCACTATACATACAAATAAAAGAGGCAACAAACAGAGCAAATAAAATATAATGAGGGACCAACAAACACAAAACAAACTGGGAAGCATAAACCTGCACGTTTAGCAAAAAAACCCAGGTTTTTGAAAATAATTTAAAAAAAGTACAGCTGTGTTACATTATTATGACCAGCAGCTAATATCCAAGTTAACTGCTGTGTGCAGCACAGACAGCAGCTAGATGGGCTAGGAATGACTCAATAAGGTCCTGACATGTTGTAACAGGTATCTGGATCCATGTTGACTGCAGTGTATCCCACAGCTGCTGGAGGGTCTGTTGGAAAAGAAATGTAGAGAGAACATGATGTTCACGGTGGTCTCACAGATGCTCAACTGGATTACAATCTGAGGAATTAGAGAGCCAGGTAATTACTTGTCAAACATTTCAAGCCGCATGAGATGTAGCATTGTCTTGCTGGAAGGTCCTATCCAGCCTAGGAAATACAATCAGCATGTATGGGTGTATGTGATCTGAACAGATGGATGCATATCCACAACGGTTAACAGCACCAACCGCATGGCTGAGTGGTATTAGAAAAAAACACAAAAACATTCCCTAAATCATAACACTGCCACCACCAGATTATTTTATTTCAGCAATGGCTGCAGGGTGTTTTTTCTCTGATGTTACTTATCTGATATGCTAACGTTCATCTGTTCACTGAAGCAGAAAACATGACCCTTTGGATAAGGCAACCCTTTGCCAATCAGCTTTGCCATAGAAGCGGGCCCAAAGACGGGACTAAGGAAAGGGGTTTTTAAAAATTTTTAACCTTTTTGTACAAAAAATTTTGGATTTTGCTTTAGGGAACTTCCCAGGTCATACCTTAGGTGTCACCACAAAAATAGCTGATGTTCAAAAACGTTCCGAAGGAAAGACAAAGAATAGTCAAGTAAGAGCGAAGTTTCGGGCAACAGCAGAAAATGAAGTGGTCGGAAAAACTGGGGTCAGTCCCAAAAACACACAGGTTCCTGGTGGGAAACTTTATTGTCTGCACAGACAGGGCAAAGTCTTGTGGTAGAGAATGCTGCCAACAATATCAAAAAACAGACAGAGGGGACTTACGGGGAAAGGTCCCCAGAAAAATTTTTTAATTTCTTTGTGCAGGGTGGACAAATGTTTTCCAAGGGGGGAATCTCGTAAAGTTTAAATGTGTGAACCAATGCGTTAGGTCTTTGAATAATTGGACTCAGCGACCTCGTTGGTGATGTCCAAAGATCTCGTTAACACTTTTACCTTGATGTTTTAGCCCCAATGTTTTGTTCACTCGGGAAAGGGGGAGGAAAAAAGGTTTATAAAAAATTGCAGTACACTGTTTTTGGGGTTTTTCTTTGGGATAACACAGCACTGGCTCCAAAAGATGATATGTCCACTTCAAGGAAGAGCAGCTTCTCAGGACCTGAGTGATGCAGCAAAGTAGAAGACACAAAGACTTTCTTCAAGCTGAGAAAATTTTTAATTTCTGGAGCCCACAGCTGGGTGTCGGGGCTGGGCGGCGCTCGTTGCGGGGAGCAACTTTCTGCAAGTGATCAGCGAACCCACCCGAATAAAATTGATGGAACTGTGTGATGACAGGGGCCCCACCACCCCGGACAGGCGGCGGTGACAACCCAATGGGAGGACCCGGGGCCGCTACAATGGGCCAGGGGCGGTTAAAAATCACATTTAAACCCTTTTCCGGAGTGTACGCCTGTATATTTTCGGCGCCTAGTTTCCGGTTTTTTTATTGGTGTTTACTGTGACCAACCCCGGTTTGTTTATTTACCTCGGTTGCATCGATTTTGTACCCCCCCCCGTTTGGTTTTTTGACCCCGCTTTTTTAGTTTTCCCTTGGTTTGATTTGGGGTTTTACGTTTCTGATTTGGTATTGACCGGAGTCGATTTTTTTCCCCCCTGACGGCCCAGCACTTTCAGCACAGGGGACTGTCACCCATTGGCATTACGGTGGGGAAACCACACAAGTAGGCAGGGACAGTGGGCGGGGGTTCCATTAGGGCCACGAAAACCCCTTGACGTGACATTATCACAGCCAAAAAACCGTTTCTGCTCTCCATCGCTATAAACCCCAACATTTGGGTAGAGCAGATGAGGGGACCCAGTAGTTCAGGATCTGGCACGAGGGTACAGAGTAGAGATTCCCCCTAAGTTAGAGTGTTCCGTATTATTGCCCCCCCCCCCCCCCCCCCACCGTGGAACCCCACATTCAGTTGCCTGAAGTTTTTAGCAAAAAGGGCCTTTTTGACATTTAGGGGAAAGGGTGTCCCCTGATTTTAGGTCCGCCCCCAACCTTTTTCAATAGAAAAAGAGGGGGGAACGTTATGTCCCTTCCTCAGTGCCCCCCCCAGGAGTGGGCATTTTCCCCCTGAATACCAGAATTTTCTTTGTGGACAGTTCTTGCCCTTTGGCGTACTTTTGATGACCTATAGGGAACGTGGTGAGGGTAGGACCACTTGAGGCAGGGGGAAAAGGAATGTGGGGAGTATTGCTCCAATTTCCCGCTTTTTGGGGTTTCCGTTGGGGGGAACGATCCCCTCTTAGATGCCATTCAGATTGGGTTAGTGACCATGTAAGGATTTATTGGGGGCTTACCCCACCCCCGGGATTTAGATGAGGTATGGCATAGGTTTGTCACAGAGTTTTAGGGAAGAGTTTTGGAAAAGCTCCTTTCCAGTGGCCCCAAACCCTGGTCACCTAAACCCCCTTGTTTCCCATTTAAAACCCAGAGGAGCCCCAAGTGGGGCTTCTTCCCGTACTTTCCCAGTGAGTAGGGTAGTCCCCCCAGGGTTTACTTCTACTTGGGGGAAAATGGGGCATGGCTCGGGAGTGCTTCTAAACGTGACCAGGCCCGAAAAAATTCCCGCTCCCAGGTGATTTGGGAAGGTCACCTAGCCCCAGGTAATTCCCCTTGATCCAAAAATTTTTTTTCTCCCCCAGATAAATCTCATATTTACTCTGTCTGGTTCGGAATGCTTTTGTTATTTGGGTCAGCTTCCAATTTTGTAAACCCCCCTTCGCCAAACGTCTGGGTCGCCCGGAGGCTTCTCTGGTCCCCGGGTTGTGGCAATTGACTTTCTCCCCTGACAAAGGGGACATTCCAACATTGTCTCCCGAGTTTTAATGTTGGGGAGGTTCCCTAATACTGAAAGGTAGCCATGGAGGGTGCCCGTGATGTGGTTTTTGGGGCTGCCCTGGCTTCAGAAACAAACCCCAAAGTTTGATGAATTCAGGAGAATTAATCAAGTGGGAAACAGTGTGTTGACGATTCTCCCTTCTAATGGGCAATACAGAGGATCCGTACCCATTTTGCCCCAAAGGGGACTGTTTTCCCAAAAAATTTCCCCTGATTTTGCCACGGAGACTAAGCCACCAGGGTATGAGACCTGCCAATTTTCCTGTTCAAAGGTCTTTTTCCCCACTCAGTCCGGGATGGGTTATTAAAAAAATTTCTGATTTGTTTTACTGGGCATCCCGGGGTTTTGACAAATAGGCTGCTTTCTCGTTTTTACTAATGGCCCTCATTGTTTGTGATGTTTTAGGCCCCGTGGCATTTGTGAAATCTGGTCGGGCAAAGGTTCCCAGAATCGCCTCCCCGGCGAACTTTTCCCCTACCTATACCGAACATCCGTGGACCCAATTTCCCGTATTTTTTGACGGACCTTCCTCCTTTTGGGGGGAAAAAAAGGGTTTTTGGGTGGTATGGACCCCTTTCAGCCCAAAAAGTGCCCTCTTGTTCCTTTAAAGGGGGGTTTCCGTCACCAAAAAATTTCTGAACTGTTTTTTCAAATATTGTAATCAAGGGAGGGGCAGTGGCCCCAATGGGAAACCCCGCCCCCCTGTTGCCAAATTTAGTGTGCCCTAGCGGCAGACGGGAAAATGGGCACGTCCCTGCAGCTAAGTGGGGGCCGTCAAAGGGAAAATATCAGACATTGGGGCAATATCAAATAGGGAAAGCCCAAAACCCCAAAAAAAACAGAGAAAAAACAAAAACAACCCAGGGCAAAAGCCAAATGGAAAAAGACAAAAACAGGGGACAACAGGGGCAAGGGAAAAAGCCCAAGGGGGCCCGT
>JAODAL010002450.1:0-195916 GCA_025379985.1 Phyllomedusa bahiana | reverse complement strand
ATGTGCGGCTGCGGTCATACAAGTCAGTAAGACTCGCCTGTAGGAGCGGCACGGCTGCGCCGGCGCCGCAGTCCCTTAAAGAACCCCCGGGTTGGCGGGAGGGGACCCCCATTAGCGGGACCCCCGCCAAAAGCGGGAGAGTTGGCATATATCGGTAAAAGGGACCCTGTCTTATAGGTTATTCTACTGTTGCTGAGGGCAGCATAAGCTAGGGCATCCAGGGGGACGTGTATGAAAACTGTCTAAGACGGTCTTTGTTGCCCATAGCAACCAATCAGAGCTCATAACAACCAATCAGAGCGTCCCTTTCATTTTCCCAAAGCACTATATGAAATGAAAGGAGAGCTCTGATTAGTCGCTATGAGCTCTGATTGGTTGTTATGGGCTCTCGTTGGTTGCTATGGAATCTAATTGGTTGCTATGGGCAAGTCTTAGACCTAGACCGTTTTCATACATGTGGCCCTTAGTGTTGATAAATCTGGTGTATGTTAGATCTATCTGGTCAAACTTTTCACCTTCTATTATTTGGCTTATTTTATGCCACTATGGGCGACATGTATGAACGTGGCTGCACCAGAAGTCTGGTCAGGGCCGTTTCTAGGCTAAATTGCACTCAGGGCGAAGTGAAGAAATGTCGCCCCCCCACTCCGTAAAATAATTTGCCACAATGCTTCACCGGATAGTTGCACCTGTAGCCATGTAATACCCCCTGCAACAAAAAACAGTAATCCATCAGCCCCTGTAGTTGCCCCCTGTAGTCAGTTGCCCCCTGTAGCCAGCTGCCCCTGTAGCCAGTTTTGTCCCCTGTAGCCAGTTTTGTCCCCTGTAGCCAGTTGCCCCCTGTAGCCAGTTTTGCCCCCTGTAGCCAGTTTGTCCCCTGTAGCCCTGCTAGTTGCCCCTGTAGCAGTTTGGCACCCTGTAGGCAAGTTTTGCCCCACTTTAAGCCGTTTTATGCCCCTGTAGCCGTTTTGCCCCCTGTAGACCTGTTTGTCCCTGTAGCAGGTTGCCCCCCAGTTTTGCCACTTGTAGCCAGTTTTGACACCACTGTAGCTCAGTTGTCCACTGCTAGCCTGTTTTGCCCCTGTAGCCTGTTGCCCCTACGTTTGCCCTCAGGTTTTTGCCCCCTGTAGCCAGTTGGCCGCTCAGTTTTGCCCCCTTAGACTGTGTGCCCCCTGTAAAGCCTGCTTTTTGTGTCCCTGTAGCTTGTTTTGTCCCCTGTAGTCCAGTTTGGTCCCCTGTAGCCCTGTTTTGCCCCTTGTAGCAATGTTTTGCCCCTTGTAGCTTTGTTTTGCCCCCTGTAGCCTGTTGCCCAGTTTTGCCCAGTTTTGCCCCTGTAGCCAGTTGCCTTCTAGTTTTGCCCACTGTAGCACACGTTGCCCCTGTAGCCATCTGTTTTGTCCCCTTGTATAGCCAGTTTTTCCCCTGTAGCCTGTTTTGCCCCTTTGTAGACTGTTTACCCCCTTGTAGCCTGTGTTGCCCCCTGTAGCCTGTGTTGCCCCCTGTAGCCAGTTCGGACACCCATTAAAACATAAAAACTCACTCTCCTTTCCAGGATCCCCGCAGTGTGTCCAGGTCCCGAGAGCCGGGATCAGTAGTAAGCGGCGGAACGTCATCACACCGCATACATCTCAGATCCCGGGCATTTCTGGGACGGACGGGAGACGTAGACTCTGGTCCAGGGGGCGCGGTGAAAGCATGCGCCTCCTCTGCGACGGCTGCTGTGTATGTATCAGCGCGCTGGACTTCAGAGCGATCATACATTCAGGGGGAGGGAGGCTGGAGGGGAGTGAATCATGTCCTGATAATCCCTGTGCTAGGCCAGCTGTCACTAAGTTTGGTGTGCAGCTGCCGGCCAGAGTTCAGAGGCTAAAGCGGGGGGTCGAGGAGAGCGGCGACCCACATCGGGATGAGCGGTAGCCCCGGCGTAACGGACCTGAGTCGGTGTCTTTTAGCCTAAAAACTTGCTGAAGGCCCCATTCTGCTATATTTGTAACACAGGCGCACTCCAGTATTAGGCCAGTTTCAGGGAGCCCGGCATCTTTATGTGCACTGAGATCAGGGGCATGGTGCGGGAGGCGGGTGCACTACAACTTATTCAAAGAGCTAATTTTAGCTTTAGTACAGCAAATCCATGGGTGCATTACTGATGGTACAGCCAGACCATAGATAAAAAGTGATGTACTGAGCCAGAAGTGTTCACTTTTGTAGCTAGAAAGTGCTAATTCTATGACCGCAGTAGTAATCGGTTCATAGATTCAGGACGCATTCTTATGCTACTAATTGCACGCACAAAATGCTTCACCTAGGCATAAAAAAAAATTACATACCTGTCACACCTAAGGCTGTGTTCACTCGGATTTATTTCGGAGCGGTTGGCGCGTTACTGAGCGCCGGGTTTTGCGCTGCAGTTTCAGCGCATCGTCGGAGTTGTAATTATGGTAATCCATGCTCTCATAGGAGAACAGTGTGATTCCGTCGATCCTCCCCGCTCGGCCTAATCCGCCGCGGGGGGAGAATGTGACATGCACATTAATCCAGGGCAATACGCGTCCGGTGATTATGGAAGTTACGGGCGGCGGGCCGCCCCCGCCCGCCCACGCCCCTTATTCAAGCCGGATTTGCGAGCACAATCCAGGCTAGCCATATTCGGCTTGATTAAGCCTTGTGAACCGGGCCTAAATGGTGCTGGAATTTTTTCCAATTAACGCCACAGAGGTTCAAGATGCAGGTCTGACTCTGTGGACTGTGATTAGATGTCCTTTCCCAAAAACCTGAACGATGGGCGTTCACGCATTTCTTCCAGGATGTATGGACAGTGGCGGAAGTGTCTGGGAGGTATTAGTATGAACGTTTTCTTTCTATATCTACTCATACCCCAACAGACAAATGGCCCGGAACACCCTTTTAAGCCAGAAATCTACTGCAGGTCCCAGGTGGCGCAGATTCTTCTATATAAACAATGTGAATTCACTTTGAAAGAAGACTTCTTTGTAAGTATTTTTATTCTGTCACATTGTGCATTTAAGGTTACATTATAATTACTCGAGTTTTAGCGTGAGTTTTCAGCACATATAAATGAGCTGTATATATGCCATCATCGGCTTTACTCGAGTCGCATGTCGGGCCACATTTGGGCGGTCGTGAGGTGATGGCCCGGGCGGCCAGCACGGTAAACACTCACTTGTACGCGATCTCCTCTGGGATGTCACATACAGCTGATGACCAGAGTACTGACGACAGCTGTAAGGCGTGGGTGCTGCTGGGGCCGTGCGGCTATCGGCGATATTTGCAGCTGTATGCGACTCCTGTGAGCGCATACAGCTTTCTCTCCAGTCACCAGTCGGCGTCCGGGCGCTGCTGTGGCCCGGGCATCGACGGGGATCGCTTCGGCTGTATGCGCCTCTTCTGGGAGTGCTGCCTGCTCCGCAATAGAACTCCGGAAGGCTGCAAGCAGGGACCGGAGTCTCTGGCTCAGGCATTTAGCGCAGCGATGTCATCACGCTGCCGATCTGAAGCGATCCCGATGACTTCACGGGCCTGGCCCCTGTGCCAGAGACGGCAGCCCGGGAGAGTCGGCAGCAGCGAGGGGATGTGGAGGTTAGTGCTAGTTTTGTACTTTTTTTTTTTTTTGTGAAACAAGCATGCCTATAACTGCCTAAATGGGGGAACATATATCTGCCTATGAGGGGGACATAGAAGTGACTAATCTGCTATTATACCTATTTCTGCCTATGAGGGGACATTATACCTGCATATAATAGCCCTATAGTTGCCTATTGGGACATATAACTGCCCTATTACATGCTATGGGGGACATAGGACTTAGACTTGCTGTACCTGCCTATGAGGGACATTAAATCGGCCTATACCTGGCATATGGCCGGACATTTGATTTTTTAAATTTACCAGTAGCTGCTACTTTTTTTACCCTAGGATTATACTCGAGTCAATAAGTCTTCAAAGTTTTTTGTGACAAAAGTAGGTGCCTCGGCTTATACTCGAGTATATACAGTATTTGAACAGCACTTCTCAGCATAAACAGTTTATAGCAAGTTGATAAAAAAATAGTATACTCAGGTATCTTGTGGTGTTCAATGATGTTACTTAGCTCAACTCCTCAGTCGGACATCGGGAAGAGCGTCCCGCACACCTGTGTGTGCGACGTTTCAGGTCACACCCCTTACTCAAGCGTTGCACGGTCGATGAGGTTAAAGATGCATTTTGGTATACAAGAACCTAAGGTTGAGAATATTCATAATAGAATGGTAAAAAAATTAGGCAAAAAAGCCAGTTTGATCCAATAGTGCAGAGCCCATCTATGGAGGTTTTTCAGTGTTTAGTGATAGAAGAAGTAAGGACTAAATGGGAGATATATAAGTGGTAGGCCACTGTCCATGACATCAGGGCCCTCAATGAGTGAAACAAGCTACAAACAGTTGTGTAATGATGATATATTCATTATAAAGAGGCTGAATAAGGGGGGGGGGGGCAATTGTTGTCATGGGCAGGCCTGACCATGTGCTGGGGTAGCTCTTCTTAAACTTTACAAACAAAAGACTAGTATATCAGGAACTTGTCACGGAAGCAACCCTGCGACTCCTCCGTCCCGGGTCGCAGAGCGCGTTCCGTGGTGCTGCGGCTCCCAGTCGGAGCCCCGTTACCGCGCCGTTGGGTTCGGGTCCACTCTTGTCCCAGTACCCGACCGGCGTCTACTTACACCGGGGGTTCCGCGCTCCTGAATTTGTTGTCCCAGTCATCACGGCGCGTGGCTCCGCCCCTAGGGCGCTCGCGGCCAGGCTGTTTGAAATTTAAAAGGTGCAGTGTCGCCGGTAATTGGGTATTGCCGGGCATCTGCCCTAGTTAGGTCTGGCCCTTTTCCCTGCCGGCCCTCGGTCCGGTGATCATTTAGTGTGTTTTACCTCTGGAGAAAGAGTTCTAAGCCGTTTGATCATGTTTTCCGTGTACCGTAAGCCACGCCTTGTCATACGTTTTTCGATACACGAATCTTGCCGCCTTGCCCTGACCTTATGCCTGTCCAAGTCTATGATCCAGTGCCGAATGTCTCTGACTTATTCGGGCCAGCTCTGTCTTCACTACTACATCGTCTTACGAGCTTGCCTGACGGAATATGTATACAGTATCCCCTTTGGGCCGCCACCGCAGGACAAGTGCCCGCAGTGGTAAGACTCGGTAGACTCCACGCCGCAGCAAGTCCTACCCCGCTTTGCGGCGAGGCTCTGGTGAATACCGGGACATATTAGATTCAGTTCCCTGCCGTGGCTTCCACCATCGCCTGCGGTGTCCAGCGGATCCCACTACCAGTCCGTTTTACAGTAGGATCGGCCATGGATCCCGCCAAGGTGTCTTGACGAAGTGTCGCCAGTATTTCCACAGTTGTGGCCTAGAAGTCCAAAACAGATCGCGCAGCAAGGCAACCAGTCGTGCAAACTATCCTCTCTGTGCAGCCTGTCATTGCTCTCTGCCAGCAGCAGTCGGCTGCAGTGGTTCCTCCCGGGGGTAGTTGCTCCAGTCCGGTCCCATGCTGGACGGTTATCCATGCCGACTAAGTTTGATGGGGATTCCAAGGTATGAAGGGGATTCATCACCCAGTGTCCCTGCTTGTGGAAACTCATGGCAGGTCAGTTTCCGTCAGAAAGATCCAAGGTGGCCTCGTGGTCAGTATCCTCTCCGGTTAAAGCCCTGGCCTGGGCAATCCTCTGTGGGACGATGGTGACCAATTGATGGCGATCTAGCGAATTTCTACTTGCGTTCCGGAGTGTCTTCAAGGAACCTGCTCGTGCATCGTCTGCCGAATTCGCCTGTTGAACCTGCAGCTAGGGAACTCCTCCGAGGGTACTACGGCCGTGCACAATTCCACAAACTTAGCATCGGAGCTAGCCGGGACGATGCTGCATTATGCGCCTCGTTCAAAGAGAAGGGGCCTCTCCAGCCCTTTTAAGGATGACGCTCGCCGCACGGGACCTTACGCCTTCTTTAAGCGAGCTTAATCCACCTGGCTAAACCGGTTTGACATACCGATTCGCAGAAAGGGTGAGGAGCTCCGCGCAAGAGCAATGATCACAGCCGTACACGAAGTCCATCTAATACTGAATGCACCGGTTGTTTCTTTCGGCCTCCACCGCATCCTTACCAGCAAGCCGTGGAAGAGGCCATGCAAGTGGTTAGAGCCCACCTGTCTCCGCTTAGAACTTAACCGTCGGCGTAAAGAGTACCTACTGTCTCTACGTGCGGCAGCCAATGATCATCTCCTCCGTTGTTGTCTGCTTTGCCCTACGGCATAGGGGAGAAAGGGATCAACTAGGTACGTGGGAGAAGCATCACCTTAAGCGTGTCAGCCTCTCTCCCGCTGAACATTTCGGTCCTGATGGCAATGAAGCAGTGGACCCCACTTTAAAGTTTCAGCATTCATTGGACTCCGGTTCCGCTGGAAACTTACTGGACGCTGCCCTGGTGTCTAACTCTGCCTCAGTGGTTCACCTGGAGTTTCCTCTGTCCTTTCTACTAAGAGTCTGTGGAGTGATCATCCGTGGACCCAGTCCGTTTCCGTACTGAGCCATTGTACCTCATGTAGGGGGCACTTCACAAAGAAAGTCTATAGTTACTATGTGTTACCCGGTCTTTCTTCGCCGTCATTTTGTGTCTTCATGGCGCAGCGCCATGCCCCGGTGCTGACTGGCAGAGGGCGAGGTTTTGCGTTGGGGCTCAGGATGTGTCGGTCTCGCTGTTTGGTGACTCCTCGCAGGTGCAGCCGTTCTTACGGTACCAGTAAGCCTCTATCGGGGCCCTTCCCGAACGCCTTATCAAGGAGTACAATATGGTGATGTCTTCTCCGTGAAGCAGGCAGAGACCTGCCGCCACATCGTCCTATTTGATTGTCCGATTTGACCTATTGGCCCGGGTAACAGCCCTCCAGGGGCAGGAGGTTATACCCTTATATGTTCCGGAGACAATAGCCATGTCCATGTACATTCATGAGTATCTCCAGAAGGGGTTTATTCGGAAAGTCTCTCTCCCGCAGGGGCAGGATTCTTCTTCGTGTGAAAAGATGGTCGGTTTACCTTGCGGACATGCATTGATTACCGGGGTCTGAAATAAGATCAACGGTGAAGAATACCGTACCCTCTACCGTTGATCACGGAGTTATTTGATGTCTGCAGGGGGCGCAAGGGTTTTCACCAAGTTGGAATCTAAGAGGGGCCTAAAAATTTGGTCCGTATACGCAAGGGGCCGACGAATGGAAGACCGGCCTTAACTCCAGGAATAGGCCAATTCGGAGTACCTGCGTAATGCCATATTCGGACTGTGTAATGCGCCTGCCGTTCAACGTGGAGTCGTTGAATGACATTTTCTGGGATTTCTCTACACATGCGTTGTGGTCTATATGGATGATTTTTTTGGTGTACTCGCCTGACATCGAGACCCACATTGTTCTTGTCCGTCAGGTCTGTTGAAGCGGGCTCTGAGATAATCACTGTATGCCTCAAGCTGGAGAAGTTGCCTCTTCACCAAACCTGCCTTCCGTTTCTGGGGGGTTTAACATTATTTCTGATCGAGGCCTAAGATTAGATCCCTGCAAAAATGTCATGACGTGTGGCAGTGGCCTCGCCCAGTCGGTTTGCGTGCCATACAGCGTTTTTGGGGGTTCTGTAAACTTATTATCGCCAATTTATTCCCCATTTTTACGCTAGTGGCTCCGATGTGGCTCTCAATAAGGAAACACGCTAAACCCACCAGCGGCCCATCCGAAGATGAGGAGGCATTCGCGCAAAGCTCAGTTTGGGCCGGGCTTTTCATGAATCTGTCCTCTCGCAGCTGGACCCCGGGGTAACCCTTGCACCTTGGAAGTGGGATGCCTCGTCCGTGGGGTCGGGGGCACATCCTTACGCAAAAAGGGCCTACGGGCAGACCCGTTACGTGTGGCTTCTTTTCCATGACGTTTTTTCTCCCGGCACGTAAGGAAACTACACGATAGGCAACGTGGTTGCTGAGAAATGAAGTTGGCTTGGAGTATGGCGATACCTATGGCAGGGGGCTCGCCATTCCCATCTGAATATTTCGGACCACAAAAACACTTTAATACATCCAGACGGCTCCAGCGTCTTAAACCCACAGCCAGGCCGTTGGTGGTCGCTTTTCTTTTTCAGGTTCGATCTACCATATTCACTTAGGCCCGCGGAGAAGAACATTCATGGCTTGCGACGCCCTTTCCGGGCTTCTGACGTTGGTGGGGTGAGGAGTCTTACTTCAGAGTCATTAATTCCCCCAGAACGCCTTATCTCGGTGCTCAGTTGGACCTCCGGAAGGTTAATCAAGGGTGGACTACGTCCGACCTGTCTCCGCAGATGCATCCTGAAAATGGGGCCTTTGCTCTTTGGTGGCCGGTAATCCAGCGTCGAAAGACGTTCCTTTTGATATCCCGGTTCTATTGGTTGGACAGAGTCATCAAGGATGATCAAGGGATTTCGTTCAGGCCTGTAACTCACTGTGCCCGCTAAAAGAGCCTCGTCTCAAGCCGGCTGGTCTACTACACCCTCTACCCATTCCAGACGCAAACTTGGACTTCTTTACGATGGACTTTATAACGATCATCCCTCACTTCTGGCTGGCAATCACCGTTAATTTGGGTGGACTACTGACTCGGATTCTCATGTTGGCGCTATTTTGCCACTCTGCTGGGCCTGCCCATCGGCCTACCGCCCTGGCGGAGCATACCTTTTCCTACATGTGTTCCGTCTGCATGGGACTCCGAAGCAATTCGTCTCGGATTCGGGGAGCCAGTTTGGTTTTCCCAAGTTCTGGCGTTGACCTGTGTTCCCAACTCCAGGTGAAGCTCGACTTCTCGTCTGCTTACCACCCGCAGACGAAATGGCCAGGTGGAGAGAGTAACCTGGATCTTGGGTGGTTATCTAAGCCACTTCGTTTCAGACACTCCAAAGCGTTTTGGTTCCTATATTGTGCGTATGGGCGGAGTTCTAGATAACTCCGAGACTCAGTTCAGCAGCGGGTTCTCTCCCTTCTACATTTGTATAACGGTTCTGCATCCCGCCCAGCTATCCCTCTGGCATACTACTTCCGTAGGTCATGCGGAGGATCGCACTGGTTCAGGGACTAAAAGATCAATCTGGTCACGACCGCCCAATCTCTGCTCCGCGCCTTCCAGATGCGACGAAGACCCAAGCCAAGAAAGGATGAAGTCCCTCCTCCTGTCTTCTCCCCAGGTTGTCATGGTGTGGCTGTCGGCCAGATATGTACGTCTCTAAGATTGCCCTCCTACATATTTGGGACCTCCAGCTTCCTGGGACCCTTCGAGGTTATCACCAATATTAATCCGGTTTCTTGACAAACTCAGTTAGGCTTTACAAACTCCAGGCTTCTCCCCACCATTGAATTGCCTAACTCGTCCCACGTCTCTACTAAAACCCCTGGTCCTTAACCGTTTCTCTCTGAAGTCCATCCCTCCTCCACAATAGATGATGCTATCCAATGTCTTTGAAGTCAAGGAGATCACTTGCGTATGAGCGAGAACTAGTGGGAAAACGGTACTGTCTGGATTGGATGGAAGGGGTTTGGTCATGATGAGAGGTCTTGGGAGCCGGTGGAGAATATTCCTGAATCCGTAATTCTATTACAGAGATTTCTTCGATCCAGTAAGTGTGGGGTGGGCACATGGGGGAGGTGGGCCCAAGGGGGGGTGTTTCTGTTACGGGACGCCCCTGCGGACTCCGTCCCGGGTCGCAGGCGCGTCTGTGCTGCGGTCCCAGCGGAGCCCCTCCCGCACGTCGGGGTTCGGGGTCCACTCTGGTCCAGTCACCCGCGAGTCTACTTACCCGGCCCCGGCGCTCCTGCTCAGTTAGTCCCAGTCCCAGGCGCGGTGGCCCGCCCCTAGGGCGACTGGCTGCGCGGCCCGTGTTCTTGTAATTTAAAGGTGCAGTGCGCCGGTAATTGGGTATTGAAAGGGCACTGCTCCTATTTAGGTATGGCCCCTTTCCCTGCCGGCCCTCGACGGATCCTTAGTGTGTTTTTTACCTCTGGAGAAAGCGTTCCTAAGCCTTGTATTGTCTTACTTTCAGTTTAACGTACCCCCTTGCATACATTTATCGACCACGAATCTTGCCGTGCCTTTTTTTTTTTTTTTTTTTTTTTATTTTTGCCAGGGACCTTCTGCCTGTCCACGTATATGATCCAGGTGCCGCATTGTCTGATCCTTCTGCCTGTCCCCGACTACGAGCTTCCCTGACGAATCTGTACTACGTCTACCCTTGGCCGCCACCACAGGCAAGTCCCGCCAGTGGAAACGACCTGGTAGACTCCCGCCGCAGCAAGTCCATCCCGCTTTGCGGCGGGCTCTGGTGAATACCGGGACCTACTTAGATTCCGTTCCCTGGTGTGGGCTTCCACCATCGCCTGCAGTGGTCCAGCGGATCCACCACCCGTCCGTTACAGAACTGTTGAGTAAACCAACTAGTGAATATCAAAAAATCATTAATTATATAAATGAAGAAGCATGTACCATGGGTATAATTACGATGGCCATGAGTAACATGTTGAAGGTACAAAATCCTTGTGTGCCAGTAGCTTATTTTGTTCCAAAGATTCATAAATCTTTATCAGCACCACCTTACAGACCAATAGTGTCAGGCATTGGTTCCATATTGGAGCCATTAGCTGTATACATTGACGGATATTTACAATAAATGGTCAAGAGACTGCCAAGATGTCTTGCGGACACTCAGCAGTTCCTGGTTGATTTACAACAGATAAATGAACCTGAAACAAATTGGATATGTACACTAGATGTTGGTAGTTTATTCACCAACATTCCGTATGATGAGGGCTTTACAGCAGTACAAGAAGCGCTATCTTCAGATCCTGAAAGGTACAGCGCCCTGGAATCAAGGGAGCTCCAAAATAAATGATAATAATAATAATAATCCTACCATATCTAATCTGCTGCTTACGTTCTTGTTAACATTATTGGAAATGGTTTTGAAGAAAAACTATTTCAGATTTGGAGAAAAATATTATTCACAGCTACAAGGCTCTTCAATGGGCTCTCCGGTAGCCCCTAGTGTGGCTAATCTACACATGGCCGCCTTCGAAGAGAGGTATGTCCAACAGTCTGAATATATAACTAAAATAGGCAGCTGGGAGAGATATGTGGACGATGTCTTTATGACATGGAAAGGAACAGAAAATTAATTATTAGAATTTTTGGAATATATCAATGGATGTCATCCATTGATTTAATTTACACTAAGAAGAGATCAGAATAGGATTGAATTTTTAGATGTAGAAGTGACTCGTGATAAAATCAATAAGAAGTTTTCAACTACATTAGCCAACGGATCGTAACAATATGCTGCATAAGTCCAGTTACCATGCACTGGGCCGCCATACAGGGGGTACAGCCGGTACTCCTGTATGGGGCCCGGTGGAATAAGGGGGCCCGCTGCAAGCGGGCCTCCTTATTCCTCATGGCAGAGAGACGCCCGGTGGCGCAGCCGCCGAACCATGCTCAGGCTGGTCCACAGTGTGGGCCCCGAGCTCGTGTGGGCCCCGGAGGCAGTGCCGTCGCTCCCCGGGGCCCGGCGGCGCATCCGGTCACTGAACGCCCGGGCCCTGCATCCCGAGCGCTCAGAGACCGGCCTGGGAGTTGGGGACGAATGTCCCTGACTCCCGGGGCTGCGCGGTGTCAGCGGAGCACAGCGCCACTAGCGCTGCGGTCCGGTGATCTCCCTGGCAGGCTGAAGGCGTTTAGGCCTTCAACCTGCCAGGCGCCGGCCCCTACTGCTGACGTAGAAGCGCGGTGACGTCACTTCACCGTGCCGCCTATGCAGGACCGCAGTAGCCGGCGGGAAGCGCCCGGGAGCGGCAGGAGCGGGAGCGAGGCTCAGGTAAGTGTTTTTTTGGGGTTTTTTATATATACAAGAAAGCGGGCCCTGACTCTGCCTACAAACTAAAGGGGCTCTGACTCTGCCTACAAACTAAAGGGGCCCTGACTCTGCCTACAAACTAAAGGGGGCCCTGACTCTGCCTACAAACTAAAGGGGGCCCTGACTCTGCCTACAAACTAAGGGGGCCCTGACTCTGCCTACAAACTAAAGGGGGCCCTCACTCTGCCAACAAACTAAAGGGGGCCCTGACTCTGCCTACAAACTAAATGGGGGCCCTGACTCTGCCGACACACTACAGGGGTCCCTGACTCTGCCTACAAAATAACGGGGGCCTGACTCTGCCTACAAACTAAAGGGGCCCTGACTCTGCCTAAAGGGGGCCCTGACTCTGCCTACAAACTAAAGGGGGCCCTGACTCTGCCTAAAGGGGGCCCTGACTCTGCCTACAAACTAAAGGGGCCCTGACTCTGCCTACAAACTAAAGGGGCCCTGACTCTGCCGAAAGGGGGCCCTGACTCTGGCTACAAACTAATGGGGGCCCTGACTCTGCCTACAAACTAATGGGGGCCCTGACTCTACCTACAAACTAAGGGGGCCCTGACTCTACCTACAAACTAAGGGGGCCCTGACTCTGCCTACAAACTAATGGGGGCCCTGACTCTGCCTACAAACTAAAGGGGGCCCTGACTCTGCCTAACACTAAAGGGGGCCCTGACTCTGCCTAAAGGGGGCCCTGACTCTGCCTAAAGGGGGCCCTGACTCTGCCTACAAACTAAAGGGGGCCCTGACTCTGGCTACAAACTAAAGGGGGCCCTGACTCTGCCTACAAACTAAAGGGGGCCCTGACTCTACCTACAAACTAAGGGGGCCCTGACTCTACCTACAAACTAAAGGGGCCCTGACTCTGCCTAAAGGGGGCCCTGACTCTGCCTACAAACTAAAGGGGGCCCTGACTCTGCCTACAAACTAAAGGGGGCCCTGACTCTGCCTACAAACTAAAGGGGGCCCTGACTCTGCCTACAAACTAAAGGGGGCCCTGACTCTGCCTACAAACTAAAGGGGGTCCTGACTCTGCCTAACGTTAAAGGGGGCCCCTGACTCTGCCTAACCCTAAAGGGGGCCCCTGACTCTACTTAAACATAAAGAGAGCCCTGACTCTACCTAGACATAAAGAGGGCCCTGACTCTACCTAAACATTAAGAGGGCCCTGACTCTACTGAAACATAAAGGGGGCCCTGACTCTACTTAAACATAAAGAGGGCCCTGACTCTACTTAAACATAAAGAGGGCCCTGACTCTACTTAAACATAAAGAGGGCCCTGACTCTACTTAAACATAAAGAGGGCCCTGGCTACCTACAAACTAAAGGGGGCCCTGACTACCAACAAACTAGCTAAAAGGGGGCCCTAACTACCTACAAACTAAAGGGGACTCTACCTGCACACTAGCTAAAGGAGGCCCCGACTTCCTGCACACTAGCTAAAGGAGGCTCCTAACTACCTGTATACTTCCTAAAGGGGCCTGCTTATCTACCTGGGGGCTATTTACCTACCCACCCATGGCTAGGTACCCACCAACCTACCAGGGGCCGGCCTACCAACTTACCCAGCTGGGGTCTACTTACCTAAATAGGGCCTGTCTAATTACCTGGGGCCCTGCACATTTGCCAACCTACCTAGGGTCTTGTCTACCAACCTGGTAATATAATTGTGAGGGGAGCAGCCCATAGTTGTAGCATTATTCTCAGGGGGTTTGTTCTCTCCCACACCTCCAACCCTTAGGATATAGGCCTCTAAGTTATGGCTTGTACCTGCTCTCTCACCCCTGGGAGGTTTGTACAGAGGTGGGAATAGATTAAAAAGATGTGGAAATTGAGGATTCTAAGATATTTGTTGTAATTCTGCAGGGATGTGTTGTGGCTGGGACTACACATCATGGCGGTGTGGAACGGGGATGCAGAAGAGAAGGGAAAAAGAACAACTCAAGAGAAGGAGAACGGACTCATCAGATAAGACGTTCCGGTGAGTCCTGGATGTCAGGGGTTATTTTACTTCTTTACTGGATCAGTGCTGTATTCACTGTAATGTGATGTGACCCGAGCTGGTGTCAGATCACTATGTAGTCTCAATATGGCGGTGTTGTAGGTTATATCGGCGTTAGTTTAGTGGCAGCGCACATGTGTTCCTGATTGTAAAAGAGAGAACACCTCACCCCGTGATAGGAGTTAGACTTTAACTTTCTTGCTGGTATTTATTTTAGAAGGTGGTGAGGTGCGCGACCAAGGGAAACGGGGTGGGGGATATTGTATGTGGGTGGAGGGGGTATTGTATGTGGGTGGAGGGGATATTGTATGTGGGTGGAGGGGGATATTGTATGTGGGTGGAGGGGGATAGTGTATGTGGTTGGAGGGGAAAGAGTATGTGGGTGGAGGGGGATATTGTATGTGGGTGGAGGGGGATATTGTATGCGGGTGGAGGGGGATATTGTATGCGGGTGGAGGGGATATTGTATGTGGGTGGAGGGGATATTGTATGTGGGTGGAGGGGGATATTGTATGTGGGTGGAGGGGGATATTGTATGCGGGTGGAGGGGGATATTGTATGTGGGGTGGAGGGGGATATTGTATGTGGGTGGAGGGGGATATGGATGGAGCTACTTAGCCCTGTGTCTATGATATGTGAGACAGACAGATATGTGACTCACTTGGTATAGTACTACACAATATAGTTCTTTTTTGTATACTGTATTATGTGGTAAAACGGGCGCATTTATATCCTAGAGGCCGTTTTTTTTTGCTGGGGTAGGGGCGATCGGGTTGCTGGGGGTGGGGCGGTCGGGTTGCTGGGGTCGGAGGTTACAGAGGGGGGGGGGGCCCAGGTGCTTCAGCTGTATGGGGCCCTGAAATTTCTGTTGGCGGCCCTGACCATGCACCCCAGGTATTCTCAGGAATCCCTATGGGTCAGTTCACACGAGCAAGGCGCATTTGTTCAGACGACAACAATATAATGAACAGAAAGTAAAATTAATAAACAAATTTGTAGAAAAAGGATACAAACAAGAAGAGATGGCAAGAATAGGTAATGAGATAGGAAGAAAAGATAGAGAACAACTGATGAAAAAAGTACAAAAGAAAAAACAAAATACCAGACAGGTATTTGTAACCACAATGATAAGGAAAGCAATAAATCGATATTGGCACATCATCCTGAAGGTCGATTAATATTGTCACATATTTAAGTAAAGGCCTATGTGTATATTTAAGAGAGGAAAATCGATTGGAGATCAGGTGGTAAGGTCTGATATAAGGAAGAAATTTAAAACTCGACAACAGAAGCTAAACACACAAAAGCAAGGCACATTTCCATGCATGTCATGTATTAATTGTAACAGCATTATTAGAGGTCCTTATTATATGCATCCCACAAAAGGACACAAAATAAAAATATTTGGTAATCACACATGTAACAGTAAGAATGTAGTGCCCTTGTGGTAAAACGTACGTTGGGCAGACAAGCCGCCCAATAAGACAGGATAACAGAGCATAGATCAGCGATATGAAATTATGCAAAAAAGACAACTCAGGATAGTGAACAGAATGAGACCAGCAGGTATGGTGAGACAACAGTAGCGCGCCACTTCAGTGAGCTGAGACATCAAGTCAGCGAATTGAGGTGGTGTGTGCTAGAAGAGGTAATCAGCAGCGAAGGAAACATTGTGACAGCACTTCTCAAAAGGGAAGCGTTTTGGATTTATAGGTTAGAGACCTTGGTCCGTAAGGGACTAAAAGAGGCTTTTAGTTTAAAATGTTATTTATAAATAAATAGGCAGTAGTAGTAACAGCGTATGAGAAAAGGAAGTGTTTACAATTTTATGAATGGAATACCATGTGATCGTATGTTGCTACTTAAGCAGGAGGAAGAGTGCATTGTGCATGCTTGAGAAAGGAATAATCTCATTCTGAAACGTCGCGGGTTAATGTGAAGCAGCTCTGTTGTCAGTCCATACAGCCATACCTGAGGAGTGGATTACATCAAGAGAATGGACTTTATGCGCTAAGTATCCTACAGTTTTATATCATCTTCTGCACTACAGTCATTTTGGATGTAAAGATTTTGCATTATATAAAAAGTTTATACACTATCTACAGTGTCTCTGTGTTGCATATTGTTGAAGAATAAAAATACGTAAAAGAAGATGTTTTCAAAGTGAATCCACATTGTTTATATGGACTGTGAGTGTGAGGTGAAGAGAGAGACCTCATTGTGGATTCTTATTTGGATACTCGGGTTCCAGTGATATACGGTGTTTGGTGATTTATTGGCGCAGATTATTCCTATCAGGAGCACAGACACTGAAAGATGCACAAGTCTGAATACATTCTCCCCAGTGCATCTTTTCAGATCAATAACTTGTGTTACGTTCTCTGGGATGTGAAGGCGATGATTTTGCATCACCCGTTTTGAATCACTCTGCACCATAGTTGCTTGGGGGGCTTTGAACAGACATTCTGATCTTTTGGCACTAGATGGCAGCAGAGTTAATGAGTTTGATGTTGAGCTCGGAGGGGCCAGTAATAGCACATAGGGATAGATTTATTAAGACTGGTGTATGACATACCAGTCTTAAAAAAATAGATTATTTATTGTGAATTGCAAAATATTCCTGAAAAGGCCCACACTTTTTAATTCATTAACGCAATCTAGACTGTCTTAAAGACAGAAAATAAACTACGAATTTACAGTTTCTATCACTTAGTGGTATAAAAAAGTCTCAACTTTCAGTGCATGGTATTTGTGCAAATATTTCCTGTCCTTTTAGAAAGTGCTGAAAAATATAGGAGGGCTTAACCAGTAGCGGACCTGGCTTACAAATTTCTAAAACAGTCATCATCAATAAAACAGCGCAAATTGTAGCATCAAGTACAACTTTTTTGTGTCAAAAAACGGACACGAATTGTTCGGACTAATCCTCTCATAAAGTTTACTCTGTTCTGAGCTTCCATGATGGGGTTTGTGGTACTGTGTGGTTCTCGGAGTCTATGTGAAACATACTGAGCCTTAATAAGTCTAAAAATATATTAAAGTAGTTAGAATATTAAGTGCTTACTTTAGGGGTCCTGCACACGGCAGATACATCAATTCCAATGGGCAGTTAGGATGTTCTCACACCCACTGGACACCAGGATTTATACTGAACATAGATATGATGTTTGGTACTGTCATATACAGAGGTTCCAGAGGGGTAATATCAAGGCACAGGGTACACAATTTGGAGGGTAGAGAATTGGATCCCACTGCTGGCCTTAATGATGTGCCAGGCCAGGGAAGGGAAAATCACATGTAGAGGGGTCAGGGTAATGTGGGGATGACCAGGGATAACCCTACGCAACAACAGCTCACACTCAGCTCTCTTTTAGCCTACACTACGAGCAGCACACGTACCCCCCACACGGTCCAAACTCCAACAACAGACGCTGTCACTATCTTTATAGAAAGGAATCTACGCTACCAGTCATGTGCACAAGCAGTCACTTAAACTCTTCAGAAATATTTGGGTTCATTAGGGCAACAAGGAAAAGGAAAAGTGTTACGCTTTGTAAGGCCGCAGCTGGAAGAGTCTGATATGGCATATACATACCAGCCAGGTTCTGGACATATGTCTGGGGAGTCCAGGACACATAAGGAGCCTTGGTGGAGTGAAAGGCCATTGTTAAATAGGTGTCGACAGTATAGACTGTCAACCTATGTTTAATCTGTTGGTTAGTACGGCTTCCAGCCATTCCTGGGTCGGCCTTTCATTGGGAGTAAGCATAGAGCAGGGTGGGTGCTTACTCCCCATGGTCCACTCCAGGATTTCCCTGCTGTATATAAGGTCAGCAGGTAGCTGACTGGTCGTCGGCTGTACCTCCAGTCTACCTTCTGGGCTGGAGGTGTTCACACTGGTGGGAGCCAGTGTTGGATCTACTAAGGTGCTAGTGAGGAAACTAGACCAATGTTAGTAAGCGCTCAGACGAGCAAGAGTTTTTCTTTATGTTTATTTGCTGTGCATGTTTTGCCATCCGTTTTGTTCTGCTTCTACAATAAACCCACGGACAAAGGAGCCATTTGTACCTGACATCTGCCTGTCTCATGCCTGAAGGACTTATGCTGTGATCCCAGAGCTGTGCAAGCTTACAGCTTTAATATAAAGGTACAGTGCTTGGTTACAAAAACTGCAAAATAACAGACCTACCTAAAAACATGCAGAACAGTATGTAAACAAAAGGCATAAAATAACGAAAAGCAGACCTTCACCCATTCAGTTGGTACAAAAAGGTCCCACTGAGGAGTGCAGCACTGAAGATAAATGGACAGACCTACTCTTGGTGGTAATTCCTGGCTCGTCTCCTGGTCTGTTAGGTTAAGCCCACACAGCACACAAAAACAGTCAGATTGTGGGTGGTTTTAGTATTTTGAAACCGCTGAAAATCAGACCATGCAAGCCCATTGACTTTAATACAAAAAACGACCTGTAGTCTTATCTACACAGGTCATTTTTTTTCTGCTTGTTTTCGGGCACTGGCAGATTTAGGAACTTATTAAATCCGCCGGCATCTTCTGTTTTGCTGTCGGTCTCCCGTATAATTTGCAGACAGAAAAAAAACTAAAACTGACCATGGTTTTTGTGAAAACAGTGACAAGAACCATGGTCTTGCATCGGACACAAAGCTGCCGGCTTTCCGACGGTTTTTGTCCTATGCTGTGTGTATGTAGCCTTACACCCCAAGATGTTTTATGGAAACTCCAACCCCACCCCCCAGCCTCTCCTCCTGCTTAGATCACAGATGGCTAATTACATGCACTGGACACTAGGAAAGTCATAATTTCCAGCTTCTGCCACAACTCCTCATAGAAGTTTCCTAGACAGATATCATGAATGCTAAGTTCCCAAGTATGAATTTACCAGCCCAGGCCTACCAAATATGAATATGAGACATTCAAAATTCTTGTGAACGAAACAGGGCGTGTGGCTGGGTTCCTTGGCCATAATCTCATGATTGAGTTATGGAAAACATGGACTATGGCCAAGATTTCTTTGATGAATAATTCTTCCCATTGTTCTATTCCATGTGCTCAGCTACCTAAGGGTCCTGGTGACAGATAGTCTGGCTTAAGTTTACCTCTCTCCCACTTTTCTAATCAAGAAGTCTGTGTTAATTGCAGGGCTGTGGAGTCAGAGCCGTAGAGTTGGAGTCGTTATAAAATGGAGCTGCTCTGACTTTCAAAATATATAATAAATTGGTCCAGTTAGTTCTATATAGTGCCAAGAGTAAGAGGAATTGGCTCCGGCCAGTGCTCCTGCTCCCATATCTTCAGCCTCCTCAGATGAGGAGTTTAATTTTGAAAAGTATTTGGATGACATGGAGCAGGCAAAGCGTTGCCGCAGGGAAAAACAGATTGACCAGATTTCAGAAAATGTTTTCACCTGCTTTCAAAGAAGTAAAAGAGTTCAACTGTTCATCAGAACTGACTGTGCAGGACAAAGCCATCTTAAGAGCATTATAGGCTCCCAGGCATAACACTGCAGTGAGCCCTGCCCAAATACATGACATCACACATGCCTCTAGCCACCCCCAAGCTCACTCATTTTATCACGCCACTTATGTCTGGGAACCACCAGCCTGCAGCCTACAAGACTAATTGGCAGGGCAGGGAGCCTTTGGCTCCCTTCTCCACCATGGTTTTTAACTGTTTGCACATCCTAAAAACACACAGACAGTTAAATAAGCAAAGCCAACCAAGGGATCCAGGGTATATTTTCTGTATTCGTGTGACATACAAATACCACCTGGGGCCCCCATACTTGTATGCCTAATGGAAACGATGGCCCTGGTGCAGGAGGCAACTTTTTTATACCCTGAGATTGTTAGAGATGTTGCCCCTATGGTCACTGCTTTGCCACCAACCCAAGTTAGTGTAGAGAGGTCGTTCTCTAGCCTGGAAGTAATGGGATAAGATTTGAGGTCATCTATGATGGAGGATCTGATGGAGGCGATACTATTCCTCAGAACAAATTCACAGACTCCACAAATGTTATTCAGGAAGTTTTTGTTGAAAACTTTTTTCCCACTTACTGCAGCATTTTGTGTATTTACAATTTTTTTAAGTTTTTTGGGTTCTAAAGTCATATCCAATAAATACACTCACCGGCCACTTTATTAGGTACACCTGTCCAACTGCTCGTTAACACTTAATTTCTAATCAGCCAATCACATGGCGGCAACTCAGTGCATTTAGGCATGTAGACATGGTCAAGACAATTCCTGCAGTTCAAAACCGAGCATCAGTATGGGGAAAGAAAGGTGATTTGAGTGCCTTTGAACGTTGGCATGGTTGTTGGTGCCAGAAGGGCTGGTCTGAGTATTTCAGAAACTGCTGATCTCCTGGGATTTTCACGCACAACCATCTCTAGGGTTTACAGAGAATGGTCGAAAAAGAAAAAACATCCAGTGAGCGGCAGTCCTGTGGGCGGAAATGCCTTGTTGATGCCAGAGGTCAAAGGAGAATGGGCAGACTGGTTCGAGCTGATAGAAAGGCAACAGTGACTCAAATAGCCACCCGTTACAACCAAGGTAGGCAGAAGAGCATCTCTGAACGCACAGTACTGCGAACTTTGAGGCAGATGGGCTACAGCAGCAGAAGACCACACCGGGTGCCACTCCTTTCAGCTAAGAACAGGAAACTGAGGCTCCAATTTGCCCAAGCTCATCGAAATTGGACAGTAGAAGATTGGAAAAACGTTGCCTGGTCTGATGAGTCTCGATTTCTGCTGCGACATTCAGATGGTAGGGTCAGAATTTGGCGTCAACAACATGAAAGCATGGATCCATCCTGCCTTGTATCAACGGTTCAGGCTGGTGGTGGTGGTGTCATGGTGTGGGGAAATTTTCTTGACACTCTTTGGGCCCCTTGGTACCAATTGTTCATCGTTGCAACACCTTGTGGAATCTATGCCACGAAGAATTGAGGCAGTTCTGAGGCAAAAGGGGGTCCAACCCGTTACTAGCATGGTGTACCTAATAAAGTGGCCGGTGAGTGTATATTTCACATCGACAAGCAAAAGGGTAACAATGTTTTGAACTTTTGACTTTCAGGCTCCATATCTCACCATCCACTACAGCTTTGAATGTGAGACTACCATCCTTTTATAGACAATCATCTTACCTATCTCATACATCAATATGGTTTGCAACTATTTAGCATCTGCTTAGTTCTGCAGATTCTTCTCATGTAACTGCATTGTTACTGTTTTGTTCCTGGTGGTGGGACAATTTTTTTCTTCTTGTTACTACAAATTACAACCTGTCCTCACATTCCCTAATAGCTCAGTGTGTTATTAGGCTGATTCCCAAGCGAAAAGTCACTGGTTCGAGCAGCCATGAAGAAGATTTCCCAGGAAAAGAGAAGCAGCATCATCCAGCTCATCGATAGCGGTCTACCGTCCAAGAAAATTGCCAAACTGCATCATGTGAGGCCCTGACAGCTGAAATATCAGAGGGGGAAATATCAGCGGCAACAAGTCGCTCATTACAAGGTCGATCAGTTCTGACGTGACAGACCCGGCAGTGGAGGAGGCTCAGATACTTCGTAATATTGAGATCACAGACATCCATGCAAGCACGGGGCGCATCACACAGGTCTGGAATGGGGATAGAAAGGTGAAGAAGCCGCCACTTCAATCTCGTCATAAGAAGCGTCGGCAAAGAGTTTACAAAAAAGTACAAAAAATGAAAGACTGGAAACAGGTGATTTGGAGCCATGAGATGAAAGTCACTAGACCGGGCTCTGATGGGGGCAATGGGTTTGTAAGAATCAAGGGAAAAAGGGGCGAACGGAGCGAGAAGCTGGAAGAACTTGTCAAGTTTGGTGCAGGAAACCTGATGATATGGGGATGTGTCACAGCCAAAGATGTTGGATACTTGACCAGGATCGATGGTGACCTCAATGCTGAGCTCTGTGTGAGGATCCTACAAGATGAGTTACTTCATACACTCGAGTACATAGTGTTCCAGCAGGACAATGACCTGAAGCATACATCAAGGTTGAAGAAGGAACGGTTCAATGACAATGAAGTGGAGTTGCTGTATTGTCCTCTACAGTGCCCAGACCTCAACCCAATCCAACACTTGTAGGTAGAGTTGAAAAAAAAGCTGTATTCGTACCCAAATCCAGTCTACACCAACATTGGGAACGTGTAGAAGAGACCTGGGATCAGATTTTGGTCAAGACCTGCTTGAATCTGATCCAGAGCCCAGAAGGATTCAGGCAGTATTGAAAGCCAAAAGGTGGATTTACCAAATATTGACAAAATAATAAAAATTAGCATTTTGATTTCTAGGAGCAAAACAGTAACAATGCAGTTACAGGACAAGAATCTGCAGAACTAAGCAGATGCTAAATACTTGCAAGTCCAATTTATGTATAAGATTGGTAAGATGATTGTCTATAAAATGATAAAGGCCTCAGGTATAAAGCTGTAGTGGATGATAGATATGGAGCCTGAAAGTCGAAAAAGCAAAACATTGTTACCCTTTTGCTTGTCAGTGTGTGTTCTACCTAAATAGTTTGATTATTGTATCATAAGGTGATAAACAGCCTGATGTGACCATTTTACTACAGTAAAGTTATCACTTAAACATGCGCCATGTATGAGGGAGTCAGGAGTTGAAGACGGGAGGCAAGGAAATTGAGGAGTTGGAATCGGAGCTTTGGCTTACCGACTCCACAGCCCTGGTTAATTGGCATAGCTGCAAGAAGGACCCACTATGACTGTCTGCCAAACAGGCCCCCACAAACCCCCCCCCAGCAACTCCATCGCCCCACACCCAGCAAACCCCCCCCCTCCCACGCCAGAAAAAAATGCAATTGCGCCAGCGGTATTTGCTGGTTCTTGTATACGTATTGACCCGCATAATACATAAACTGTACATTGTAAATGGTAATAATTACCCCCTTGGTTCCCTGGTAGTTAGGTATATAGCCTCCCCCCCCCCATAGGTAGGTAGGTAGTGGGCCAACCATAGGTAGGTAGCCGGATAGTGGACAGGTAAGGGTATCCCCCGTAGGTAGGTGGGAGGTGGTCGGGTAGCCAGTCAGGGAGGTAGGTAGCCAGGGAGGTAGGTGGCTGGGTAGCCAGTCGGGTAGCCAGGGAAGTAGCCAGTCAGGTAGCCAGGTAGCCATGAAGGTAGGTGGGTAGGTAGCTGGGTAGCCAGGGAGGTAGATAGCTGGGTGGGTAGGTAGCTGAATAGTCGGGTGGGTAGGTAGCTGGGTGGGTGGAGACCCCTAACATGGTTGGGGGCAGGAGAAAACGCGGCAGTTACAGCTACACTTAATATACTCATAGAGTCATCCACTTCTCCTGAGCTGTAACTGGAGCCGGGCCCTCCTCTCTCTCTGTCCGCACCGCTTCTGGCCAATGGCGGGATGTGGGGCAATTTGAATCAGTGAAGTACCGCCCACGGGGCAGGTCCTCACTAATTTAATTAGTCGTCCCACCCGCCGGCAGAGAGAGAAGAGGGCCCAGCTACTCCGGTCACAACGCGCAGGAGAAGTGGATAACTCTATGTGACGGTCATTGAGCGCATCGACCTCAGCAGTGCCTGGCCCCATATACAGCGGCGCAGGCGCCGCACACATCATCATGCCTGTGGCCTGTTCTCTCTTCCATTATGGCGAAACAAGGGGGCGGTACCTGCCGGTGGTGGTGGCCCCTCCTTGTTTCACAGACTGGCCAGACCCCATACTGGAGTGCTGCCTGTACTGCCCTAATGGCAGCCGTGCTGCCAAACATCCCCCACTAGTATCACATGACTGCAACAGTTTCATGAAAAGATCATATCAATACAATATTTATATATAAAACATTTAGGCAAACCTGAATTAAACCTTTGACCCCAGAAAGTTATTTTCCATGCAAACCCCCATCCCTTTATGAAGTAGCACGAAAAATTTACTCACTGGTCATTTCACGAAGCCCATCTACATGGCATGTAGTCCATGTGAGATAACCCTTCTGCCCCATCACTGGGACAGTCCTCCAATGCCAGGGTCTATGGCTTTCCGGTGCCCTGTAGAACATGATTTTGGAGCACCATTTCCATAATGATCAGTGGAATTTATTCCCCTTTCAATTTCTGGACTATCATATATCATGTGCTGAAATGCATCCACTGGGCTGCTAATATCACACATTATAGCAACTCTGCAATTGGTATCTAGAGGCATACTGCAGGCCCTGGTGAATAGTCTTGGCAGAGAGTATCCCACAGTTTTGGCTTAGATACAACAGCTCGACAGGTAATATCACACCCTATAGGTTAAGGTACATTCACTGAGCTGCTAGTATCATACATAACAGAATTAGATACATTTTCATTGTTCTCAACAGTTGGAGATACATAAGCAGGCTTAGATACAGTTGAAACCAGAAGTTTCCATACACTATATAAAATGCCCCATCTGCAGGTTTTTCTCACTATCTGACATGAAATCAGAAGAAACCTTCCCCGTTTTAGGTCAATTAGGAACCAAAATTATTTATATTTGCCAAATGCCAGAATAATGAGAGAGAATTTTTAAGGCATTTTTATTACTTTCTGCAAAGTCAAACGTTTCCATACATTTCATTAGTATTTGGTAGCTTTGCCCTTAAACTGTTGGACTTGGCTCAAACATTTTGGATCCTTTCACAACCTTCTCACAATAGTTGGCAGGAAGTGTTGCCCCTTCCTCCTGACAGAACTGGTGTAACTGAGCCATGTTTGTAGGTCGCCTTGCTCGCACCGGCCTTATCAGCTTTGGCCATACATTTTCAATAGGTTTGAGATCAGGACTTTGTGATTTGTGACTTGGTTCTCCTTAAGCCACTTTGTAACCAGTTTGGTAGTAGTGTCAGGTCATTGTCCATTTGAAAGACCCATTTCCGCCCAAGCTTTAACTTCCTGGCTGATGGCTTGAGATGTTGCTTCAGTATTGACACATAATCTTCTTTCCTCATGATGCCATCAATTTTGTGAAGTGCACCAGTCCCTCCAGCAGTAAAACCACCCCACAACATGATGCTGCCACCCCCCGTGTTTCACAGTTGGGATGGTGTTCTTAGGCTTCCAATCTTCTCCCTTTTTCCTCCAAACATAACGACGGTCATTATGGCCAAACATTTCAATTTTAGTTTCATCAGGTCACAGGACACGTCTCCAAAAATGTAGGTCTTTGTTCCTGTGCATTCGCAAACATTAATCTGGCTTTTATATGTTTCTTTTGGAGTAATGGCTTCTTCCTGGCAGAGTGGCCTTTCAGCCCATGGTGATACAGTACTCGTTTCACTGTGGATAATGACACAATCTTAATAGCTTCCGCCAGCATCTTCACAAGGTCTTTTGCTTTTATTCTTGGGTTGATATGCACATGTCGGACCATAGCACGTTCATCTCTAAGGACAAAAAGGGCGTCCCTTTCCCTTGAGCTTTTTGATTAGTTTGAGCGATTGCGGGGGTATCGGATCGATCGATAGTCGATAGTCGGCCGCAAACGAAAAGGTTTTTCGATAGGGGGAAAGATTATAAAGGGGGATTACAAAAAAAGTTATGGGGAGCAACAAACCCTTTTCCATTATTACACCCAAAAAAACTGGGGAAAGAAGTAAAAATTAACACCCAAACAACAGTCAAATGGTTTAAAGTGTTCCCTACATCTTAGGAACACACTTAGGTTAAAAAAATGTCACCAAAAAAAAAAGTCACAGCCCTTTTAAATATCCCTGTCTTTTTTCCACCCCCTGCCCCTTAAAAAACCTGCATCCCCCAAACCAAATTTTAAAAAGTCCCCAAAAGGCAGTAAAATTTAAAACCCATCATTTTTCCCTTAAAACTGGAAATTAAAATATCCCGGGCCTGGAACCCCCGGGGGCATGAGCCCCAAACCTGCTGCCCCCCAGATTTAAAAAGTGCCGAAAAAAAAGGGGGTCTTTAAACCACCATTTTATTAAAATTGGACACAAAAAACTATTTCTGCCCTGAAAACCGCGGGAATGACCTTTAAAAACCTGTCTGACCCCGTTTAAAAAGTCCCGGAAAAAAAAGGAGTTTTTCCCAACCCCCCCAATTTTATTTTAAATGGACTTTGACTATACCTGCCCGGGGCCCAAAAATTGAGCCCCAAACCTGCCAGGCCCCCCAACTTTTAAAAAAAGTGCCGGAGAAAGGAGCTTTAAACCCCAAAAATTTTATTTTTAAACTGGACTTTGGGACTATACCTGTCCTGGGCCACAGCTGCCCCCCAAACCCTGCATGACCCCCCATTTAAAAAGTGCTGGAAAAAAAGGAGTTTTTTAAACCACCATTTTTTTTCACGGGGGAACATTGACTATACCTTTCCGGGGCCCCACAGCAGGGGCCCCCAAAAAACCTGAAAGACCCCCACTTTTTAAAAATTTCCCGGGGGAAAGGAGACTTTAAACCCCAAAAACCCCCTTTTTTTATTTTCCCACTGGACTTTGATTTAAAACTGTCCTGGGCCACAGAATGACCCCCAAAACCCCTGCTTTGGACCCCCACATTTAAAAATTTCCCGGAAAAAAAGGAGTCTTTCAAAAACCTTTTAGTTTCACGGGGAACATTGACTATACCTTTTTCCTGGAAGGCAGCATGACCCCCCAAACCTGCATGACCCCCAGTTTTAAAAAGTGGGCAAAAGGAGTTTTTTAACCCCCATTTTAGTTGAACTGGACATTTAACTATATCTGTCCTTTTACCGCAAAGGGCCCTTTAAAAACCTGTCTAAACCCACTTTTTTTAAAAAGTCCGGAAAAAAGGAGTTTTAAACCAAACCTTTTTTGTTTTTCATGGAATTGACTATACCTGTCCGGGGCCACACCATGACCCCCAACCTGCATGCCCCCCACATTTAAAAAATTTGCCGGGGGAAAGGGGGGACTTTAAAACCAAACCATTTTAGTTTCACTGGACATTGACTATACCTGTCCTGGGCCACTGAAATGGCCCCAAAACCCCTGCATGTCCCCCACTTTTAAAAAGTGCGGGAAAAAAGGGGAGTCTTTAAAACCCCTTTTTTTAGTTTAAATGGCCATTGACTATACCTGTCCTGGGAAAAAGCAGGGCCCCCAAAACCCCTGCTGCCCCCAAAATTTTTAAAAAGTGCCGGGGGAAAGGGGAAATTTAAACCAAACCATTTTAGTTTCAGGGGACTTTGGACTATACCTGTCCGGGGCCCCACAGCATGACCCCCAAACCTGCATGCCCCCCCCCAATTTAAAAAGTGCCGAAAAAAGGAGTTTTTTAACCCCCTTTTTGTTAAGGGGACATTGACTTTACCTGTCCTGGGCCACAGCATGACCGGGGGGCCCGGAAATTACTGGGGGGGTTGCGGTAAAAGGGCCAGGTTGGCGTGTAATCCATTAAACGCGGGTTAAAATCCCCTGATGACGCAAGAAAGGGAAAACTGTGGGTGTAAAAGCGGGAGTGGGGAAGGGGGGAAGTGGGGAAAAACTCCGTTTTTCCCCTCTGTACACATCAATACCTAGGTAGCGTTTGGGCCCCTCCGTATGGTTTTGGCCCAATTTGAGTTCCCTTTTGGGAAAAATACTGGGGGGTTAAAACGCTCCTTTTTAAACCCGGGTGCCCTTTATTTTTGGCATTTTTTTTCTTTTTTATAAACGTGCTGGGGAAAGGGTCTCTGTATTTTTGTTTCTGTCTGTGCCCCAAATACTCCATGTTCCCCTGAATAACCCTACATTGGTCAATTTTTCCCTGTACCCCCCTTTTTTAAAATTTCAGGGGTTTTTTTTAAAAAATATTTTGTAATCCCAAGTTTTTTAGTATTTTTAATTTAAAAAAAACACATTTTTAAAATAGGATGGAAAACCCCATGTTTTTTGTTTTTTTTTTTTTTCATTGTAAAAAATGGGTTGTTAAAATTTAACAGGGATTGATTGCTATTTTAAAAGATCTTGAAAAAACAAGTCTTTTTTCCCAATATGTTTTCCTTTAACAGTGTTCCCTTTTTAGTTTCCCTTAAACAGCCCCAACCCACCCTTGAGCCCCTTTTGGGAACAATTTTTAAAGAAAAAAAGTCTGTTAGAAACAACATTTTTTGGGAATTGGGACCTGTAGTAACCCTGCTTGTCCCCAGCAAAACCCCCCCAAAAAAATTCCCAAAGCTGCCCCTTGACCCACTTTGGTCAATTGTGAAGAAAAATGTCTGTTAGAAAAAAACTTTTTTTAGAATAGGCCCTGTGTATAGCTGCATGTCACAGAAAAAAATGCCCCAAAAAATTAAAAGCTTGACCCTTGAGCCACTTTGGTCAATTTTTGAAGAACAAATGTCTTTTTGGAAACAACATTTTTTTATAATAGGATCTGTAGTAATGCTGCATTTCAAAGCAGCAAGGCCCCAAAAAATTATAAAAATGACTTTCAGAAACTTTTAAAAAAATTTTGTGAGGGGGGAATTTTGCCCCATTAGAAGAAACATTTTTTTTCCAAAAGGGGCCCCATAATTATGGGCTGTATCTCACAGCAAGGGGGACCCCAAAAAAATTTATAAATATGACTTCTCCCCAAATTTTAAAAAAATTTGAGGGAAAAATTGCCATTTAAAGAAGTCACATTTCTGTTCCAAAGGACCATGTTATTGCTGTATCTCAAAAAGCAAAATGCCCTCAAAACCATTGACAATGCAAAAAAACTTTTTAAAGATAAAGTGTTTTAAAGGGGAATACGGTGTTGTCAGGGAAACCCTTTTTGCTGTCTTTTAATTTCTCCTCACAGCAAAACCAAAAAAAGAACTTTTGGGAAAAGAAAATTAAAAATTGCAGTAAGAAAGGGATCATTTTAAAAAAAAGTTTTCAAGGGGGCCCAATTTCTGTTTAAAAAGGAATGTGAATTTGACTGGAAAATTCGGTGACCTGGGAAATTTGGGGGGGACAAACATCTTCGAGATCCATGCCTGATTCTCTTGATGAAAAGTCAAACGATCCACATTATCTGGGGAAAAACCCGGTTGCGTTTGTCTGAAATGCCCTCCTCACTGTGCTGAAGGTCCGCTCAGATATGACGCCCCGGGGTGCTGGGCAGGCCAAAAACCTCTATGGGTGACGAGCCAGCTCGGGCCTTCGTCCCCCTTTTTGGGTACCCCGAAAATCTATTGGGGCCGGGGAAACATGCAAAAAAAACGGTGTTGGACGCAGTTTGTGGGGCACCAAGATCTTAAGCTGAACTCTGTGGTTGGGGTGTGTGCCCCGCATTGCATTTCGTTTTGGGGAAAAGGGGGTAAACAAAGATTGCCAGAGGGTTTACCCATTAAGGGTTCTGCCACCTTTTCCTGCTGCGCCGTACGCCTACTTGGGAAATTACTTCTGTCACGCGTGATTTTTGTTCCCCCGTTGGGCATTTGGGGGGAAAGTTTAAGCAGACGCCCAAAAGGGGTGTCCCCCAGTTGATCAACCGAAAAGGGCTCCCTTTCCCGCATTTTTACTCTTATTTGGGTTTGGGTTTGGGAAAAAAAGTGCTGTTTTTTTTTTTGTACCCGGGGGTCCAGGAGGGGGGCCCCCCGTAACTGGGTTTTTTCATTTTGATGCCTTTTAAAGCGAGGATTTGTTGGAGGGGAAAAGGGCAATTCCAAGCACCTTTTATGTTTAGAGATGGAGCCTTGATTTTTCCCCAAACCTTGGGGGAGGGGCACTAGGGAAAAATGTTTTCCTCCCTCTTCCTCCTCCGCCTCAAAAGTCGCGCCCCCTCCCTTTTCCCGGAAAGGGGGTCCCGGGAACTCGGTGTCTAGGGGAAAACCTCCTCCTCCTCCTCCTTTCCCCCGCTGCCTCCCGGGACAGCTTTTAACAAACCCTGACTTGCCTGGATGGTGCACCCTGGGGAGCTGATGCGGGGCCCCCTTGCACTAGGGTCGGCCCCCCAAACCCCTGCCTATTGGGAAGGGGCCATTTAAAATTTGTGAAAAAAGTCGGGCCTTGTGGATTTTTACGGAGAGAAAGGGGTCCCTGTTTCCCCAAATTTTTGTCCGTTTCCTCCTACCCTCGCGGCGGGACCCGTTTTTTTCAGAGTGTCCAAAGATCCCTTCCAGGGAAATTAAAATTTTTTTCCCCCCCCCCTTTCTCATGTTGGGCAAGGGGGATCGTCCCCCACTGACCATTTTTGGGGGGGCTTCTTCAAAACTGGCCAAAAGGTTTTGGGGCAGGCTCTTTCACCTGCCTCCACTCTCGGTGGCTCAAAAACCCGAGGTCCGTAAAGCCCGCTTGTCGGCCCTGTGTCCTTCGTTCTGCGTAATGGCATTGCGCTGTGCCCCAAACGCTGGAGCATGTGGGGGTGGAATTTTCCCGCGTGTTGCCAAGTCAAAAATTTTAGCCGGGGGTTTACGGGGAGGCCGGGGCTGACGCTTTCAACGCGCCAGGCGGGTCGAAAAGCAGGGGGGCGAACGGCGGAAGGGGAAGGGGAAAAATCAGACCCCGGCCCTTTTTTGCAGGGAGTTAAAACAGGGTAGTCTTTAGAAATTTTGGAAGAAGGTTCATGAAATGTGCCGGCAAGGGGTTTTTGCTCCCGCCTACCTTTTTAAGGGGGCCAGCGATTTCGCCCGTTATCGCCAACCCCCTTGCTGGCACAAGGTTCATTGTCACCCAGCCCCGCACTCAAATTCGTTGCTTAGTGCCGTCCAAAAAGCTCCTGACCCGTGTGTGGACGGTCTCCAAGGGAGATTAAATTTTTAAACACGGGGCCCGGTGTTTCTTTGGGCACGTTTATGCCACGAGGGGGCCCCGGGGGAAAGGCCCCCGCACCAAACCCTGCGGGTTTTGAAAGAGCTTGCGCCGAAAACCCGAGGGAGCCCCCGTCACCCCCAGAGACATCCACCCCGCTCACCCCCGTGAGTGTAAAAAGAGATATAGCGGCCTTGGCCGTGCTTACTAGTCCCTGGGTCGGTGGTAGTTTGGACTTTTTTCCGGGAAAGATGCAAGGGAAAAACGGCTTGAAATTTTAGATGAAACGTGGCTGGCCGGGCAGGGACCGGTCTTTTTTGGGGAAAGAAAAAGCCTGCTCGGAATTTTGGTTTTGGGGGGGGCGAAAGGGGCCTTTACGTGGCAGAAACCCCCATCTGTGTCCCCAAAAAAAGGAAAAAAGGCCCAAAAATTTTCCCAAGGCCCAAAAACCTTGGGCCCCAAAGCCGGGCATTCAGGCTTTGGCTTTTTGGGGTGGTTTGGGGGTTTTTAAAATGTTTTTCTGTTCCCCCAAAAAAGGAAGACAGAAGGCTGGGCTGCTAGATGGCCGCTTTTACGGCGTGGGTCGTTTTAAACGGCGGAAGGAGAAGGGGTAGGGGTGGGGCTTGGTGGTGCTGGTGGTACTCGGGGACCGGGGGGGGCTGAAGCGGAGGTGATCCCTTATCATGATCTGAAAAGGGCATGGGCAGCTGAGGAAAGCTTGGTCGGTGGGGGAGGGGGGGAGGAGGGGGGAGACAGGGGGGTGTGACAGTGGTTGGAGGGCCCCCCCGTTTGGTTTTTGGCCTTTTTTGGCCAAGTGGTTCCCCCCATTTCAAAAACCCTGCATTTTGTGCATGTGACTAGACATGTTGGTGGTGGTTAACCACTTAGGTTCTTGGCCCCTATTATGGGGTTTTTGGCAAAGGGGGCATAGAAAATCGCTGGGTGAATCAGAGGCTTGCTTTAAAGGGAAGGCCCCGGTTGAAGGTCCCCGGACCTTTTTTTACGGCGATAAGCGAGGGGCGGGGGTTTTCCCCTGACTGTGGCTGGGGGAATCTTTTTCAAAGGGGTTTTGCACCGGCCCCCCTTTCCCTTTTTTTGGCCGGGGACCCGTATTTAAAACTAACCCCCTCGTCTTCCCCCCTCGTCCAATTTATGAAGCGTCGCCCAAACAAAATTTTTGCCGGGAAAAAAACCCCGGAAAGGAAACCGCAATGTTTTTCCCCATTTATCATCATCCCTCAACACAGGTGATTGGTGTCCTGACTTTCTGCCCTCCAAAAAGCCCGGGGCTAAAAGCAAGGGGCACTTTCAAAGGGTTTTCCGACCGCCCGGGATTTTTTCCCCCATTTACCCCCTTCCCCTTTAACCTCCCTTTATGGCATTCCCGTAACTGGGCGTCAGAGCAGGGCTAAATCTTTCCCCCTTTATCTTTTAACCCTGCCCTTTTGACCCCCCCGCATTTTGTCATCCAAAAAGGTCTTCAGGGCAATGGATTATCCACAGGGGTGGGTTTCACGGGTTGACAATTTTTGGGTGCTTCATGTTGGACGGATGCTGATGAGTGATGGACCCTTTTGTGGCCGTGACTGGGAAAAGGGGGCGAGGAAGGGAAGACTGCTAGATGCGGTTTTCATTTAAAAACCCCGAAGGCAGATTTGGGGACGATTTTTCGTTAAATTAGATTAAAAGGGCCCCGACCAAAACCCATTTAAAGGCCCCGAGGGTCCTGCAACTGACGAAATTCCCCCCCCGGCATTTCGTGTTTTCCCAGCACTGGAAGGAGACCTTCTCTCGTACCCTTCCTCCATGTGTAACCCCCCCTTTGTTGCTTACCCCCCTTTAAATTTTGCTCCATGTCCAGGGAAAAATAAAAATTTGAGGAAAGGTTTTGGAATAGTTTTGGAAAAAACTCTTATTAAAAGCGGCAAATCACAGCTTTCTCAAAAACCCTCTTAAACAAAACAAAATTGTGGATTAAAAATTTTTCTGCAAAAGGGGTCTATCAAAAAATCTGGCTGGGAAAAAATCCCCAAAAAAAACGTAAAATTTTTATGTTTTGATAAAAATTTAAAAGGGATTTTTTGCCCCCTTTCAATTCACCCGTGGTGAATATAGGAAATTTCTGTTTTAAGATTTACGTAGAATTTTCTGCGTCCTTTAACCGTACTGGGTGCGCCAAAAATCAAAAAACAGTAAATGTTATGTTTTGATATTAAAAAAACGGTTTTTTTTTGCACCTTTCAATTCCCTGTGGTGAATATTTGTATTGCTTTTTTTTAAAATTTACTAGTTTTGCGGGCCCAAGAAAAAGTATGGGTGCCAAAAAATAAAAAAAAACGTAAATGTTATTTTTGATTTTTATAAATGGGATTTTTTTTCCCTTTTAATTTTTACCTGGGGGTGAATATAGAATTGCTGTTTTAAAAATTTACCGGGAGATGCTGCGTCAATGAACAGTGCTGAGTGCGCAAAAGTCAAAAAAACCCCGTAAATGTTGGTTTTTTTCGTACGGGTTTCCCCGGGATTTTTTTGGCCAAAAACAACCTTTTGCTGACTACAAGAATTTCTGGGGTTGTAAATTTAATGGGAAGGTGGGAAAAATCAACAGTCACAAAAATTTAAAATGAAACCTATCTGAAATGTTTTTATATAAAAAATGGAGTTTTGCAAGGGTAACCAAAAAGCCTGGGAGTTACTAGAAATGATGTTTATCCAAATAAGTTCAGGCTGCCAATTCAGGAATATTTCAATAGCAAAATGTTAAAAAATAAAGATATTCCACTACAATATCTACACTAAGTCTTGGTTAACTTTATCCATTGTTTTTTATATATTGAGCTTGTCTTTGTTCGCCCGGGCCCCCCCCCCCCCCCCGCTCCCACCGCCGTTAATTTACAGCGGTAGATGCTGCTTTTAAATTCTCTAGCTAACTACATAAATTCTTCAAATCTCTAATCTAACTAAATTGGAAGGCTCACCGCTAATAGCAGAGGTTTCTCTGTGCAGAAATAGACTAATTTCGCTGAGCTGTTTGGCCACAGGCAGAGCGCAGGTCCTATCCCTTTTGAGACGCTGAGGGGACACTGAGGCTGAAACAGGAAACGCTGTTCTATGTAAAACGAGGTCATGTGATTTTTCCAGCCAAAACGCAACCATACACATCCCAGTCATGACGTCGCAACACACATCTCACCCTGCTCTATTCTGTAATCTCATTTGCTGGCCGCCAAAATTACAGGAAGCGCCGAAAAAGGCCGCGAAACTTAATAGATGATGCACAGATTTTAACCTTAATTATCGCATGATCTGGAAAATTCGATCACCATAAAACCTTGCCCATTTCAACTTTGTCGATAAAAACGCTCAACACTAGTTATGATGTCTGGACATTCCCAACTTGTTTGTACTTGCTTATAAATGTTTGTACAGATGAACGAGGCAACTTCAGGTATCTGGAAATTGCACCCAAGGATGATCCTGACTTGTGCAAGTCCACAATGCTCTGGCTGATATCTTGGCTGATTTCTTTAGACTTTCCCCTGATGTTACACACAGAAGCAGTGTGTTTCTGGTGTGCCCTTAAAAGACATCCACAGCTTTGTCTCTGATTAACTCAGATGTTGCCAATAAACCTATCAGAAGCTTCCAAAGACATGACATCATCATATGGGCTGTCCCAAATTGTTTAAAGGCAGAGTAATCCTACAGTAGTGTATGCAAAAATGTAATAAAAATGCCTTAAAAAATTCTCTCTCTCATTATTCTGGCATTTGACAAATATAAATAATTTTGGTTCCTAATTGATCTAAAACGGGGAAGGTTTATTCTGATTTCATGTCAGATAGTGAGAAAAACCTGCAGATGGGGCTTTTTATATAGTGCATGGAAACTTCTGGTTACAACTGTACTTCTGCCTCCCAGTGGGTATCACACAACAAAGAACAAGTTCTACTCTGCATTCATGAGGGTCACTGTTTGGGAAGATCATGGCAGAGAGTATCCCACAGTTTAGGCTTGGATACAATAGCTTGGTAAATAGCACACCCTATATCAGCTTGGCTGTCAGGATTACATCCTATATGTTGAGATACATCCAATGGGCAGTTAGTACATGACAGGCTTAGGTATGGCTGTGCCGCACCCAACAGCCTGAGATACACCCACAGGATAAGATATATCAGAATTCCCCACAACAGGCTGGGGCACACCTGCAGGCTTAGATACATTTGTCTCTCAGTGGATATCACACTACAAAGAGCAAGATACATTCTCCCCGGGTGCTGGGGTGTCCTTGATAGGAGAAGGTATAACATGGGGGATTCAATGCTACCCAAATGAGTTCCTGGCAATATATCAGTGGGGATGGTATCGGGGATTCCCACTTCTTTAAATGCAGATTTAGTTATCTGTTCCAACACATCTTGGACCATGTGAACAGGGGGCTTCATTTCCCCAACAACTTCAACTCCCAGGGCTTCTCCAGGAATCCTCCATGATTGGTGTGGCTGGATCCATATTGGGGGTCAGGAGAATAGAATGTCTTGGTGGTGGACTAAAAAGGGAGTTTGGATTTCCTCTAGGCTTCCTCCCTTCCAGTTTGAAGACAATGGGCCACTTTATGAACCCCGCCGGGTCGGGGCGCCCCCTTTCCCCCCAGTTTTCGCGGAATCTGCGCCTGATTTTGTCGGGGCCGGGGCGCGTCTACATAGCATTAAAGTCCGCCGCGCCTCGCCAGTGTTTTAGGCGCAGTGCGGGTCCGAGGCGAGTGCAGGGCTGCGCTATGATTCGGCGCCGGGGGGTAGGCGGTCATAATGCGGGAAAAGCCCGGGGCCCTGGCCATGTGTTAGGCGGTGGGGACTGAGGCGCAGTGCGGGTGGCCTATGATTCGCTCGGAGGTAGCGCACTCATACATGGGGGGGAAAATTTCCCCCTGCGCCTGCCATTTGGGTCGGGCAAGTGGGGGGGACATGGGGCATGGGGGGACTTAGGCCCCGGCGGGCTGCGCCGAACAAACGTTCCGATGCGGGACAGGCTGGAAAACGAGAAATCATTCCAAAAATGTCGGTGCGGAGTAGAATCAAAAATCCCCTTTATAAAGGCGTTAAACATTCTCAGGAAAAGAGTGAAACCTAAAAAAAAAAAAATACAAAAACAAAATCATTTAAAAAATATCCTAATTCAAAATTAGGTTTTGGGAAAATTCCCCGGGAAATACAGTAATTCAAATTCAAAAAAAAGCTTTTTGTTTGGGGTGGGATAAACCGGCCAAATCGAATAGGAGCGAATTTGAACATTAAAACCTAGGGGGAAGTTTAGACCAATCGAATCCACGGGGGATGTTTAAAAAATCAGAAAAAAAAGCTGAAAAGAGCTGATTGGTTAAGCTCCCGGGGACTTGGCTAGCCACCCCACCCGAAAGGAGCGACAGAGCCCCATTCTACCTAGGGAAAAAGTTAGACCAATCAAAACCCCACGGCGGGACAGTTCAAAATACTGTAAAAATGTGAAAAGAGGTGATTGGCTGAGTAGGGGGGCTCGGGTAGCTAGCCCAAACAGAGCGCGAGCTACTTCTCCCATTTAGTCTAGGAGAGTGGGGAACTGAAATCTCGGGGCTCGCGCCCTGCGGCATGAAATATTTAAAAAAAAAATCATTTTTATTTAAAAGAAAAAACATTATCAGATAAAGGCAGAACCCTTTTTTTTACAAATAAAGCAGTTAAAAACCCCAAAAAACGCGTTTTGTCGCCGAACCGGGGCTTCATAGGGAATTGCAATAGAGAGAATTGCCCGGGGAAATATAGTAATTCAAATTGTTTAACCATTCTCATTGGGGCGGCAGAAACCCGCCAAAACAGAATAGGGGCGACAAAGACCCATTATTTCCTTTAGAAGTTTGGACCCAAAAGAATAGGAGCGACAGTGGCCCCTTCTAACCTATGAAGGGGGGGATTAACCAATAGAATAGGAGCGACAATTCCCTTATAACCCTTTAGAAAAATTGACCAACATATTCCAAGAACGGACAGTTCAAAATACAGTAAAAAGCAGAAAAAGAGCTATTGGTTTAAGCGGCGGGGCTCGTCCGCTTGGCAAACGAGCGCGAGTACTTTCTCATAGGTTCTATGGGGGAAAAGAAATTCGAGGCCTTGTGTTGGCTAAGTTAATAGAGGCGCGGTTTTTTGGCCAATGGGAAGTGAGCGACGCTCCTTGGGTTTTTTAAAGCAATCTGAAATCAAACTGTAATGGGCCGAAATCAAATGATAAAACTCCAGAAGGGGTCCTGATGTTATATAAAAGAATAATAAATGGGGGTAACGAAAAAAAAAATTAAATCAATAAAATCATGTTTTTTTCTTTATTTTCGTTTGCAAAGGGTCAATAGTATGGGGGCAACGAAAATAAAGAAAAAAACATGATTTTATGCGGGGCGCAGTGAAAAATGGGAAACACTGCGCCTAACCTGCATCCCTGGTCCCATAGCGGGGGTTTGGGCTGGGAGGGCAGTATACGCCAAAAAACGGACGAAAAGCCCCCATATACATGTCGCCCTAGATCCCCCTTGCCTGGGCTTCTCCCGAAATAGGCGGTGATTCAAATGGGATACTTGTCATATCATCCTGGGACTTATGGTTCTGTTGTATGTTATGGTGCATTCGGAAACGTGCTAACTCCCTTGGACCCCCCTTTCCCCCTGCTTGGCGCCTGCTGTCTCGTTGGTTTTTTGCACTTTTTGCCTCTCGTTGCCTGGTGCTTGCTGCTCCCCCCCGTTGGCCTGGGCACTCTACTGCCCCTCGTTGGCCCCGGCACTCTGTATCTCTTGTTAACCCGGCACTTGCTATCTTTGTTTTTACCTGGCACTCTGTTACCTCTCGTTGAACCTGGCACTCAGCTGCCTCTCACTTTGCCTGGCGCTCCATTGTCTCTCGTTGTGCCTGGCACTCTATTGCCTCTCACTTTGCCTGGCATTCTGCTGCCTCTCATTGTGTCTGGCACTCTATTGCCTCTTGTTGTGCCTAGCACTCTGCTGCCTCTCGTAGCGCCTGGCACTCTGCTGCCTCTCGTTGAATCTGGCACTCTGCTGTCTCTCACTTTGCTTGGTGCTCTTCTGCCTCTTGTTGTGCCTGGCCCTCTATTGCCTCTCATTGAACCTGGCGCTCTACTGCCTCTCGTTGTGCCTGGCACTCTATTGCCTCTCGTTGTGCCTGGCACTCTATTGCCTCTCGTTGTGCCTGGCACTCTGCTGCCTCTTGTTGTATCTAGCACTCTGTTAACTCTCATTAAGCCTGGCACTCTGCTGCCTCTCACTTTGCCTGGCTCTCTATTGCCTCTCGCTGTGCCTGGCACTCTGCTGCCTCTCATTGTGCCTGGCACTCTATTGCCTCTCATTGTGCCTGGCACTCTATTGCCTCTCGTTGTGCCTGGCACTCTGCTGCCTCTCGTTGTGCCTGGCACTCTGCTGCCTCTTGTTGTACCTGGCTTTGTTACCTCTCGTTGAACCTGGCACTCTGCTGCCTCTCGTTGTGCTTGGCACTCTATCTCCTAGCGTTGTGCCTAGCACTCCATTGTCTCTTGTTGTGCCTGACATTCCATTGCCTCTCATTGTGCCTGGCACGCTATTGCCTCTCTTTGTGCCTGGCACTCTGCTGCCTCTTGTTGTACCTGGCTTTGTTACCTCTCGTTGAACCTGGCACTCTGCTGCCTCTCACATTGCCTTGTGCTCTGCTGCCTCTTGTTGAACCTGGCTTTGTTACCTCTCATTGAACCTGGCACTCTATTGCCTCTCACTTTGCCTGATGCTCTGCTGCCTCTTGTTGTGGCTGCCACTCTGCTGCCTCTCGTTGTGCCTGGCACTCTCTTGCCTCTCGTTGTGCCTAGCACTCTGCTGCCTCTTGTTGTATGTGGCACTCTGTTACCTCTCGTTGAACCTGGCACTCTGCTGCCTCTTGTTGTATGTGGCACTCTATTACCTCTCGTTGAACCTGGCACTCTGCTGCCTCTCACATTGACTGGCGCTCCATTGTCTCTTGTTGTGCTTGGTGCTCTGCAGCCTCTCGTTGTGCCTGGCACTCTATTGCCTCTCATTGTGCCTGGCACTCTGCTACCTCTCGTTGTGCCTGCATCTCTATTACCTCTCGTTGAACCTGGCACTCTACTCCCTCTCATTGTGCTTGTCGCTCTTCAAACTACAGCTCCTGTAGAATAATGCACAGTTTAGGGTCACAGTCACCTAGATGTTGCAAGGCCATCTGCAGAGACAAGTTCCTCTTCTCTTGAGAATGGAGACTGCTGGTAACCTCGGGAGGGCAAATTTCTGGAACTCAGTTCATCTTGCGGCTACTTATAGCTGCAGTGGCTCCATGCTTCTGTGCCATGACATGCCGTTTCACATCTTGCAGCATCTGTACTCGATAAGCGTTTCCTTGCTCTTATCTGTTCCATCAAAGCTTCTCAGCTCACATCACATGGCGAGAACTCTCCTCTTATGAGTCGCTGCCATCTTAGCAGCTTCTTGCCAAATAAAAGATAGAAAAGAAAAACAAGAGGGGAGGGAGGACTGTTTGCATGTACAGTATGTCTTACTCAACTCTCACAAAGAAATTAAGGCTGGTGTGTTTGCTTTGGAAAAGGCTATGGGCTTACACTGCATTCGGACAAAAAAAAAAAACCGTCCCAAAAGCGGCGCGTATTTTTCTCTTGATGCAGGACCGTGTATCATTGGTCACCTTTGTGAAAAAAACGCGGTTCACCTTCTATTTTCACAATTTTTTTTTCCTGGACTTCCGCCCATACAATTGTAATGTTTAGTAAAGAAGGAAAGAAAACGAGAAGCGTCCGCATATTAAACAACATGTTACATAATACGCCGCTGCTGAAAGACCGAGCAGAAGAAACAGACCGAGCTGTGAGCAGCAAGCAGCTGCACATCTTTCTATTGCCGCCTATGGGGCCCAGGAACGATCGTAATCATCTGGCGCTTTTAATTAAAAAACAAACGTAAAAAGCGCCGAAGATACGATCGTTTTCCTGTGCACTGTGGACATAGCCTAAGACTGGTACATACCTCGCAAGGATCCTACCAGATCTTCAGTGTCAGGGTCAATCGCTTAATTAAGACACTAATCAAAGATAAACAATGATCATCTCACCGCTGTTAACCAAATAGAGCACAGGGGCACACAATTTAGGTAGCAGAGAATTCCATGTGCCCTTGATATTACCCCCAAATTCCCTCTCCTGGAACCCCGACCTCATTTATAATGGCAGTGTCCTTTCTCCCACTTTCCCCTGTTAGCATCTCAACTATGCAGCAAAGAAAGGGGAAACACAAGTAGAGGGGTCTCTATGGCACAATCCGTCTCAGACCCACCTCCTTATGTGCAAAGTGCGGTGAACAGGGATATGCCTCGCGACAACAGCTCACACTCGGCTCTCACTCACACACAGTCTACACTATGAGCACCACACATACCCACACATGGTCCACAACCCCAACAACACACACTGACACCACCTTTATAGTAAGGAATCTACGCTACTGGTCATGTGCATTAGCAGTCACTTCAACTTTTTGGAAATATATGAGTTGGTTAGGGCAACAAGACAAAATGATCGAAGTTTTAAACTTTAATATAAAGTTAGGGTATGTTCACTTATTGGGGCGTGTATTTTTTTTTTGCCGCGCCTGCATTATCGCCATATATTGTGCTATTAAGATATAATAAAAATTATATTAAACGCAGCAAAAATTGCGCAGCAACGCAATTACGTAATTCATAGCACTCTTAGAGAGCTATGGATTTTACGCGCCGTCTCCTCCCCCGCGCTTCACAATAACGATTCATATGTACACCTGTGAGGAGAAAGGTGACGAGGGGTCCCATTGTTCGTGGTGCTTACGCGCCGCTGACAATGCTTGTCAGTGGGGCCATCCGGGCTCCAGCCCCCCTGTGCTTTGGAAATACAGACTGATCAGCGCGTGTTTCCAAAACACACGGCCTATTGTGGCGCATACAGTACACGCCCCAATAAGCCATGTGAACATACCCTTACAGTGCTAACAAGAATTACAAAATAACAGACATACATAAACGTGCAGAACAGTATATAAAAAAGGGATAAAATAATGAGAAACAGACCTTCAATTGCACCATATGGTGCAAAAAGGTCACATTGGGGAATGACTTATTACAGGCTGGGGACACTAAGCCATTATTTACAGCTTCTGCCATAACTCCTCATAGGAGTCTTTCAGCCAGGTATCATGACCGCCAAGTTCCCAAGTATGAATTTACCAGCCCAGGCATACCAAAAATAAATATGAGAGATTCATAATTTGGGACGATTTCCATTTCTGTGGCTCCCTTAAGCCAAAATTACTCATGAACGAGACAGGAACTATGTCACCATGTAAGTGTGGCTGGATTCCTTGGCCATAATCTCATATGTGAGTTTTGGAAAACATGGATTATGGCCAAAATTTGTTTGATGTATAATTCTTCCCATTGTTCTGTTCCATGTGCTTAGCTACCTAGTGGTTCTGGTGACAGATAGTCTGGCTTAAAGGGGTTGTCTCACTACATTGATTTGATTTTGAATTCAGGGGCGTGTTTACTGGCTTCTACTACTGAGGCATCAGAAGAAGGCCAGGTTCCTGTGGCTTCAATCAACATATGTTCAAAACGTAAAAAAGCCAGCAATCCTAGTAGTGAGACAAACCCCTTTATTTGATAAGTAGTAAGCTTTGGAAGCGATGTTAACAATTGCGTGTTTCACGCCACACAACAAGAGATAGTAATTGATAATTAACCCTTCATCGCTTCATTGTGAATTATGCTACAGGAAAAATGGTATATATTTTGCGATGAGACAATGACGGTTTCTCCTTGGGATCACCCACAGCTAAAAACAACGCTTAATTAACCCCTGATGAAAAATGCGCCAAACAATTGAGCCCACCACGACCAAACTAACGAGCGATGTAGCATGTTACAATTGCGTGTTTTTCCTCTACGCCAACACCACAAGAGATACAGTTGTAATTAACCTTTAGTCTTGTGAATTAGGCACAGAGGAAAAATGTATATATTTTGGCACCACAAAACAAACGCTTTAATTAACACCCTGGATGTAAATTGCTCAATAGAATGAGCCGCGGCCAAAAAATGAAGTGGTTAATTGTAAATGTAAAAAAAAACGTGTTTTCCTTCTTTAAATGAATACAACATGTACTGCTTAGATCCACTATGGATCTTGAATGTATATGCAGCTGCATTGGGACGCACACTGGTATTTCCAAGATCCCAATAACCCCAAAAAATTAGAAATAGAACCGTTAAGAAGAACAGTCTCCTCCTGAGACAAGCTCTGAGCCCCCCCCAACAGAAATTCCCGCTAAATAAAAATTCAGGATCTTCAGTAAGAGGCCTATCATCCCCGCTGGCAGCACCCTTCCCTGATGAGCACAGTGAAGGAGTGTGAGCTCCCAGCGTCCGCGCCGGACTTAATATAGTGCGGTGACGTCCACAGAATCTCCCGCCGGTCTCTGAGTGGCTTCAATCAACCTCTGCACAGGGTCATGCAGGCTAATGGCCCCATCTTCCTCCCAGATGCTTTGCCCCATGTAGCGCCATGTGCTCAGCGAGAGCCATTTAAATCCAATCAAAAAGCACACTTCGTTCACACCGAAGGTAAAACCCCAAAACTTCGACATCGTCCGAAACCGAATTTTTCCTGAAATTCTAAAAACAAAAAAACGAATTCCCACTTTGTTTAGAATATCGATTCGCGCCCATCCCTACAGATAATTATTCACCACAAAATTAGTTTTATACTAAACATCTACCATATGTCCACTATAGTTTTGGCAATCATTTTGTAAATGTGTCCTTTTTTATATAAATATATAATATATATAAATATATATATAAATATATAGTATATATATATATCTAAATATATTATATATATATATATATATATATATAATAACCATTAGAGAGGCTTAGAAATTTAGTAGTAATTTCTCCACAATTTTCTAAGAAATATGCAATATACATTTTTTTAGGGACCAGCTCCCGCCCCAGTTCTACGTGGCTTTTTGGGGTTTTGAGGGTCCTTTATGTTCGATACCATACCTCCCCCATAAATTGATCGCCTCTAAGAAACCTAGAAAACCCCTTAAAGTATTACAAAACACTATTAGAAGTTTGATAACCCCTTCAGGAATATATATCACAGAAATTTAAAGCAAAGTGGAGTGAAAATTTTCAAAATTTCACTATTTTTGTTTGCCAGATTTTCCTCCCAATATTTATTCCATTATTCACTGTGAATACGTGTAAATGTGACTGAGGTAAATGCAATGGTAATATCCTTTCCCCAGGTCTGTGGGTCTGGTGCCGTTTTTTTAAGAAATATCCCATATGTGGCCCTATTGCATTATTTGGCTCACTCCAGAACCCCAAATAGAGGAGCAACCTACTGGACTCCTGGTCCCTCGCATTTTCAATGCAATATTTTTAGCGCAATTTTCAATGATTTAAGGAGGCCCTAAGGCTAAAACCCCACTTAAAAAACACAAACCACGCCCCTAAAAAGAGACCCCATAGTGGAAACTACAAAACAACAAAAAAACAACCCCTTAATGTATAATACAGAGTGTTTAGTGGAGTATATCGACCCCACAGTTTATTCACAAATTTTTTTTTTATAGCAATAAGGCGTGAAAATGAAAAGTATTTTTTTTTTCCCAATAATCCCAGCAATTTTAAGCTTAATAAAATGTTTCATATAATTTTACAAGGAAATCCCTGGAAAAAAGACCCCAAAACTTAGTTAAACAAACAATTTACTTCCAAGTTCGGCAATACCCCTACAATAGTGGGAGTAAAAACGCTGTTAGGGGCGCATGGCAGGGCGTACAAGGGAGGGAAACGCATTATGGCATTTTGGAAAACCAGATTTTGGTGGTGGCCCATGCGTCACATTTTGGCAAAGCCCCCAAAGTACCAAACAAGGTGAAACCTTGCCAGAAGATCCGCCCCATTTTTATGATTTCAACAGACAAACCAACCCCATCAGGGATCCTCATCTAGGGGAGTATTGGGCGTATTTGTGGTGCACTGGTGTTCCATCGTTTTTTTTTTAGCATTGTGGGGCCATGAAAATGGGGGATGGAAACTCAGTTCCCACCATTGTAATTTTTGGTCTTTAAAATTTTACCATCGTTCCCGCCGTTGCATGTGTAAATGATAGCATAACTTTACTATGGGGGTCGTTACAAATTGTCAAGGTATAATTTTATTATAGTTTTTTATGTTTTTATTACTTTTGTATACCAACCATCACTAGAAAAAGGTCTATAAAAAAATTGCGTTTTTAGATGTCCTATTTCTGACAGTCATAACTTTTTTCCATTTGCTAGTGTGGCAGAGCAGTGTAGGGCCTTGTTTTTTTGCGGGGGGTGAATTGAATTTGCTTTTTATATTGGTACCGATTATGGGTGAATAAAAACACTTTTTTTTTTTATTTACTTTTTTATATTAAGGTTTTATTGTGAGGCTTTTGAACAAAATACAGCCATCCCCCCTGGTAGTTGATTTATTTCATTTTTTATTTTTTATACGTGGTCCATTTGTGCGTTAGATATACATGCTAAAAAAAAGCTTTAACTCTCATCCAGGTCGATAAAAATAAACGGTTCACAGCAAATAACCCAATTTGTATATTATTATATTTTTTTTTATTTTTTAATTTTTCTGCTTTTATTATGTAAATTTAAATTTATAACTCATAAAAAAAAAAAGAAAACCACTTTTATTTATTCAAACAGGAAAACACATTTTTTTTTTTTTTTTTTTTGCATCCGCCATAAAGTCTGAAGAGACCCATAACCTTATTTTATTTTTTTCGCTGTGTATTGGGAGCTGTATACAGCTTGTATTTTTTTTTTGCGGGATGAGTTGACATTTTATTGGAATCATTTTTGGGGACAAGAGACATAATTGGAACAGTTTTAAATTTCCGTTTTTCCCTAGGAAGGCAGAGATGAAAGAAAAATACTGCAATCCTAGTAGTGGTTTTTTAATTTTAAAATTTTTTTAACATAAACAGGCAGCGCTCACTGAGCAGTATCCATAATAAGTTAGCTTTTACTTTTCTTACTCTGTGGGCGATACGATTAAGGCGATAAACCCAATTTATATAGTTTCTTTTGTTATGTTGATAGCACTTTAAAAAGAAAAAAAAAAAGTGTTTTTATTAGTGAGAATAAAAAAAGAATAATTTATGCAGATCGCTGTCCTTCCTGAGAGCCATAAGTTTTATTTTTATTTTTTTCCGTATACCAAGCTGTATGTTAGGACTTCTTTTTTTTTTTTTGTGCCGGGATGAATGGACGGTTTAAAAAAATAAAAAATTGGTACAATAAACGTTGGCATTTATATGGGGATAATTGATCACTTATAATTCCCATTTTAATTAGTGCTGGGCGGGATGAACAAAAATCTTAATTTTTCTGTATTAAGTTTTTTTTGTTTTGTTTTTTATTTTACAATTTAAAAACCGGCTTTTCATGTACGGGGAAAATTAACATTACCAGATTTTATTAGGGCATGTCGTAATGGGCACGCGGCGATAGACCAAATAAGGTACTTTATTATTATTTTGAATCTTTTATGTTATTGGGGGGCGATTGGGGCGTTGTAAAGTGGGAAAAAGGAAGGCGGTGTTAACGTGATTTTATTTTATTTTTTTTCCCCGTGTTTTTGATTTTAAACATTTTTTTTTTATGTTTTTTTTTTTTCACTTTTTTTTTGTTTTTTTTTTTTTACTTTTTTTTTTACCTTTACTTTTCACAACATAGGGGATTTTAAATGAAGAACTTTAGATTATAGTATCCAATAGTAATTATACTCCAACCCCTGCAAAACCCCTGAAGGTCAATGGCTGTGGCTGATCATCTGGGGGTGCAGGGGATGGAGAATAGGCCAGAGCCGCACCACCATCCTCCGGGGGGGGGGGTTGTTTTTATCCTGTCACCCCCCCAGGAGGACTGTGCCTGTAGACTGTGGCTGTAACCTCCTCACCTCAGCACCCCAGGTGGCCTAGAGCAAGACAAAATAACAACCCTCACCGACACTCTGTAAACCCCTACCACAATGTTACCCCCCCAGTGTCGAGAGGACTGGGTGGGTCTAGGGGCCCACAGGGGAATTGATCTTGGGGGGTGCCCACCCGTACGTAACATGAAAAAACTATTACCAGTCCTCTAACATAAATTGCGCCCCATTTATATAAAACCACATAATACAGTGTGCAAAACAGAGTGTAAATTGTGTAGTAACAACAATGAACCAAGTGAGTCCCACATATCTGTCAGTCAAACTAAATATCACAGACACAGGGCCTAAGTAGCTCCAATCCAGCTCAGGTATAACCAACAACACTGCCATAGAGAGACCTACAAAAAGGAATGTCAGCACAACAAGACTCACTCAGGTATAACCTACAAACACTGCCAATCTAGAGACCGACATAGAGGACAGAAGACACCGAGCTCAGGTATAACCTACAACACACCGCCCTATAGAGACCCAATGTGAGGTCAGACAACCCATGTCTCAGGTATAACCGTACTTACAACCGCCATAATAGATACCACATAGAGGGTCAGACACCAGCACAGGTATAACCCTACAACACCCACCAATATGAGACCACATAGAGGGTCCAGACACACTCAGGTATAACCTACAAACACAACTGTCCAAAAAGGAGACCACATAGAGGTCATTACATGGAAAAAACCTTGAGACTCTCTCGGTTCACATAATCATTATCAGAAGCAAGTTTTAAGTTAACTGCCCACTGACTATTCACAACGTGGTCCAAATCGGGCAATGTCCTAAATCCTATCTTTACCTCTCAATCGAGCCAATCAAGGCCTCTCAACTGGGTCACCGACCTCCATTATTCAGAGAAGAAAAAATAAAAAAAACACACCACCCAACCTAGCAAAGCTGCCCTTCTTATGACAGCCTGTGAGAGTGGGGCGGCGGGGGGACAGAACCCCAAATGGAGAAGCACCCCTTTTCCTTTCCATAAAAGGTTAAAATCAATGTACACCAATTATAAACAGCGTATGTTTCTGTCTATCTTCCTGCAGCACAAAAAACAATTCTGAAAAAAACGTATTTGCAAACCCTGGTGGCCACTGGCAGGAGGGGGGCTTGTCGCAACACATGTTAATTTAATACATGTATACACACCACACAGACCAGCCGCCACGGCAAAATTTTCAGCAGGTTCGTTAGACCCAGTGAGAGGCCCTGATTGGCCTCGATTGATGAGGGTAAAGATAGGATAGGAACTGCCCGATTTGAGACCACGTTGAATGTCGTGGGCAGACTAAACATGTTTCTGAATCATGATATGTGAACCGAGAGTCACCAAAGTTTTTTATTCATGTAATGATAGATGCATAAATGCTCTCTATAAGGGAATTCGACGTACGTGTTATTGGCCCTTTTCTCCACACAAAGAAGGTCGACACCGCTCGGTATAACCCTACAACACCCGCCATATAAGACGCACAAGAGTGGTTCCCAGACAAACCAGCTCGAGGAACAACCTACAAACACCAAAACCGCCATATAGAGAACCACATAGTTGGTAAGACAACCAGCCTCAGGTAAACCTACAACAACTGCCATATAGAGACCCACAATAGAGGTCAGAGATCGACCAGCTTCAGGGTATGGACCAACAAAAACAACCGCCAATAGAGACCACATAGTGTCAGACACCAGCTCATGTAAAACCTACAACACTACTGCCATATAGAGACCACATAGGAGGTCAGACAAACCAGCCTCAGGTATAAAACCTACAACACTGCCATAATTAGAGACCACAATAGAGGGTCAGAGACAAACAACAACCAGCTCAGTCCATCCACATTACAGTAAATACAAGCACTGATCCAAAATAGAAGTAAAATAACCCCCCTGAAAACCAGGACCACAACAACCCACCAGAGATGTTTATCTGATGAGGTCGTTCTCTCTCCTGTACTTCTCATGAGTCCATGTCTTATATTCCCTTTTCTTCTGCATCCCGTTCCACTACACACCATGATGACTTTGTCCCGGCCACACACAGCTCATCCCTGCAGAAAAATTTACACACAAATATCTTAGAATCTCCTCATTTTCCTTCCCCCTCCCAGCAACTTTTTTACCCAATCCCCCACCTCTGTACAAACAACCCAGGGTGGTGAAGAGCGGGTACAAGCCATAAACCAAGAAGCCTAGTATCCTAAGGTGGTTGAAGGGGGTGGGGTAGGAGAAACTACCCCCTGGAGAAAAATCTACAACTATGGGCTGCTGCCCTCTCAATTATATTACAAGTACTAGGCCAAATGGGAAAAGGCCCCCCAGGTAACCTAGATAAGCCCTATTTTTAGTATTAGAACCCCCCGCTGGATAAGTTGGAAAGGCCGGCCCCAAGTAGTTTTTGTTGGGTACCTAGCCACGAACGGGTGGGTGGGTAAGTATCCCCCCAGTTAGATAAGCACGAGGGCCCGCAGATTAGGGGCAATATGTTTTAGGCAACAGTTAGGTATGGTGGACACCCAGATAGGTGGGGCTGTACATGTGTTGTGAGTTCCCAGTATAGTTTAGGCTGTATGTAGAGTGGTTTCCTACCCTATCCCTACCCGCCCCTCACTCCCCCCAGATAGGTAAGCAATAGGTTATTAGAGGTTCCACCTTTATATAGGCTGCAAAGCAGTTATAGGAGAACCCCCCTTTAGGTAGTATAACCAGCAAGTTTAGGCAATCCTTTGTAGTATACAGGCAGTTAGGGGGGGGCCTCCTTTAGGTATGTCAAACCAGGCAGTTAAAGGGGGCCCCCCTTTAAGTCTAGTGTGCAGGAAGTCCAGGGGCCCCCCTATTAATGCTAGTGTGCAGGTAGTAGCAAGGAGTCCCCTTTATATTTGTAATGTAGTCAGGAGCCCCCCTTTAGTAAGGTCAGGGCCCCGTTTAAAGACAGTCAGGCCCCCCTTTGGGTAGTCAGGGCCCCCTTATAAGGTAGTCAGGCAAGGGCCCCCTTAGTAGACATGGCCCCCTTAGGTAGTTCAGGTAGTCCAGAGGGGCCCCCCCATTAGTTAAGTCCATGACAGCAAGGGCCCTCTGTAACAATTAAGGACCACCCCTTTGGTAATGAGGCACCCCTTTAGTTAAATCAGGCCCCCTTTGGGTGGTCAGGCCCCATTAGGGTAATCAGGGCCCCCTTATAGGTAAGCAGGCCTCCCTTTAGGGTAGATCATGGGCCCCCCCTTTTGTAAGTCAATTTGGCCCCCGTAGACAGTCCAGGGGGCCCCGCTTTGTTTTGGTAATCGGGGCCCCATTAGGTAGTACAGGGCCCCCTTTAGCATTCAGGGCCACCCTTTAGGCAGTTTCAGGGCCCCCCTTGTTTTGACACTCATGGAGCCCCCCTTTAGGTAGTCAAGGCCCCTCCTGATAAGACAGATCAGGGCCCCCTTTGGGGTATCCAGGAGGCAGGGGCCCCCCCACTAGGTAGTCAGGGCCCCCACTAGGTAGTCAGGGCCCCCAACTAGGTAGTCAGGGCCCCTCATTAGGTAGCCAGGGCCCCCCATTAGGCAGCCAGGGCCCCCCATTAGGCAGCCCAGGGCCCCCCAATAAAGGCAGCCCGGGCCCCCATTAGGTTAGTTCCCAAGGGAAGGCGGGCCCCCCTTTTAGAAGTGTTATAGGGCAGTCAGGGGCCCCCCATTATGGTCGTCAGGCCCCCCTTTTATGTAGCCAGGGCCCCCCTATGATGGTAGCCAGGTGCCCCCCTTCATGTAGCCAGGCCCCCCAATAAGGCAGCCTTGGGCCCCCTTTTTAAAGGGCCAGCCAGGGCCCCCCCCCTTTAGGGTAGTCCAGGGCCCCCCCTTTAGTGTAGCCAGGGCCCCCCTTTTAGGGGGCAGCCAGGGCCCCCCATTAGGTAAGTCATGAGGGCCCCCCCTTTAGGGCAGCCAGGCTCCCCCCATTAGGTAGTCCAGGAGCGGCCCCCCTTTTAGGCATTCCATGGGGCCCCCCGCTTTAGGGTCAGCCAGGGCCCCCCATTAGGTAGTCAGCCAGGGCCCCCCCCTTTTAGCCCGCCAGGGCCCCCCATTTTAGGTGGTAGTGTCCCCAGGAAGGAAGGGCCCCCCCTTTTTAGGTAGCGCAGGGGCCAGGGCCCCCCGATTAGGCAAGCCAGGGCCCCCGCATTAGGCAGCCCAGGGCCCCCCATTTTAGGTATCAGGAGGGCCGCCCCCTTTAGGTAGCCAGGGGCCCCCATTAGGTAGTTTAAAAAACCAAAACAAAAAAACAGCCATGCCACCTCACGCTGACTCCTTCAGCTCTCTCGCGTCTCCCACCACCCTCCCTCCACCGCTCCCCATCCCCCCCACTCCACTGCACCCCGCCGCGTCCCTCCCGGCCGCAACGTTTCCCGCGCTCCCTGCCGTCTCCTGCGCCCTGCATAGGCGGCCGCGGAGATGTGAACGTCGACCGCGGCGTGCCTAAAGCATCATGCCAACATCCTTCTCCCCCTCTCTCTCCCCGTTTTATTTGGCGTGGGAGGTCCCCCGCTAATTGGGCCCCCCCCGCCCACCCCCGGCATGGATTTGGCATTTCCCATCGTTCCCTCTACCCCCCTCCGCCAGCAGGCAGCGGGGGGATCGCGCGACTAGAGTAAGCGCTGCTGCACTCCGCTACTCCAGGCGCCGCGCGGGGCCGCATCCTACAAGGCGGGTGAATGGCGGCCGGCAAACGGAGGCCGCTCACCCTCTCACCGGCGAGGTTTCACTGACCTTTGAGGCCGCAGCCTCAACAGTCAGGGTAGCTGTAACAGGGAGAAGGCAGAGGGATACGTTCCCCCCGACTCCTCCCTTCTCCCCCTGTATGTAACAGCGCCGGTGCGCGCTGTACATAACAGGGACATGTTGTCGCAGGGAAGTGACCGCGCAGGTCAGCAACACTCACACTCCCCTGCTGAATGGCTGAGGGACTTACTCTACCCTCCGGAGCAGCAAGAGCCTGTGAGGTAAACTGGCTTTTATATTTTTTTTTAATTAGATTTATTTGGGGGGTCTACCTGGCAACAGAGGGGGCTCGAACTGGCTACAATGGGTGGTCTACAACCTGCAACAGAGGGGGGCCCTCCATACCTGGCTACAATGGGGGGTCTACCTGACAACAGAGGGGGCAATACCTGGCTACAACATGGGGGCACTACCTGGCTACAATGTGGGGCACTTTAACCTGGCTATCCATTTTGGAGTGGGGCACTACCTGGCCTACAAATGGGGGGGGTCTAACCTGGCAACAGAGGGGCACTAACCCTGGGGCCCCCTACTCTGGGGGGGCACTACCCTGGCAACAGAGGGGGGCAACTACCTAGCAACATGAGGGGGCACTACCAGGGCTACAAAGGGGGGCACTACCCTGGCTACAAATGGTTGGGCACGTACCTGGACACAATGGGGGGCACTACCTGGCTAACAATAGGGGGGCACAACAGTGGCTAACAAAGTGGGGCATCTACCTTGCTAACAATGGGGGCAGCTAACCTGGCTAACAAAGGGGGCAATCTACCTGGCTAACATGGAGGCACTACCTGGCTAACAAAGTGGGGCATCTACCTGCTAACAAAGGGCATCTACCTGGCTAACAAGGGGGTGCATCTACCCCTGCCTACAAATTTGGCTCTACCTGTGCTACAAATTTTGTGCACTACCTGGGCTACAGAGGTGGGTTCTACCTGGCACAGAGGGGGCACCTACCTGGCTAACAGAGGGACAACTACCTGCCCTGTAAGGGGCACTACCTTATTATGGGTGACATACTTACCCTGGCTATAATAGAAGGGCAATCTAACCTGGCTTTTCCCCCTCTTCCAAAGCCGATATGCAGTTAGGTAGATTTGGCTTTTTGAAGGGGCGTGGCACACCGACAAGATGGGCGCCGCCCACTACAATCTCCTGCTTTTTTTTCAATTTCAAAAGTTGTCATACTATTGGTGCCTAAAGGTCAGCAGTAGTGGGCCGGCGCCCGGCTAGGCCATTAAGGCGTAGCACCATCAGCCTGCCAGGGGAGATCAACGGAGCGCAGCGCTAGCAAGCGTTGTGCTCCGCGACACCCAGGCAGCCCCAGGAGTCGGGGACATTAGTCCCCGACTCCCAGGCCGGTCTCAGAGCGCTCGGGACGCAAGTCCCGGGCGTTTAGGGATCGGATGCGGCGGATGGGCCCCGAGGAGCGGCGGCACTGCCTCCAGGGCCCACTGCAGCTCCGGGGGGCCCACCAGGGATTCAAAGGCGATCCCCGGCGTCCCAGTCCGAGCCTGGTAACGCCCCATATCCCCCCCTACTCCCCAATCCACCCATCACCCCATGGAGCTTAGTTACAGAGGTGGGAATTGATAAGGGAGGTGCATGGAAAATTCAAGTCTAAAGGCCTTGTTTAACATGACGGTTTTGGCCTGCGCTGCTTCTCCCGCCAGCAGTTTCCCGCGGCCAAAACCTCGTCGTAAGAAAAACCGCGGCGCAAACTCAAACGTATCCGACTCGGGTTTGCGGCATGGACGGTGGGCTGTCCTCGGTGTGGGAGGGGCATGGTGGGTTTGGGCGTGGCTTGCCCGAGGGTTTGGCGCCCCATGCAAATTAAATAGTAGGTGGCAAACGCATGGGCGCCGAGCCCACGGTTCCGTCCGCGCACCACCCGTGGCGACACCCACGGCGATGCCTGCGGCAGCACTGCGCGGACCGCCGCCGAAACACATTATCGTCGCTCCCTCGCTGTCAGGAAATTGACAGAAAGATTTCATCAAACCGCAGGGTTTGGCCGCGCCAAACCCGCGCAGTGTGAATATTAAACGATATGTACACGGTTTTCTCCCCACAGAAACCATTTTCATTTAAACTAGAGGGGCGTCGTATTTGGCCAGCGGTCATGGCTGCGGAAAACCGCGTCCCGCGTCGGTGTCGTAAAACTCCGCGGCCTATAAACCGTGTGCCAACATCCGTCGTGTGAGGTTTAATTTACTGCAGGGCGAGGCCGATAGAAGTGGACATCAGTGGACTGGACAAGGAATGGAGAAAAAGGGAACACACCCACCGAGAAAAGAAGACGTCACCTGTGAGCACTCAAATTTGAAATGTAACATGGGTTCACCACTATAAAATGTCTGCAGAGTCAGTGTACCAACGTGGAGACTAACCAAACTCATATGAGGTCACTGTAGATGGTGGTATAGTAACAAACTTCCTCCAGACCAGTGTAAACAACTGCTATCCCCTCTAACATTAACTACCAAAGACCCCCAATGGTTCACTGTATTCATGGATAAATTTGGTAGATTGTAAAAGGTTTTAATCAATCCAGGATTCAGTATGGGCTGGTATTAACTGCAGCTGTTCACTATTGTGCTGGAGGTAAGATGTTGTCCCTGTGAGTGGTGGTATTTACTACTCATGTCATATCTGGCGGTGATATTGTGGTCAAGGACTTGGTGGTATTATTCAGTCACTATGTGGGTAGCTGATGTTGTCATGGTGAGGTAGAATTATTTGAATCTCTGGTATAGCGGTCTCATTGATAATAATTGTCCTCAGTTTGGTCAGTAAAGTCCGTACCGTGAATAGATTGCAGCTCTACCTAGTAACATCGTTAAAATGTGGACACTGGTAACAACATTTATATAGAGGGAATCATCCAAAGAACATTGTCTTTAAAGCGATCTGTACGGGATTTCTAACTATATGTAACATTACTTTTTATTATATAATTACATATTTACAGACACTAATAGGCGCCCGCTGTTGTGTTTGGCGCTGGTGCTGCAGGAGGGGTGGGCATGATATTGGTTTGGTGGGGCGGTGGTCTAAGAGGTGTGTCCTGGTGTGATGTTCATTGTATATGGCGTGTGTTTGGAGGCGTGAACTTTTATGTGATGTCATTTGTTTGGGCATGGTTAGAGGCGTGGCCTGATGTGTCCCTCTTTGCAATTTCCAAAAGTTGGGAGGTTTGGGACCATGTGGGCACTATTTGGCTCTCTATGGACACAGTATAGAGAGAGCCATAGCAAGGTTTTTCTTCTCCTTGGGCAATGGTTACACTTTGTCACACACAGAGTGTCATCCCCCCTCTGTTTGGTACATACTGCGTCTGGTGGGCTTGTTTAGAGCACCCCACAGGTGATTACTGTTGCCAACCCAGGACCCCATATTTGGTAAACGCCCCCTCAAGCTAAACCGCTTCCTTATAAGAGCACTATATAATACCCTATGGTATGCTGGACGCCAAAAGTTTTACTCCCCCATTACTGGACAATGACCACGAATGGAACAACTAGTGCCTCCCCTCCCATTTTACAAGCCGTAGAGAAATGAATAGCCTTGGCATCACAAATGATTCGGCATTGAGATGAGCAGTAAAAATTCATTTCACCAGTTCCCTCTATCCACTATTTAGCGTCTATGTGGGACACAGTATAGCTAATAGCTGCTAACTAGTTGTACCGTCTCCTGGGCAGTGGGATTCAGGTTTTACCCTATCCTTTCCCGACCTTTGTATAGTCCTTGTAGCTTGTTAGCACCTCCCTAGTCACCGCATGACTGTCATGATTGTTACACTCGCACGTACTTGTTCTTTATTCTTCTTTTCTCTAGTCTACTTTCTTCTTGACTTTCTCTTAGTCACTCGTGTTCACGTACTTTTGCCCTTCACAACTTCTTCTTCATGTCCCCGCCTTTCTCTTAACTCCTTTCTTACTCCATTTTTCTTTCCCACTTCCGGGGGGGGGGGGGGGGCGGGGGGGGGGTCCGGATAATTATCAGCTGGGGGTGGGGGGGGGGCTAAATGGTGGCACTATTTTTAAACCCCCCTATAGTCCTCTGGGCAATAAATTTGCATTCTTTCCAACGGACATTTCCCTCCCATTTACACATTGGAGTAGAGAGATGATTTACAGTGGAGTCAAAAGATATCTGGGATTTGAAGATGACAGTGACCTCACCAGCATCTCCCATTTTAGAAACATGTGGGGCACCAAATTGGGTCTCTTTGGACACATGTATATCGAGAGCCATAAGCTATGTTTTTTTCTTTCCTCGAAGCAGTGTTCAGGTTGAGTGTCCGATCACCAGTTTCCTAGAACAGTGAAATAAAAATAATTATTTTGATCCCTTGCTGATTGGTGTAAGATTAGACAAAGACAATGAGCATCTAAATTATTAAGGGTAGGTATAATTTATAAAACATTGAGGAGCTAGAATAATAAAAAATTAAATTCCCAGAAAATCCCACATTGTATAAATGATAATTCTAAATTATATTTTGCCATTTTAGCAGTGAGATATAAAGTATTTGATCCCTCTGGGCAAACAAGAGTTATTAAATCTTAGGCAAAAAACCTTGTCGGCAAGCACAGCAGACAGACTTTTTTTGTAGTTGAATATGGAGGTTGGCACGGGAGGTAAATTTGTCCACTCCTCTTTGCAGAACCATCTCTAAATCATATTAAGGTTTTGAGGGCTGTCCGCTTTGGCAACTCGGAGCTTCAAACAACTCCCTCCCTAGTTTTTCTATGGGATTAAAAGGGTTCAGAGACTGTAACACTGGCCTGGGCCACTCCATTACCTTAATGTGCTATTTTTTTTTTTTCAACAGTCACTCCTTTTGTATGCCCAATTGGGCTGTAATGTATTGGTGTCATTGATTGGTCTTGCTGGAAGACCCCAGGCCACGGACCGACCCATGTTTAATGTCTGGTGAGGGAAGGAAGGTTGTCCCAACACAGGATTTAACCGTACATTGCTCCATCCATTCCTCCATTGATTGCGGTAAAGTAGTCCTGTGTCCTTAGTCCCAGAGAACACCCCCCCCCCAATACAGGTTATGATCTTGTCCCCTGACATCCTAGAAAGCTCTTTGGTCTTGCCCAATGTTGTAGAAGGTTAGACCTTCTGACTAGATTAATTGAGTCTGTTGACAGAGTCTTTTGTAAAGGTGACTAATTAAGACAGCTGTCTTAATTTGCAGGTAACTAGTTTGTTAGGAAGCCTCTAACTGGGTCCTGTATGAGGCAGAAACTCTTAATGGTTGGTAGGGATCAAAATACTTATTTCTCCAGGAAATGCAAATAAAAATGTATAAAAAATTTATAACAATGTGATTTTCCCCCTCCAGGATTTAAATTTTAGAATTCTCTATCCTCAATTTTAAAATTAACCAAAACCTAACCCATAAAAATTATAGACGTTCATGTCTTTGTCAAGTTGCAAACTGTACTACAATCAGCAAGGGAGTCAAATACATATTTCCTTCACTGAAACGTGTGCTTGTAAGCTCCCCCTGCCACCCAGACTCATACTTGCTAATCCATTCAATTCCGCTCTAACTCCCCAACTACTCTACTACTGGTGTACACACTATGTGGGCATGACTTGGTGCTATGAATAGCATTAAACACCCGGTCACTTTTATGACACTGTATCCTTACCCCCTCTTCACAGCAGAAGACAGTTTGCTTCATAGTGCAGTCAATGAAAATCTAAAAAATTAAGAATAGGAGTGAACTTCATCATAATGCCCCCCTACATAAACCTGTCCCCCTGACCTACTCCGCTCTGTGCTCACCTTCACTATCCCCTGGAAATAAAATAGATGAAATCCCCCCAGTGTTTTATGTCTGACCCTACAGCGACTGATCCGCGGGAATCTTTATACGGTACCCCATTTACCAACACCAGATCTGAAATTTATCACCTGGAGATTAAAGTGATGGTGTCCCCTCTTTGGCCACCATCTACTTGCTTGAATTATAGTTTAAGAGTTGTTTCAGAAACAGGGGTCCTATACGAGCCCCCGGACGACAATTCCCCCATCCCTTGGGATTTGCGTTATGGGGACTATAACGGTTGACTGACGGCGCGTGATAAACGGTTAAGATTTGAACCTTTTTTCCAAATATCTGGAAACGTGATGGACTGACCGGAGTGAGATATCCCTCGAAATTGTAATATTTCTGTCTTATAACATACCAGAGTCGGGTGGGGGCAGTAAAAAGGGGCGAATATGGACAATGTAAATATATATGACAGACTTTAGATGCAAACAGGTATTCCCGGGCTTAATAGGGAGAGGGGAAGAGCGGGGAGATGAAACCCGTATATAGAAAAATGACTCGCGTTACCCCGGCTAAAACACCTCCTGCAAGCAAAAGGGAGATAGCGGGGAATCGGGCTTCTAAAAGTTTTTAAAAAGTTTTTTTTCTTACCAGTAAAATTTAAGCTTTTGCGTAAACCCATTTCAGGAAATTTAGTTTTTTTAGAAAACATTTTGTTTTTCCAGGAAAGCGGGGGTGCCCAAGCAAAATAAAACGGGCCTTTTTACAGCTTTCCTGACCCCTTTATTTTTAATACGGCAAATGAGAAATCACCTCATTCACATTTGAGCCACCCAAGCAGCTTTGCCTTTAAAAAGGGGATCACCCGGGGTCACAGAGCCTGCTCTTTACAGCCACCTTCCTGTTGAGGCTGTGGGCGAATCTAAAGCAGTAACTGACAGTTTAGCTCGCTGACCGGAAAAGGGGGACACTGGTGTTTGGAGGGGGTCAAAACACAGGGCACAAGGCACAGAGCCCCAAAACCCGGGGGCGTAGCTAAATTTTTTACCACTCAGGGGGGTTTGCCCCATTTGCCCTCCTGTTTTACAGCCTTCACCCCCCATTTTTCCCGGGCTATACCCTTTTTTACAGGGTTCCCCCCTCGCACTCATAAGTCATAGTCGTCACTTAAAGAGAAAATCATATTTTTATGTTACTATATTCTAAGAGTCAAAACGTTTTACTTGCACATACAATATCCGCTCCCCCCACAAGTCCACATACAATATCCTCTCCCCACAGCAGTCCACATACAATATCCGCTCCCCCCAAAGGGCCCCCATACAATTTTATCTCCCCCCCAAAAAAACCCGACCCCCATACAATTTTCTGCCCCCCCAAACCAGACCACATACAATATCCCCCCCCCAGCCCCCCAACAATATCTGCTCCCCCCCACCCTCCACATACAATATCCCCCCCCCACAAGTCCACATACAATATCCCCCCCCCCAGCCACATACAATATCGCCCCCCCCCACCACTCCACATACAATATCCGCTCCCCCCCCCAATCCCTAAAAAATCCCCTTCCCCCCCCCCAACCAAAAAACTTTCCCCCCCCACCGGCCCCACAATACCCCTCCCCCCCCCCATCCACATCCCTACCTCCCCCACCATCCAATACATTATCCTCCCCCCAAAACAACCCACAACAAATCCCCCCCCCACCAGCCCACATACAAACCCGCTCCCCCCAAAGTCACATACAATACCGCTCCCCCCACAAAGTCCACTACAATTTTGCTCCCCCCCAAAACCACAACAATACTCTCCCCCCCACCACCCACACAAAATATCCCCCCCACCGCCCAAAACAATCTTCCCCACCGGGTCCCTAAAATACCTCTCCCCCCACCACCCCACAACATATCTCACTCCCCCCCCATCCACATAAAATTCCTCCCCCCCACCCCACATTCAATATCCCCCCCCACCCCTCAATACCGTCCCCCCCAAAAGCCACAAACAATATATCTCCCCCCACCAGCCACATAACATATCATCCCCACCGGGGTCCCGTACAATCCCCCCCCCACCTCCCAACACATCTTTCCCCCACCACCCAAATACAATATCTGCCCCCAAGCCCACATACAATATCTGTCCCCCACCAGCCCACAACTAATTCCCCCCCCCATCCACATCAAATCGCCCCCCCCAAAAAACCCCCCACATACAATATCTGCCCCACAAGCCCACTTTCAACATTCGCTGTCCCACCAGTCCACATCCAATTTTCCCCTTCCTCCCCCCCCCTTTTATATACAATATCCATCCCACCACCAGCCCAATAAATCCCCACTTCCCCACCGGCCCCAACTTGCGGGAGATGTCTTAAACTGTGGGAGTTGCCTTTTCTCTGATGACTTGTTCTTTTTCTCTTTTCTTCTCCATCCGACTCAGAGCACCATTATGACTTTTCCTGGATACTACTCACATTTTGAGCGCTTCCCTACTAATTCCTACCACTGGTATGGGTGCTCCCCATTAAGTAGGTAGGTAGTAATATTGCCCCCCTATTTGGTAGATATATAGACTCCCAGTAGATAGGTATATAGGACCACTGTAGCTAGGAAGGTTTAGTGACCCTCTGTAGGTAGGTAGATATAGTGGCCCTTGTAGGTAGATAGGTAGGTTTACAGCCCCCTGTAGATAGTAGATATATATGCTCCCTGTAGATAAATACAAATCCCCCAGGTAGGTAGGTATATAGACCCCCTATAGGTAGAAAGGAAGATATACAGTTCACTGTAGATAGGCATGAATATACAGTATCTTACAAAACTGAGTACAACCCTCACCTTTTTTATACTATTGTATTATATCCTTTCACAGGACAACATTGAAGATCTGACACTTTGGTACAATATAAAGTAGTCAGTGAACAGCTTGTATAACAGTGTAAATTTGTCCTTAGAAGGACAGTGTAAATGTATCCTCAAAATAACTCAGCACACAGCCATCAATGTCTAAACCGCTGGCATCAAAAGTGAGTACACCCTTAAGTGACCACAAAAGTGAGGACACCCCTAAGGGACAATGGAGAAATTATGCTCAGTGTCAGTATTCTGTGTGGCCCCCCTTATGTTCCAGCGCTGCCTTCACTCTCTTGGGCCTGGAGGTCACTAGAGCTTCACAGGTTGCAGCCACTGGAATCCTCTCCTCTATGATGACTTCACGGAGCTGGTGGATGTTAGAGACCTTGTGCTCCTCCACCTTCTGTTTGAGGAGGCCCCACAGATGCTCAATAGGGTTCAGGTCTGGAGACGCTTGGCCAGTCCAGCACCTTTACCCTTCGCTTTAGCAAGGCAGTGGTCGTCTTGGAGTTGTGTTAGGGGTCGTTATCGTGTTGGAATATTGCCCTGCACCGCAGAAGAAAGGGGATCAAGCTCTGGTTCAGTTTGTCATAGAACATGTTGGCATTCATGGTTCCCTCAATGAATTGTAGCTCCTCACAGCCAGTAGCACTCATGCAGCCCCAAACCATGACACTCCCACCACCATCTTTGACTGTGAACATGGGCTTAGTATCTAGCCAGAAACGTGTCAGCCTTTACCATTGTCTGTATTACGCCATTTTTATCCTTATGCACGAAGATTGAAATAATAAAGAAACGGCTTTTATACCTTTCAAGTAAGTGCTTCTTTGCAAGTTTACTACTTTATGTGTCCTGCGACTGGGGACTGCACCTGCTTTAGAACTGGGTTTGGCCGTGTGAGGTTTACCAGATGATTGAAGACTGCAATCAAGGTGAGCTCTAAATCCTTCACTATTGAAATGTTGTTTCGCATGACACTCCCACCACCATCTTTGACTGTAGGCAAGACACACTTGTTTTGTACTCCTCATTTGGTTGCCACCACACAAGCTTTACACCATCTGAACCAAATAAGTTTATGGTGGTCTCATCAGATCACAGGATATGGTTTCAGTGATCCATGTTCTTAGTCTGCTCGTCTTCAGCAAACTGCGGGCTTTCTGGTGCATCATCTTTAGAAGAGACTTCCTTCTGGAATGACAGCCATGCAGACCAATATGATGCAGTGTGCGTAGCTTGGGCTGAGCACTGACCGGCTGACCCCCCACCCCTTTAACCTCTGCAGCAATGTTGGTAGCACTCATATATCTAGTTTGAAAAGAAGACCTCTGGATATGTCACTGAGCATGTGCACTAACTTCTTTGGTCGACCACAGTGAGGCCTGTTCTGAGTGGAACCTGTCTTGTTAAACCACTGTATGGTCTTGATCACCACACTACAGCTCAGTGTCAGGGTGTTGGCACTCTTCCTATAGCCTAGACCATCTTTATGTCGAGCAATAATTCTTTTTTTCAGATCATCAGACCGTTCTTTGCCATGAGCTGCCATGTTGAGCTTCCAGTGACCAGTATGAGAGAGTGTGTGAGCGATAACTTCAAATTGAACACACCTGCTCCCTCATCACACTTAAGACCTTGTAACACTAATTAGTCACATGACACTGTGAAGCTATTGGGCACAATTTATCTATTTTTACTTAGGTGTGTACTCTGCTCCACCCCTTGCTATGCTACTGGCTCGAAAGGGTTAACGTTTGTCAGTAAGAAACATAAACAATCGCAGTTGCTGCAGTTGAGATACAGCAGGGATGGACCTCACTGTCCTTGCCAGGGCTGCTAGAGCAGAGAGTGGTGGTTGGTAACCTAAGAATGCTTGTGTACACAAGCAAGAGATAAGAACTGCTCTAATGCTGAAATGAAAGGGGTTGTCTCACTACATCAGTTTATCTTAAAGGGGTTTTGCCACGATGTAATGTGGACGTGGGATCCCCAAAATGGGTAATCACTTTTCTAAATATATGTGATTACAAAAAGAGAAGCATCTGAGAGCTACAGCTTTCTTTACAAGCCCTTAGTTACTTAAAAGTTTGCATTAGACACGTCCAGCTCCAGCTGACAGGAGCTGAGGAGCTGATTTGGTAGCGCTTGGGTTGTCTGCACTTCTTATCTGATGACAGGGAACATGAATGAGCTTTCAAGGGACTGGGGAGAAAGATGTTGTGTCTTTTGTATAGAGACTCCACTGGTTCTAAGGTTTTATTTGAGTATACATTGCACACGCTCCCCGATTCCTCTGCTTCCTCAGAGTTGCTGCTCAGGCCTCCTCCCTCTCCTCTGTGACTCATCATGCTTTATTTATAGTCTCTCCTGATCAGATTAAGAGGTAATGAACTGGCTTCATGGCAAAACCCTTTTAAGTCAGTCCTGTTTTCTTGGTTTCACTTTGAATTCAGGGGTGTGTTTACTGGCTTCTACTAGGCTGCAGTAGAAGCCAGGTCTGTAGCTATAGCGACCAGCGCTGGCAGCCTATTGGGAGAGAGTAAACAGTTCTGGCGCTATAGCGACCTGAGGAGCTGATGCAGCCCATAAAGGAGGAGATATCTAGGAATAGGTAGGACACTGTTAATGGACACATATTGCAAAGTGATTTGTTTTTGCGAGCTCTTTAACATAAAAGCAGCAATCCTTGTAGTGAGACAACCCCTTTAAGCAACACCAGAACAGCAATGTATTTGGTAACCTAACCCAGCTTTTCCCAAACAGCTGATTTTACTAGTCATGCTCTCTTAAAGGGAAGTAAGGAATCTTTTACTGTATGATTCGGGGTTCACATGGTGTTTTTTTGTGCACTTTTGACGTGCAAAATTCACAGTTTTTCGTGATTAAGCATCAAAATGCACTCGAAAAAAATTACATTAAGGTGTCATTAACACAAATGGGAATAAGTCACACATCAGGCACACAGCTGTGCTTTCTTGCACACAGTTTACTGCAATTCCCTCTGCACAAAAAACGGGACTGCAGGACCATTATCAGCACATAAACGAGCCAAAAAAGGGATCAAATACCATGCATTTCTCTGTAATGAAACAAAACATGAAAATAAGCAAAAGACCAATTAAACGAAGAAAACACACATAAAACTGCATGAAAAAAAACGTGCCTAGAAGCGCGCAAATCTCTTGAGAAATAAGCACTTACTTCCCTGCAAAGCTAATAAGTCGTGTGAGCATATCCCGAGTAGGCAACATTCAGAAGACTTGGAAAGCTGCAGGAGTAGATAAGCTATGTTCACACAACTTTTTTTGCAGTGAAACAAACGCTTACTTCACAGGAGAAATGTGTGTTTGTTAGCATGTTTATTCATGCTGTTTTCTGCCCGTTTTCTTCATTTAATGTGTCTTTCTGTGCTTATTTTGCTGCTTATTTTCATGCGTTTTTACAATACAGTACATTGAAACTGATATGTCTTTTGCTGTGTTTCCACAATAATAATTGTCATGCAGTCCCATTCTTCATTCAGTACATAATGTGACAAACAGCGCGCAAAAAGGTTCAGCTGTGTTTAATGTCATATTTTTTGAGTGCCTTTTGTGACAAAAATGTGAATTTTGCTTGTCAAAAAGTGTGGAAAAATAAGCTGTTTGAAGCCAGCTTAAAGGTAAGTTGACATGGGTCGGATTTGTTACGGAAAATTTCTGCAGCAAATCTGCAAACAATCCACATGGAAAAATCTGCAAATGCTGAATATTTAGAATGGAAATCTGTTTTCTCTTAGTCCTTTCAGCTGCACAATGTGTGGTTAATTTTTGCCCTGAAAACTGATAGGACAGATGGAAGTTTTAATGAAGAAGAGTATACTATACAATAGTCCCTAAACTCCACCCCCTTGTTTAATTTTTTTGTAGTTCAGATTGGCTAGAATAATTTTGGTAACGAGGGAGCATTGTACTGCTAAAAGGACTAAGGGAAAACAGATTTACATTCTAAATCTTCAACTGACCTTGTGTCCTTTCCAGCAGCACAATATGTGGATGTGACAAGCAGAACCTATGGAGGGACCACTCAAACAAAAACTCAGAATTGACCTTCCAAATGAGGCTTCCGCTGGGTACCTTTGAATAAGTATGTAGTGCAGAATGAAGGTATTAGGAGATGACCATGAGGCTGGAGAGGAAATCTGGTCTGTAGAAACAAGAACTCTCTCGGCTGTAGAAGTTGAAAGAGGCCTGGTACTATGGGCTCGAAGAAACGGTAGGTAAGTCCAATGCTTCAGACCTGTAAGCAGGCTCAGAATGGCCCACAGGGGAACGGGAAATTCTCAGTGGGCCCCTGATTGTGGCAGACCTGGAGTTTCCATTAAACTGCATATACATCCTTGTGTGAGAGAGAAAGGCAGCGGGAAAGAGGCAAAAAGCAAGAGGCAGAGTATAAGGGGCAAGTACAGTAGCTGTAGGTTGTGTCCCTAGAATCAACTCCACAGTTGGGGCCCCAGAATAAAATTCTACTGGTGGGCTCTAGGCCCAGTAGTCCAATACTACCTGTAGGCATAGGCTATCGTATCTCTGATCCAGCGGGAGATGGTGGACTTGGAAGCTTTAGTCTCTTCTTTCCACCAGCAAAGGAGATAAAGAAGTCCCCTCTTTTCAAAAGGGGCATTTCCCTTTCCCAGAAAAATTCCTTAAGCTATGTACTAGGTTTTTTTGGGCCCGAAAATCCTCTTCTGGAGTGGGAAAACTTTTCAAAAGCGAAAACAAAATGCTCTTTTGGGGTTTTAGCCTGCGGAAAGGACTTTAACTAAATTTAGGGAAAAAACAAAGAATAAATTTTGCCCAGGGTTTGAAATACAAAAGAAAAGGAAATTTGGGATGATCCTAAGCCAACTGCTCTCCAGATTTTAATAGGGACTGGTCAGCTTCCATGGGCCCCTTTAAAGACTCTTTGGGGTTGGGCATCTACATAACAAAGAAAAATTTCTTGTTTTTAAAGGGTTTAAAATCCTGAACCTTCCACCTGTCCTATGTTCCATATGACAGAAAAAACACAAAGGGGTGGAGTTTGGGGGGTACTATATAGTATACTCCTACTCACTAAAACTTCCATCTGTCCTATCAATTCGCAGAGCAGAGATATTATCCCCTATTTTGCTCTTTGGGAAAAAACCCAAAAAGGGGAAAAAAAAATTTTGCATAGTTGATTGCAATTTTGACTTACCAAGTGAACTCCAAAAGAGGAAAACTGCAAACAAAACGGTTAGGGAAGAGACAACAGAAATGGATTGTATGCTAATTTAAAAATGTATTTCCGTGCCGAAAAATTTCTCCCCAGAGTAAATTTTTATTCCCCCGGGGTTCTATGGAAAATTTACGGGGAGGGTTTTCGGTGCCAAAACTACTAAAAAAAATAACACATTTTTTGTCCTGGGGTGAAGTTAAAAATTTTAGCCACAAAAGCATGGTATTGGGTAAAGCCCCTACCAGGCAGCAAAAGTTTTCCCGAAAAACCGGGAAAGCTGGTGAGGGCCCTGCAATGGCAGCCCCTAGGTCACCCAGCTTTTTTCCTTAAAACCCCCCCGGAACTAAATGGTTGGGGCAACTTTTCAAAATTAAGATGACAAAAAAGGGGCCGGGTATTTAAAAAAAAAAGTTGTAAAAGGGGTTCTGTTAAACCCCACCCCATGGGTCACACAGTTTTTTTTTTGCAGCCCCCCGCCCGTCCCCCCCCAGTGATTGATAAGGTAACATAGCGATCTGACAGATCAGAATTTCCCGGGGGGATAATTTAACCCTCCTTGCAACCGAACGCTATTAAAATTCCAAGGCCCGCCTCCCCCCCCCGCACATCGGGTTTGTCCCTATAATTACAATTTAAAACACTGATTTGACAAAACAATATCCACCCGCTGCCCGGGCTCCAAAGAATACATTTTAATCAGGGGATGAGATTAAGAGTTCTCCATTCTTGGTTCTGGTGACCTTTTATAAAACCCCCAGGCAAAAAATCGCCCTTTTCACCACTTTGAGGGGGCTGCAAAACCCTCCCCTGGTGAATACATAATGAAGAGTATAAGACCCCCCGAAAAAACCCTTTTCACAGGAGTTATGCCCCCTGTCGGGAATCTGTAGGCATGTGCAGGGGGGCTCCCAATAAAAAAACCCCATAGTAAAACTTGGAGAGTGCGGCTCCACTCCACAATAACAAGTTTCAGCAGCAGGTTCCAAAAACTTATGATCAGTTTGGTTTCCCTAATGTTTAGGAATAATGCACAAGTGCCCTCATGTATTTGGGAAAGAGGTACACAGTTAACACAAAACAAGGGATGAGGGACACAGTGATGGCCCGAAAAGCAGGGATAACATACCAAGTGATTGTCCAAAAATATTAGAACAATGCAGCCCAAAAATGTTTCAGTCAGGGGTAATGCACACAAGGAATTTTTCAGTAGGGGAAAATTGCACAAGTGATTTTCCAAAAATTGGAAAGATGTGCATGAAGTTTAAGTACAAGGATGAACACATAGGGGTTTTCAAAGTACAGCGAAAACCCCGTACTTTGTACAAAAGTGAAGCCACAATATTGGCATGATGAACATATTAATAATATTAAATTACAGGGATAATGCACATAATGATGTCACAATGCAGGAAAAACACACAATCATGATGGCTTATTATAAGCTTATTATAAGTTTGGTTTCTCTGGTGTACAGGAGTGAGCGCACAGTGATGCAAGTGCACAGATAATGTACACTGTGATGTCACAATAATGAAATAATGCAGACAGTAATGTCATAGTGTAGAAGAAATGATATTACAGTACATTGATAATAGTCACAATGATGTCACAATTATAATGCTGTATAGGGATGATGCACACCCTGATGTCACAACAAATGGAAAATGCACTCAATTATGTTGCAGTTTTGTGTGATGTCACAGTGCAGGCATAATGCACACAGTGATGTCACAGTGCAGGCATAATGCACACAGTGATGACACAGTGCAGGCATAATGCAGACATAATGCACACAATGATGTCACAGTACAGGGATAATACACAGTGATGTCACAGTGCAGGCATAATGCACACAGTGATGTCAGTGCAGGCATAATGCACACAGTGATGTCAGTGCAGGCATAATGCACACCGTTATGTTACTTTACACGGATAATGCATAAAGTGATGTTTCAGTACAGGGATAATGCACACATTCCACATGCATAATGTGCAAGGCGCTGTCAACCAATCTGGGTATGAATCCATCCTTGCTGGTCACCTAGACCCATACATGTTGATTGTCTTGCCTAGGGCGGATGGGATCCTACATCAAGAAAATGTCACATGTCTAGAAATGTACAACATTGGTTGGAAGAGCAAGACCAAGACTTCCAAGTACTACCTTGAACCCCTAGTTACCCAGACCTGAACCCAAATGAACCTGTGTGGGGCCCCTGGATGGTGGTGTTGGCTCTATGGACCTCCCAGCTACTCTAGCTGCTTTCTGTGCTGCACCTCCTAGTTACTCTGGATACTACCTGGTGGTCATAATAATATGACTCGACTGTGTAGACATCACTAGTTGCCCGGTTTTTGCCTGTAGAGAGCAGTATGACTCTGCTATAGAATATAGGTAGGTACTAAGAGGAGGTCTTGACTTGTGGCTCTGTGATGGAGGCACTGTGATAGTATGTATGAAATGCACTATTTATCTGGATGAAGTATGACTTTTCTCAATGCACTGTCTCACACTACTTAGCTCAATGCAGACACAGTGAGGGCCTAGAAAAAAAGTAGAACAGTAGGTCCAAGAAAAATTTACACATTACCACGACAAAACAACTCTCCTGTCCTGAGGGTTTGTGACAGTGTGTCAGTGCAGGTAACATGCACATAGAACAGAACTGTAATGAACCCCCATCTGCAAAATGAATAGATCTGTACAGGGTAACCTTGCACATTTTATTATATGTTGATTTAATGGGCTTCCCTTTTTTTGTAATTGCTGGCTCGTCATCTACCTGCATCACCGATGATCAGCTGAATGTGCAAGAGCCTCTGCAACTCATTACAGCTCTGTCCTATTCAAGTGAATGACACTGAGCTGTAATATCAGACACAGCCGCTACTGATCGTAAAGAGCACAGAAGACAACGAAGGAGACAGAGAAATTGCCCAAGCGTCGCGGCTCCCTAGATCAGCCGATCACTGGGGGTATCTGGAGAGGCCATTCACTCTAAAGAGGACCTGTGACATCTCGTGACATGTCTACTATAGTAAATCCTTGTGTTCCCTGTGATATAACAATCCTGGAGCCTCTTCTCTTATATCTCTGTGTTGTGCTGTTCCTCTGTTATTCCTCCTAGAAGTTTATCACTGGATCTGTCAGATGGGTGTTACCAATTGAGGGGAGTCCCTGCAAAGTCTGACATTGTCCAATCAGTGCGTGCAGGGACACGCCCCTCCGACAACTGGTATGGCAACACCCACCTGACAGTTTCAGTAATACATTTCTAGGAGGAAAAACATGAACAGCACAACACAGAGATAGAAGAGAAGAGGCTCCAGAATTGTTATTTTATGGGGAACACAATGATTTACTAAAACTGACAGGTCAGAGATGTCACAGATCCTCTTTAAAGAACTGGAAAACCCTTTTAAGCTTCATCTACATTAACAAACCAGTAAAATAGAGGTTGAACCTGCACTTTGCTTTGATATCCAGTTACTTGCTGAAATTAAAACGACATAATTTATTTGGGACGTTTCCCGGTTCCTATTTTGTCAGCTTCAGCTAAAAACTTTACTTATATTTCGGTTTGCATACCTACTGCTTGAGCGGCTCTATAGGTCCATATTATATACCTCATCCAATTCATTAGGATGAAAGAAGGTTCCAAATAATTCACAAATCAGATGAAAACTGAATCTTCTTTTTATTAAATGTAGAAATTATATTCATTATATCAACCCTGAACCGATGCACTGCCGAAGAGAACAGATACCAGATCGGCTGAACTAGTTATCTAAAATGTAACTAGGATTCAGATACAAACCCCCCCCCCCCCCCCCCAAAAAAAAAAAAAAAAAAAAAAAATCTACAGAGCCATTTATTTTATATCTGTTTCTGGAAAAGCTGGGTGACGCTTGTGGCTGCTATTATAGCCTTCCCATGGTTTGGGCATCCCAGATAACCGTTTTGAACTGTAATGGTTGTCACCCAGCTTTCCTAAACTACTAATCTGACTGGGCATGCATCAGTGTGGAGAAATAAGTGACGTATCATTGCATTAACAGGCAGCTTAGCCACTCAGGAACCTGGGAAAGCTGTGTGGTAACCTCTATCATAGCTATTGGTTGTCACTCAGCTTTTCTCTTAAAGGGGTTGTCTCACTACAAAGATTAGCTTTCAAAATGTAGGAAACATTAAATTAAGACGTTTTCCAAATATATCAACTTCTGTGCTCTCTCTGGTTTCTCTAGTGACCGACCTGTGTACTCCTTCTCCCCTGCTGTTTGTTCTATCTGATAGCAGGGAGTGATGTCATCACACAGGTCCTGGCCATGGCTCACAGTGTGAGAGCTTGTGTGTTATCTGATCTTTCAGACAAAAGACAGTAATTTCTCTACTGTTTACATTAACTCAGCAGCTTCTCTGGACCTCAGAGAAGGTAATTTAGCTAATCTAGACTGATAAACATAATAAAACAGAGAAGTCTGAATACATGGAGCTCATATACTAATTACAGACAGCTTGACCAGAAAGTGACAGAGCAAAACAGCATTATTTCATTCCTGCATCCTATGAAACTTTGAGATGATACAACCCCTTTAAAGGGGTATTACCACCATAGACTTTGAAGGCGTATCACTAGGGTATGTATACCATCAAAGACTCATAAGTGCAGGTTCCATCTCTGGGATCCTCGCCTATCTCAGGAAGGGGCCCCTGAAAGAATTGAGAGCCGCTCACACTTGCCCACAGCTCTCCATTCTGTAGTATGAGAGATCCGAGTACAGGGGAGCGCTGTAATCAGCTGTGTTCAGATCTCCCATAGAACAGAATGGAGAGTTGTGCACAAGTGTGACCAGCTCTCCATTCTAATCCATCACTTTCAGGGGCCCGTTCCCGAGATAGGCGCAGGCTCCACCTCTAGGACTCACAACTATTACACTTTGATGGCATATTGATAGGATATGCCATCAAAGTCTATGGTGGGAGCACCCCTTTAACAAGTAGGACTATCACTTAGGGCCACATGTATGAACCTGTTTAGCTCTAAAACTCACTTTTTTGCCCATAGTAACCTATGGTCAAAAAAGGGGGTTTTAGACCTAAACAGGTTCATACATGTGGCCCTTAGTGCTTAAGATGTATATAGACAACAGTGAGGAACATAGCAAGTCTCAACATGGGGGCCCCTGGTTTTTGGGTTCATTCTATCACTCCCCACAATCCTAGGATGGGATGCCTCGATGCTTGTTGCCCCTGTCTCGATGCTTGTTGCCCCTGTCTCGATGCTTGTTGCCCCTGTCTCGATGCTTGTTGCCCCTGTCTTGATGCTTGTTGCCCTTGTCTTATAGGAGAGATGGGTAGCGTGACCGTCCACCTTTACTTGTGTGCTATAAAGTTGCTGTGATGGGGTTAGACTGAGCTGGGCCCCCTCATCCTCGAGGCCCCATAGCACATTTGCCCTTGCTTACTGTTTCCAGAGCTCAGCACGACTGGATTTATGGACTTCCATTCTATTAAGCAGATTTGTGTGTTACCATAAAAAGGGCATAAAACTCGCCCTCCGCCTCGGTGCAGCGCTGCTAGGTGGTTGCATTAAATGCAGGTATTGTGTGTTGTGATGAGATGACACTTCAGGGATGGCTCATAAGAAGCTGTAAACCCTTCCTTTACACTGCGGGAAGGTAATATCCACGGGCTGAATGATCCTATAAGGGGAAGGAGCAGACGTATCGGTGTCTCTGGCGGCAGACGCTCGTCCGCCATTCTCTCCTTCTCTCAGCAAGGACACAATACTCTGCAGATTCTTGAAAATCAGGTTCAGTCTTTTTAAAATTGCTGAAAGTCAGAGGTCGGCCGTCCATCCACTGCCAGCCAGAGGCATCCCCCACCCGTCTGAGCCCTAAAAGGGAAACAGGTTTAGTCTCATTCTACATGAGTGAGTCTGATTCATTTAAGGGGTTGTGCAGGATTGCTGGTTGGTTATATGGGTTGTCTCTGTAATTGCAGCTCAGCTCTTCTGAAGCAAATGATGCTGAGCTGCAATACCATATCCAACCTGTGGGCCAGTGTGGCGCTATGTTTTACAGCAGCCATGCTTCTTAAATCCTGTATAACCCCTTTGATGACAGCACTACTATGCTCTGCCTTACCAATCCAGAATGGCTTTTTATCTGCAAACTTCCAGAGCCACCTCATGGCTGCTTCCGAGTGCACGCCGCTTATGTGGCTGCCTTCTCTGAAATATATAAAGCAAAGTATTAGTGTTCACATGAAATTGTGTAATGCCACAGAAGTCTAAGTATGTGGTGTACTAGTGTAATCATGATTGGACAAGTCACTGCCTCCTGCAAAATCAACACACTCCTCACATCTGTTCTACTGGGATTCCTACTCCTCCCACTATATCTCCACCTGTGAGCTTTCAACTGTTGTGAAAAAGGAAAGCCCACAGCGGTGGACAAACAGAGTGACGCAGTGCCTATTTGGTGCCATAGTGTGCCAAATAATTCCCACAATGCCCAACACTACACTGTCACATACAATATGTCCATATAGTACACACATACCCATGGTACCATAATACCATATAGTAACCATATAGCACCAGCATACAGTTTTACAGCATGTACACAACACGACACTTACACATGGTACCATAGTACCCAAATAATACCCACATTAAAGCATCTACCCATATAGTACACACATACCAATGGTACCATAGTATCATATATATCGTACCCATATTGTAACTATTTACAGTTATACAGAATCTACACATAATATAGTACACACATAACCCACATATAGTATCCATATAGTTCCCATATACAGTTTTACAGCATCTGCACAACACACTTGCCCATGGTATTATAGTATTATATAGCACCCACTTACATTTTTACAGCATCAACACATATAGTATACACATACCAACAATACTGTAGTACCATATATAGTACCCATATAGTAACTACATACAGTTGTGCAGCATCAACACATATAAAACATAGTACCATAGAGTTCACATGTACAGTTTTACAGCATCTACACAAATGATAGTACACACATAACCATGGTTCTATATAGTTCCCATTTATAGGTTTACAGCATCTATATACTGTACTGTAACAATAGAGCCATATATTGTAGTACCCACATAAACTCGTGGAAAAGAGTAAAAAATGTGGATAAGTATAGTATACCCGATGGTCCCCATCGCAGAGCTAGGGACCACCAACTGCTCCGGCGCGGCTTCTGGACTTTCCTACATTGTGCAGGAAAAGGATATATAATATTAAGTGCTCTGCTGGCAAAAACCCCCACAAAAAACCTATAGAACTAGTAATGTCTCACTGCTAGCACTAGTTTTACTATGCACTTTTTCCAGCTATTGGAACCATTCAACATTCAGTGGAGTGGGTGAGACTGAGGACATCCAAAACAGTGCCCAAAATCTGGGACATTTGAAGACTTTACAGGTCCCCTCTTCATGTAATGCCAATGCTCCTGTCCCATGCTGTCCTGCCTTTATTAGTACTAGAACAGGTCACTGCCCCCCACAAGGTCAGCACACTCCTCCCCTGCTGCGGGCATTCTTTTCATTCTCTGACTGGCTGCAGCCTCCTGTTCAGTCCCCTTTGGTTCATTGGCATTGCAGTCCTTCGTGAACCCAGGTTCTTACGTCTGTGCGCAGCTGCGCTCGGCGTCCTCCCAGGTGGATTTCCGAAGACTATTGATATAAAAGCAGTATTTCTGGTGCAGGCTCCACCCCACAGGACATATCCTTGGCTTCTCATCCTACAAAACGGAGTCAGAGGGATTCATTAATCAAAGTGATATATGTAATGTAAGCAATTCAATGACATAATCTGATTTATCGCGTTCTGCTCCCGATTTAATGTCAGTCTGCAAACTATCATCTAATGGCAGAAGATATAGCGACTCCCACCAGATATAATGTCACGCTGACCCCTCTCTGAGCAACTGAGCATTGTCATACAGGTAGGTGTCATACACAACATGCTGCAATGGGGAAAGTAATGCTGGACCATGCAGGAGCTATGGGGTCTAAAAGAGGAGGGTCCTGGGGTCTAAAAGAGGAGGGTCCTGGGTCACCTTAGCCCCATTCTTCTCCAGCATGAGCAATGTGAATTTACATGGTGCTTCCTGCTTCACAGCATGGGGGTTACTCTTCTGCCAGATAAGGGGGGGGGGGGGGGGGGGAGAGGGTTCAAAGAAACAATGGGGCACATTTATCAGCTTCGTCAGAATTCAGGCACAATTTACGGCAAGAATAATGTTGTACCTGCTTTACACCACATTTATGATGGATTTTAGACAATTTCCAGCAACTTCTATGCCTCATCTGACAAAAGGGGGCATGGCATTGTAAAAAGGGTGTGTCTTAGCGTGCGCCACCATGCGCCAAAATTTTGCTGCCATTGGTGGCATGAAGTAAGTCAACTCAGAAATGGTGTAAAGTTATATTAATCAGTTCTAAATGTGCCAGATATATCAATCATTGTAAAACTGTCTAGTCTAAGGGCGACATGTCCCATTAGGGCTGCACCATTTTTTGGTGTATTTTGCACCAAAAAACTGTTGACTCCCTATTCTTTATATAAATGTAATACACCAAACCTAGGCGCATTATACGCCAGGCACGATACATTAGAATGCACCTAAAGTAGGTGCAGCAAACATGCTAGCAATGATATGCTATGCGCCTATATTTTGCTATGCGTCTAGATTAGGCGCATCAATTACACTATGCAAAGTATACCAGACAGGTCCATTCATTCAGACGCACTATACACTCATTTAATGCACCTTACAACTGGTGTGGCGGCGCCTCCTTTCTGACATGTCGTCCTAAATGTATACTATTAGAATTGACTAATCTGACCCATCGTCTCTCCTAGCATGTGTGCTACGAAGTATTAGACTTTTGGGATAATACACAATATCATGTGAGTGATCAGTGTGCGGTGTACTAATGGAATCACTTGATTGATCAGGTCACTGTCTCTTGCAAAATCAACACACTCTTCGCCTCTATGTCACTAGGAATCCTGCTCCTATATCTTCACCTTTGAGCTTTCACTTTTTGCTTCCCAAATTTGTAAAAATAGGAAAGCCAACATTGTGCCCAGTGGGAGATACATAGAAACACAACGGGGCACGTGTATTAATGCTATTGTGCCAGAATTTTAGCACAATTAGCACCAAAAAGTATGTCATAAAGGCTTTGCACCACATTTATTATGTGTTTTAGACAGTTTCTATATGAAAAAGAAAAAAAAAGGGGGCAGCATCACAATTTTTTTGTACAAATAGTGTGAAAGCTCCTCTGGAATCAGACTACACATTCCAAACAATCCTATGCAAGAGGCAAAAGGAGCAGAAACAGCAGCAGCACGTTAAAGAAAATATGACATTATATTCAGCCATGTCTCAGAAAAGCAACGTTTCAGCTCCTCAATGGAGACATTCTCAAGCAAAGTGCATCAGTGTCAGTTACATTTTATAAATTCACAAATCAATTAGTGCTGAATTATGTGCTCAAATAATTATATATATGCATAAAATAAAATACAAAATTTACAATCCTATAGAGGGATAAAGTGCATAAGTCATGTTCAAAAGATATACATAGATGTACAGAAACATTAAAAAAGTGTCAACATAATTGATATAGCACATAAAGTAACAAAATTAGAAAAGGGTGTGGAATACAAAAATAAATGATTAACACTCACCCCAAAACACACATAAATGAATAGACTAGTATAGCAAAGCAGGCAGCGTCCCTTATTCCCAATGAAATGTGAAATTGGGGGTTTGGCCCCGGTGAGGGGGGGAAATAAAAATTTTTACTAACTTTCTGTGATGTTCGGGTTCCCCAAAAAGAAACTAAAGTTTGTCACCATCACAAAATAGGTTAAAATTAAGCAGTTTTTATTAAAATGAAAAGTTTTTCATTTCAAGGAATAAAAAAGTAAATAAAAGTGTGCCCCGTTTTAAACGCTTACACGTTTCATGCTATGAGTAAGGGCGTCCGCCTGAAAGGGCATAATGTTAGTTTGGCCCATTTTTAAATTTACTCTTTTTTTTTGGGGACTGAATGCTGTTTTTTTTTTTTTTAAAGGGTGCTTTTATTACGCTGTTTTTTTTTTTAAACCCTATTTTTGTTGGGGGCAAATTTTGGGGTTTCTTTGTGGAAGCAGGATATTACTATCTTTTCATCACAAAGTCTGTCAGTAGTTCTAGAACACATCACCCTCGTGTTTTTCACCACAAGTTTTTTGGATGCATTGAAGCCCAATTTTCTCTGCCGTTTTTTGTCTCCCTTGTCTTTCAATTTTCTTTTTTGACCCCCAAAACTCTTGTTCCATTTACTATTTGGGGGTTTACTACGTATTTGGTTCTTTTTTTTCAGTACAGTATATAGATGCTGTAAATCTGTATATGGGTATTTCTAGACACTACAGAGCTTTGTCTGACAAAAGGGGTATGGCTTCATGGAAAGGGAGTGGGGTTTAAAACTTTCATCACCTTTTTCCCCTTTTAAAAATGCCCCAAAAATTTTTTTTGGCCCCATAATTGGCTTTAGAGAAAGCCAATTTAATAAAAAAGTGAAAGTTGCTAAAACCTTCTATAAAAGGCACCTTATTCCTAAACCCACTATGATCCCTTGTGGGGCATTTTTAAGGGTTTTGTTTTAAATAAAATAAGGGGCCCCACACCCGGCACGGGGTTTTTCCCTTTGGGATTTTTGACTTTTCGGATTTGAACCCCAAATCTGAAAAACCGACCGTAAACCCCCTTATCATGGACTTTAAATCCCCCGGGTAGTCCAAAAGGGGTCGATTTTTTTTTTTTTCGGGCCAAATTTAAAAAATGTTTTTTGGGCACAACATGAACTGTTCAATGCAAAGGGGGACGGCTGAATCTGCAAACCACTACCAGAAACCGTCCCCCTTTACGTTCAAAGAATGACGAAATACCAGCCGGATATCAACGAATTTTGTCGTGCGTGTGGACTACCCTAAGGTCAGACAGTCAGGAGCCCAGGGAATGGGAAAACCCGGTGGGCCCTGAGCATGGTAGATCTTGAATAGTTTTTAACTGCATATACATCCTCAGAAGAGGCAAAAGAAAGTATAGAAAGACAGGCAAAAAAAAGAGGCAGAGTATTGGAGACCTGTACAGTTATTTAGAGTAGCTGTAGGGTAGCCCCCTAAAATAAACTCTATCTGTGGGCCCTAGGCGCCGTCTGACATTTGCAGACAGTTTGGAATCTCCCATATGTCTTTATTTTAAGCTTTTTGAACTGATGTGGTGTCATGGGGATGACGTCCCCGTTCTATAGTCCTATGGTTGCTAGGCCGGGGCTGACTATTGAAGACATACCCAAGGACTGAAAGAGTGAAGAGAGAGATGTCTATTTATAAGTGTTAACTGGAAAGTGTTGGAACGAAAAACCGCTGAATTAGGTGCTCAGTGGAAAGGATAGACCAGAAAATATACCTGTAAACATATGGAGTAAAGATCCCCGGCACACTAATATATATGCAAAAAAGTGAGGTCGTTTATTGGTAGATATACAATGGTGAAAAACTGGTGCTTTAAAGAGCTCAACAGGAGGAGAGACGGGGACTCAAAAAAAACAACTCAAAATTCTAGAGCCAAAATGAAATGGAAACTTGCATGTACAGGTAAGTGGTTGTGGGGAGCGAGAGTATGGAACTTTCAAACTTCTGTTCCGGATGTTGGAGGCTTACGGGTCTGGAAATACCCTGTTTGTGAGGCTTAAAGATCGGTCTCTGTCCTGTGGAAAGGTCAAATGAATGTGAATGTAGACTCCTTGGTGTTATTGATGAGCTGGGTTCCTTGCTCCTAGAATCTTTCAGATAAGTGAGAGGGGGAGTGAAGTGCCTGCAGAGGGTGCAACGTTTTTGGGTCATTCCAATCCTTTTACAAACAACAGGCAGGGAGCTAAGGCGCAGAGGCATGCAGCAACACAGCAGGCAAACATGCAGCACACTTCTGTGCCTTACTTCCCTGCCTGTTGCTTGTAAAAGGATTGGGATGACCTGAAACGTTGCACCCTCCACAGGGACTTCTCTCCCGTTCTCACATATTTGAAGTATTCTAGGAGCAAGGAACCAATCCTATCAAAAACAACAACGTAGATATTTTGCATGGTGGATGGAAAATTAATCCAAATCTTGGCTGTATCCGACCCAAGAAAACTGTGCTGGACTGTACTGATGTAGTAAGAAATACTGATGTATAGTAAGAAACTTTTTATTTCACCAACAGAAAGGGGAAGACGCGTTTTGTGTCCTACAAACACAAAACTTTGTTCTTCCTTTCTCTTTAAATAAAAAGTTTCTTACTATACATCAGTATTTCTTACTATACACCAGTACAGTCCAGCGCAGTTTTTTTGGGTTGGATAAAGCCAAGGTTTGGATTAATTTTCCATTCATCGTGCAAAATAGCCATTTGAAGACTCCCTCAATTCGGAGGAGAGAAGATACACACGACCCGGGACGGACATTATCCTCAGCAAGATTTTTGAAACACTAGAGGTAGTAGTTTATCTTAAAGTATACACTCTCTTGTGTTTGCAATATTTCACGAGGGAGCGCTGTCTCCATTGTCTTTTTATTCTCTTCTCATCAACAACAACTTGAGTCTTGACGCTCCCTTTTAACTCCTTTGGACTCTTGCACAGGACTGTTACCGTTATTCTACACTTCCAAATCAGCTGTTCCCAGGCCCCGTATGCTCTCCAACATCCGGAATAGAAGTTCTGGAGGTCCATACTCCTCTTCTTCCTCCCAGCATCCACTTACCTGAACACGCAACTTTCCAGTGAATTTTGGCCCTGGAACTAGTTGTTTATTGAACCCCCATTTCACTCCTTTTGAGCTTTTTTAAGCACCAGTTTTGCTCCACGGTTTATGTACAGTAAACTACTTTTTTACATATTTATTGGTGTGCCGGGGATCTTTACTCCATATGTATAAGGGTTAGACAATATTGTTATTTGTATAACACTGTGCCTATTTGGTGCCCTCATAGTGCCAAATAATTCCCACAATGCCCAGCACTACACAGTTGCAGATAGTTAGCAGAGTGACCAATAGACATAAGTGTCAAGCTTTCCTCTCCCAATTCTGAAGGATTTAAGCTGCGCCCTGAGAACACCCTGATCCGCCTGGGGTCAGAGATGGGGCCTTCCCTGGAGCAGATTGGTTCTTGCCTTGTGGGTTCCAGGGCATTCACCAGTGGTGAGGCTGGGCTTAAAAACCTTGTCTCCCTCCCTTCACCCACACTTTCCCCACCCTTGGTTGAACTTGATGGACACATTGTTTTCTTCAACCGTACTAACTATATGAATACCCATGACCTGCCCGAAAGCCCCCATTATGGGGTGGGTTTTGTATAAACCCGGGCACTTTTGTTTCCTGAATTGCAGGAGTGTCTCAGAAGAAATGGGAGGGTTGACAAGTTTGTCAATAGGGGGTGCATGACCTGTAGTCACTCTTAAAGGGGTTGTCTCGCTACAATGATTGGGTTTTAATCAAAAGATCCTTAAAAAAACAAGCAGCTTTGCAATATATGTTCATTACAAATGTCCTACTGATTTTGAGTAAGCCCTGTTAGTAGGAGTACATCAGCATCTCAAATTCTATAGCAGCCGCCTGTATCCTTATCTCACTGGCTGTCAGGTCTGTATGACTAAACAGCCTTGAATACAGGTCAGAGCAGAGAGCCCCTCCTGCACAGAATGCTTCTGTAGTGGAGGGAGGGGGAGGTCTCTGGCTTCTGTGGCCATGCTGCCTGGATTAACCCTGTGTGTGCCGGGTTCCTCCTGCTCTTACACAGATAAAATGTGACAGCAGTGACCCTGTGTGTTACTATAATCATGATGTGTCTGTGGAGCTGTCACTATAATAATTACTATTAACAATCAGGGGGCATGTGAATTTCTTAAAGCTCTGCTGTACTAGTGACACATCCTGGTATAGTAACAACTTCACAGCTGCCCTGTGTCTGTTTGACAGGGTTGTTTGGTGTGGGAGATGTGCAGATTGTTGCAAGCAGGAGGTATAGGAACACTTGCTCCACACTATAGACAGCCCTTCCTGTCTCCGCTGTGGAGAGAGCGCAGGCTGCAGCAGACCTAGGCGGCACAACGGGTTACTCTGGCTGCAACCCCCTCCCCCCTGTATAGAAGTTAAGGAGGAGAGCTTTCTGTGTCTGAGGGGAGGGGCGGGAAAGGGGGGGAGAAGAGGCAGACAGAAGCCCGCCCCCCAAATCAACTGCCGGCTCACTGCTTAGGCTGAGAGCTTGTAATGAGACAACTCCTTTTAAGCCCTGGTGTCTAAAGGGCAAAAGGTCCTATCCCATGGTCCACAATTTGAACACCAGTATTACCATGTAGAGCTTTGTTTAACCACCCATGTTGTGCATAAAACCACAGGATACTGCCACCCCTCATCTATGTTACGTATGTCTGACAACTCACAGCAGAGGGCCCAAGACTGGCTAGAACTGTAACAAACCTCACTGTGAGAAGTTTTAGGATCTGTATAGGTTCGGTTTCTCAGCATGTAACTAGATTTATCCCAGTCACTGACAGCAAGGCAGAGATCTCATATGTTTGGGAGTGGCAGATTTTTGGCATTGCACTTCAGAAAGCTTTTATTAATGAATGGGAAACATGATTTGAAAAAGGAATGATCGAACTTTCCTAAATATCAGTTACATTGCTTTTAGCTTTTACCTTTTCTGTATATTTACCTGCTTTGTAGCATTCATTGCCTGGTCTTGAATCCACCCCCAGCAGAATCCTGCGGGCGCGCTCCCAGCATCACTGGCAGGCCTTGGGGTGCTCCGCCGCCTACGTGTCCTCTCCGGCCTCTATGTTAGCTCCATTTAATGTGTCCCCTGATATTAACCAAAAAGACACAATGAGTTCATTGGGGAAGATTTCTCCCAATACTGTGTTACTCTCGACTAGTCGTTCACAATGCGCCCCCATGTTCATGAGTTCAATTATCTGTCTAGTCTAACTTTACACCTCCTATTAGCTGGTGTATTTTATGCCACTAATTGCGCCAAAATGTTGGTGCATAGCGTTGCCTATTAAACCACCCCCTTTCTATGAAACCACACCCCTTTGTCAGTTCACACCCACTTTGTCATACAAGGCGCATAAGTGTCTAGAAACTGTCTAAAATACATAATACATGTGGTGTAAAGCATCTACATCATTTTTGGCGCAATTTGTGCCCCAACGAGAGTCCATTGTCAAGGGGTCCTTCTAATAGGAAGAGATTGTACAAAGTGGAGACCTCCTTTAAGTGATTACCATGCACGCTTGCTCGTTTACTCCTCTAATAACTTATGTACATGGGCCTGAAGGTGGACACCCTGTGATTATCCCCAGTAAGCATTGCTGCATCTGTAGCTGCTGTCTATAGGAGCTCTTTGAGTTGCCCTTTCAGGGCTCTTCCTGGTGCAATTACCATACTAAACGTGCCCCTATGTACCTGCAGCGGGTGACACCATCTAACGGACCTGAAATGCCAAATGGCCAATCATTTTTTTGTTTTTTCACCTATAAACCAGGATGAGGGCTCATTTTTTTGTGGGCTGAAGTGCAGGTTTTATTGGTACCATTCTGGGATACCTGTGACTTTTTGCTCACCTTTTATTCCAATTTTTTAGGGATATGAAATGAACAAAAAAACCCACAAAATTTTTCTTGTATTTGTTTCTTTTACAGTGTTCCGCGTACGGGAAAAAATAGGTCACATTTTAATAGATCTGACTATTACGAACGCGGTGATACCACTGAGGTGAGGCTTTAAAAAAAATTTATATTGCTATTTGTCTAAATTAGCAAAAGGGGTGATTTAAATGTTCAATATTTCTTAAAACTTTTTTCTTAAACTTTAATACTTAGTCTCCCTAGGGTACCTGACAACTAGGGGGAACAATCCCTTGAGGGTGCCGATTGGAGGGTGGAACAGTACGCGCCACCATTCCTCATTCATTTAGACGCCGCAGCCAAGATTGCAGCAGCATCGAAAGTGTTAACAGCAGGGATCGGAGCTGGCTCCATTCCCTGCTGTAAGTGGTAGTTGCCGGCTGTAATGAACAGCTGCCGCATATGCATCTGTGGTTAGAGGGGTTCTCTGCTTTACACAACCAGCTTTCATACATTCTATTAGGGAAATTCTGTATTAATAGAGGGGTTCCCTTGCTCTGAACCCTCATCTCTTGGTCAGGGTATTACAAAGAGCGTCTCCCTCTCTGGAGGACCTGTTCTGTCCTGCATTACACGTTGATATGAATAGGTATTGTGTAATACTTAATCTATCCTGTACTGGCACTGCAGGAAAACTGAACATTTACTGCAAGATTTCCCCACAGTTGATCTATGACACGTGTCAAATTCAAGGCCCATGGGCAAAATCCAGCCCCCCTATGTCATTTTATGTGGCCCTCGAGAGCTTAGATGCAGTGGGCAGAGATGGACAACGTGCTCTCCACTTTCCCCTGAGGATGCAGGCAACACTTGGAAGAGATGGTGGCACCAGTTTTTGGAGTGGTGCCATCTTGGATTCGGCGCTCCAATGATTAACTCCATACTGCTCTGTTTAGCAACTCACAGGCAGTGGCACAACTCTGACATCTCTACTCAGGAACCCTTGCCACTCTCCAAGGCCCTATGAGGTCAACCATACTTCTAATGTGCCCCATAGTCAATAAATTTGACACATTGGGGCAGATTTATCAATACTGTTTAACTCTTAGACTAGACAGTTTCACAATGCACTGCATCTATCATCGTATTCCTAAATCTGGTGCAGTTTTAGACTATCTAGTATAACTTCTCCCCTTAGATTATTAGTTGGCACCATTTTTGGTACATGGTGTCACACTCCAGGCCACGCCTCATTTCCAAGTAACCACACCCCCTTTCGAGGGGTCCCACCTCTTTTGTTGAAAAGGCACCGACGTGTCTAGAAACTGTCTAAAACACATAATAAGTCTGGGGTAAAGCATAGAAGTCGTTATTTTTGGTGCAAATTCCACTGGAATTGTGGTGCAATTGCCATAATAAATGTGCCCCAGTATATTTCCAAAGATCCTTCTAATAGGCAGATTGCAAAAGTGGAGAACCCCTTTAAGTAATACACACTCCCTCGTTTGCACCGATTAGCTGCTGATGTACATGGGCCTGTAAGCATTGCTGTATCAGTAGCTCCTGTGTATAGGACCTCTCAGCATCGCCCTTTAAGGGCTGTTCCTTTTTTCGAAGTTTTCCTTGAAAACTCTTGCAAATTATCCGCTGTGGCTGTAATTCCGGATGTAAAAGACACGACTTGTAAAAAACTTCATCATCCTTAATATTGAATTATTGAGACCTAAATATGCTTTTTACCAAGCCCTCAATAAGGGTCTTAATCTCATCACAGGAGTCATGTCATCTTCATCAGGCTGCGCTAATTAAATAGCCGACCGAGGACCGAGCGCTCTTAAGAGGGAATGTCAACGGCAAGCTCAATTTATTTTAACCACTTACCAAACCTGAAGCAGCTTAATTAGATAATTAGATTTGTGCAATAATCCATATAAGTTTTTCATTTGCTGGGAAGAACACTATCAATTAAGAATGACTTATACCTTTTCATTTCTTCCTACCGTCATTAATGCAGAAAGTTAAATTAACATACGAGAGCGCCGCTTCCAGTGAACGGCCTTTGTGGCCCGGGCCGGTGAGGAGCCAGATCGCTGCTGGGCCGCGTACGGTGGCTTCTGGTGCGGTCATTAGGATTGGCCAGTAAGATCTGAGTGATCTTAGGAGATGTGGCTAGTCTTTCTTCATCAGGACTTTTTTGGTGTCCCCTGGAGCTGCCGACTATAGCATGATATAAGACGTCTCTTGGCTTTGGATCCTGGTGCTGGCACCGACCTATGCAGGGAAATAAATGCAATATTTCATTATAAAGAACTGGGAAAACAGAGCCGTTTACTACAGCACTCATGATACACTTATTAGAGGGGGGTCTCCCGCTCACGACTCTTAAAGGGGTTCTCCCATCTGGCTGTTTTACAGTCTGCTCTTCACAGCCAGCTTCAGGCTCCAACTTCCTGTTCATGCTGTGAGCAGGTCTATAGCTCTGCTCTTCCTAGCTAAGCCTGTTAGTAATGGAAGGATTTAAACAGTAGGGAAAAAAGCAACAGAGCTCTAATGGGTTAAAATTTGTCAGGAAGAAAGATCAAGAAGCTCCTGTGCTGCTGATAAGACACAGCAGAAAGCGACAGCAACATCCTGACCAGGGCTGCTAGAGCTAGAGAGGCGGTAGGTAACCTAGGGAAACTTGTGTAAACAAGCAGGAGATAAGAACTGCTCTAACTCTGAAAAGAAGCAAAACAAGAACAGCAATGTATTTGGTTATAGTAGTTTACTTTTGCCAACATGTCTAAAGCTAATAATTGTGGTGAGAGTACCCCTTTAACTATTACCTAGAGAGGAGTTACACAGAGCAGCTCTCATTCTAGCGGACCCAACTTGTCTGTGTATTACATGAGAAAGCACTAGTTTTAATAATAATTGTGCACTGCTTCATTTCACCTTCGGAGGTGCTGCAAGAGAATTGAACAGATTATAGCTGGGGTCCCATCAGGAGGACACTTTGTGATCCAATATAAGGGAATATCCAAAGTGAACAACCCCTTTAAATATGGCAAACACCATCTTTTTTCATTGAAGGAGAAGCTGTCATTGTGCTATTCCTCTGCCCCCAGTTCCTTGCATCATTGCATAGTGACATGATCTCATATTTGCATAATTAAAGGAACACTCATCATAAAACAGAAGGGTCATAGAAGAATCCACCTAACAAATGAGATGTATCAGTGTCCGATTGGGGTGCCCGGGGCCCACCGCTGGTGTTGTTTCTTGGAGCCCTCCCTACAGCTACTGTACATGACTGCACATGTCCTTTGCACTCTTCCCCTTGCTTTCTACCTCTCTTTCTCCCTGAAGAACGACCCTAGGCCTGCCATGTCCAAGACCCCACTGGGGAGTTTCCTCTGCTCCCCGGTGGGCCAGTGCAAGTTTGGGGTGTATTGTCCATTGATCGCCTTTTTATGTCACCTCTTACTTTCCCAGTCTTGGATTGGAGTCATCAGATGCGCAAAACTAAACAGTTGACTATGCAGGGGGTGTGTATAAACTGTACCCAACAACGCCCCCTTATAGGGGTTGTCTCACTACAAGGATTGCTTTCTATGTTAAAGATCTTGCAACAACAAGTCACTTTGCAATATATGTCCATTAACAGTGTCCTACCTATTCCTAGATATCCCCTCTTGTATGGGCTGCATCAGCTCCTCAGGTCGCTATAGCTACAGACCTGTTTGATCTCTCCTGATAGGCTGTCAGCACTGGTTGCTATAGCTACAGACCTGTTTGATCTCTCCTGATAGGCTGCCAGCACTGGTTGCTATAGCTACAGACCTGTTCGATCTCTCCTGATAGGCTGTCAGCATTGGTTGCTATAGCTACAGACCTGGCTTCTACTGCAGCCTAATAGGCTGTCACCATTGGTTGCTATAGCTACAGACCTGGCTTCTACTGCAGCCTAATAGAAGCCAGTAAACATGCCCCTTAATTCAAAATGAAACCAAGAAAACAGGGCAAGATGAATCAATGTAGTGAGACAACCCTTTTAACTAGACTTTAAAAGTGGTGAAGCTTGTGCAAGTTTGCATGAAGTTGGCCTTTCTATTTTTAGACATTCATAGTGGATGGAGCTTCAAAGGTCACACTATTTGGGATAAAAGATTAGGAAGTGTAGTCATGGTCCCACTGACATATCATTACGTCTTTCTGTCCGTCGCGATGTAGAACATGGAAAAAAATCATTCAACTGCAACCCCCACCTTATTTTTGGTTTATTAAGATAAGAAGGTCCTGCAGTGGTCTGACTCCTGTTCTAGATTCAGAGGAACAGTTCTAGAGTTGGAGTACTGAATAGCACAGAAGTAGGGAGCAACTTGTCGACTTCTGTGGACCGTCAGCTGAAGGGCTGTAAAGGGGTTGGCACCATTATGGGGGTAATATGGTGCCTGCAAAATTGAATAATGTCCTTATTTTCCTATATGTGAAAGTTGGAGGAGACAAGTGGAGAGTCAAACTAAGAATACACCCACTGCTGTCTGCTCATAAACCTCTTAGGCCATGTTCACATGGCTTATTTGGGCACGTATTTCAGCCGGTAATTTGCGGCATACTGCGCGAATTACGAGCTGGAATATGTCCCAGTCATTACGGTAATGCACAGTTCTCCTCATAGAGCACTATGGATTACGTCTCCTCTCCCCGCTCGCACAATACGGCGAGCAGGGAGAGAAGTGACATGTCATTTACTAGCGGCATATACGCGCCGCTAGTAATGATAGTCTATGGGCCGGCGAGGTGCCGGCCCCCGCTCCCACCCCCGTCCACACGGCGTAATTGCCTTAGGGTATGTTCACACGGCGTACTGTGGCGCGCACTGTATGCGCCGCAATACGCCGGGTGTTTTAAAAGTACGCACTGACCAGCGTGTATTTCTAAAGCGCGAGAGGGGGGGCAGCCCCATTCACCACTACTATCCACGGCATGTAAGGACCGTGAAGTGACCTGTCACTTCTCTCTCCTGGCATACAATACGCGCACATTGTACGCGGGGGTAGACGAGGCGCAATTCATAGCTTTCTATGAGAGCAATGAATTACTGTAATTGCGGGGCGCATTTTGGTCGTATTGAAGCGCATATATGTGCCGAAATGCGCCCCGCAATTACGCTGTGTGAACATACCCTTACTGCACCTGTTAGTGCTCCAGGCGGCCCTTAAAGGGATTGTCTCACCTCGCTATTTCACAGAGCAGCTTTCATTCATGCATCCTGTCTCTTGCTGGTCAGGCTGTGGGTGGCTATATGACAGTGATTAGCATATCAGCTCCATATTCACAGGTCTGCTAATTACCCTGAATTGAGACTAGGAGATGTTTATCTAAAGTCCAGAGAGGCTTCAGAGCTAAAGTAAACAAAAGTAATTAGTCTCCTTTGTTTGTTAGATCAGATAACACTCAAGCTCTCAAGCTGCTATCTGTTCTGTGTGCTGACCTGTGTGATGACATCATCCCTGCTATCAGATAAAACAAACAGCAGGGGAGATCAGGGCAGAGCAGGTTGGTAACCTAGAAAAACCTGAGTGCACTCAAAGCTGATAAAATTACTTTTATCTCCTCAACAAAGAAAAATAAACAAAGCAATCTATTTGGAAAAAGTCTTCATTTTCCTAAGCATCCTTTATCATGGGCCCCCTATTAGTCACAGGCTGTGCCAGCAAAAGAGGCTCACGTAGTTATGCTTTGTACAGTCTTACAGTAACCTTTGGCCCTTTGAGGGCAACTCTAATGCTGATGTGGCCCCTGATGAGTCTGCTCTATAATATATCCTCGGACTGCACGCTCCCTATGATCGCTGCTGACAAAAGACCACAAATATAAAATAATAAATCTATCTATAGTCAGGATGGTGTCGCTGGTGTCACATTTGACCACTAGGTGTCACTCTTGACCCAGATTCTGGCCTGTGTGCATAAAGCCACATCTTTGGTGTTACAACTTTGTCTATGGAAAAAGATAACGAGTCTAAATCACTTAAAACTGTTCGATCTGTAAAATCAAGACTGTCCACTTCACTATTATCTAGGGAGGACAAAGGACACAATAAAAAGCAGTCAGGAGCGTCACTGTGTAAATCAGAACAAATATCTTATAGCTTGTTTTCTAATAGAGCTTGGGTTACAGTTCTGGCAACTCAGTGTTATCACAGGGACATTACGCTTCATGGCCGCCAGTCTGATCCATGACATTAGTCTCTGATCTGTGTTAGGAAAATGAGTAGCTCAATTTTGTTTTACAAAGCTCATTGTCCATATAAGGATGAGCACAAGAAGTGTTCTCATAGGGACACTTTAGTCAACGACTGCTGAACCATGTTTTTTTTTTTAAACATCTCCACCCAAAATGTTTTTATTTTTTTTTCATTGGTGTAATGACCCTGATATACAGTACAGACCAAAAGTTTGGACACACCTTCTCATTACAACAGTTTTCTGTATTTTCATGACTATAAAAATTGTAGATTCACACTGAAGGCATCAAAACTATGAATTAACACATGTGGAATTATATACTTAACCAAAAAGTGTGAAACAACTGAAAATCTGTCTTATATTCTTGGTTCTTCATAGTAGCCACCTTTTGCTTTGCACACTCTTGGCATTCTCTTGATGAGCTTCAAGAGGTAGTCACCTGAAATGGTTTTCACTTCACAGGTGTGCCCTGTCAGTTTTAATAAGGGGGATTTCTTGCCTTATAATTGGGGTTGGAACCATCAGTTGTGTTGTTCAGAAGTCAGGTGGATACGCAGCTGATAGTCCTACTGACTGTAAGAATTTCTATTATGGCAAGAAAAAAGCAGCTAAGTAAAGAAAAACGAGCGGCCATCATTACTTTAAGAAATGAAGGTCAGTCAGTCCGAAAAATTGGGGAAACTTTGAAAGTGTCCCCAAGTGCAGTGGCCAAAACCATCAAGCGCTACAAAGAAACTGGCTCACATGAGGACCGCCCCAGGAAAGGAAGAGCAAGAGTCACCTCTGCTGCGGAGGATAAGTTCATCCGAGTCACCAGCCTCAGAAATCGCAGGTTAACAGCAGCTCAGATTAGAGACCAGGTCAATGCCACACAGAGATCTAGCAGCGGACACATCTCTACAACAACTGTTAAGAGGAGACTGTGTGCAGCAGCCTTCATGGTAAAATAGCTGCTAGGAAACCACTGCTAAGGACAGGCAACAAGCAGAAGAGAGAACACAAGGAATGGACATTAGACCAGTGGAAATCTGTGCTTTGGTCTGTTGAGTCCCAAGTTGAGATCTTTGGTTAAAACCACATGTCTTTGTGCGACGCAGAAAAGGTGAACGAATGGACTCTACATGCCTGGTTCCCACTGTGAAGCTTGGAGGAGGAGGTGTGATGGTGTGGGGGTACTTTACTGGTTACACTGTTGGGGATTTATTCAACATTGAAGGAATACTGACCCAGCATGGTTACCACAGCATCTTGCAGCGGCATGCTATTCCATCCGGATTGCGTTTAGTTGGACCATCATTTATTTTTCAACAGGACAATGACCCCAAACACCTCCAGACTGTGTAAGGACTATTTGACCAAGAAGGAGAGTGATGGGGTGCTACACCACATGACCTGGCCTCCACAGTCACCAGACCTGAACCAAATCGAGATGGTTTGGGGTGAGCTGGACCACAGTGTGAAGGCAAAAGGGCCAACAAGTGCTAAGCATCTCTGGGAACTCCTTCAAGACTGTTGGAGACCATTTCAGGTGACTACCTCTTGAAACTCATCAAGAGAATGCCAAGAGTGTGCAAAGCAGTAATCAAAGCAAAAGGTGAAGAACCTAGAATATAAGACAGATTTTCAGTTGTTTCACACTTTTTTGTTAAGTATATAATTCCACATGTGTTAATTCATAGTTCTGATGCCTTCTGTGTGAATCTACAATTTTTATGGTCATGAAAATACAGAAAACTGTTGTAATGAGAAGGTGTGTCCAAACTTTTGGTCTGTACTGTAAATGTTTGTTACTGTGTTGGAAGGAAGAGGCCATTTAAAGGGGCTGTTTTTAAATTTCCTGTCACCACACTACCAGTCAGTGATGTCCTTGATTTTTGATCCCAAGGATTTAGTACTATCCATTCGATATTTCAAGGGTAATGATCACTTCTCTTCTTAATGGTTGTTATGGCTTGAGATGTATTTATCATAGGGTAATAGAGGTCCAGTGCCTAGGATGGCACCTTGGGGGTGGCTTCAGATTAAAATTAATTTCATTTTTTTTTCATCTATTTTTGTCAAGACCTTCTTTCTCCCTGGACTGACTAGTAAAACTGATAAGGAAGAGAGGTAAAGCAATGTCCTGCTCTGCCATTGCTCTCCATATGTGGCCCATAAGACAATTTATTGCCCATTCTCAAGAATTTTTAGCCCAGAAAATCCACGTTGCCATATTCTTCTCCCTGACAGTCAGTAACAAAAGTTCAGTTGGGGATTTTCAGTCCTTTATGATCTAAACACAACAGCAGCAAAATCTGTCTGATACCTGATAGGCTACACAGCTATTGTTAAAATAATGTTGAAAATCCAACGGTATTTTAACATCGCCGTACTGTGGTTTTTGACGCAGGTTTGCGCAAGAAAAGGCGGTGAGTTTTCAGAGTTGCCACCGGCCCAGTATATTGACTGTACGGGAATCCGACGGGGTCGGCGGTTTACAAATGCGATAGTAGAAAATCCATGCTGTGATAAATTGCAGTCTATGGGGCACTGGTTACAGTCGGATTTTCTATTATGGTCTATGGGTCAGTGGTTACAGTCGGATTTTCTATTATGGTCTATGGGGCACCGGTTACAGTCGAATTTTCTATTATGGTCTATGGGGCACCGGTTACAGTTGGATTTTCTATTATGGTCTATGCGGCACCGGTTACATTCGGATTTTCTATTATGGTCTATGCGGCACCGGTTACAGTCGGATTTTCTATTATGGTCTATGCGGCACCGGTTACAGTCTGATTTTCTATTATGGTCTATGGGGCACCGGTTACAGTCGGATTTTCGGAGGATTCAAAATACTAAATCCGACGAAAATCCGACCATAAACCAGTGCTGTGTAGACATAGCCATAGTTGTTACAATGTATTAGTGCAGGAGAAAGGTAGCAGTCTAAAGTCCACAGTGGGCTGTCTAGATTGGATGTAACTATATCTCATTTTTAGCTGTGAGAAGCATTAAAGGCATTTTACCATGAAGGCACTTCATGCCTGTTTTTTTCTATCTTCAGCTTTCAGTGTGTTCAAAGGGGGGGTTGTATAATTTGCTTGAATTGCATATCATGTGAGCCAGCAGGCTTGATATCCCCAAGCCTTTCTTCACAGTGTGCTCACTCTAGACAAACCAAGGTCTGTTTATGTAAAGAGCTGTGAGTAGCTCCAATGTAGCTGAGTGGTTAGCACTTCTGTCTTTCATCATAGAAGACCTAGGTTCAAATTCCTGCAGGAACCAAACATGTAGATTTTCTTTTTTTCCCCAGGGCACATACCTGATTAAGGTTTAGTTTTTCCTTTTATTTATTTGCACTGTTTGGCTAATTACTAAGGAATACAGAGGACTGGAGTAGAATGACAGCACCCTGAAGTGGAAAGAAAATGATTTGTGCTTTTTCATAGTTTTAAAAATGAAAAACTGAACAGTGCAGCGTGCAGATGTATTCAGCCCCCCTGAGTCAATACTTTGTAGGACCACTGTTATCTCCACTGACAGCTGCAGTCTGTTGGGAGATGTCTCCACCAGCTTTGCACATCTTGAGGCTGGAGTTTTTGCCCATTCTTCTTTGCAGAATAGCTCTAGCTCATTCAGATTAGTTGGTAAATGTTTGTGAAGAGCAATTTCCAAGTCCTGCCACAGATTCTAGGTGGGATTTAGGTCTGGACTGTGACTGGGCCATTGTAGCACATGAATCTGCTTTGCTGTAAACCCTCCCATTGTAGCTTTGGCTGTATGTTTAGGGTCGTTGTCCTGCTGGAAGGCTCCAGCCTCTCATAGGTTTTCCACCAAGATTGCCCTGTATTTAGCACTATCCTTCTTCCCTTCAACTCTGACCAGCTTCACAGTCCCCGCTGATGATGCTGCCACCACCGTGCTTCACAGTGGGGATGCTGTCTTCTGGGTGAGGTGCAGTGTTAGATTTCCTCCACACATAGGGGGACATGTATGAAAACTGTCTAGATGTAAGAGTTTCTTTGTTGCCCATAGCAACCAATCAGGGCTCATAGCAACCAATTGGAACCCATGACAACCAATCAGAGCCCCTAGCAACCAATCAGAGCCCCTCTGGCATTTTTTTAGAGCACTATATGAAATGAAAGGGGAGCTCTGATTGGTTGCTATAGGCTCTGATTGGTTGCTATAGGCTCTGATTGGTTGCTATGGGCTCTGATTGGTTGCTATGGGCTCTGATTGCTATGGGCTCTTATTGGTTGCTATGGGCAACAAAGTGAGTCTTAGACATAGACAGTTTTCATACATGAGGCCCTTAGTGTTTGTCACTTCTTTCACATGTTGCTGTGTCCCCTACATAGCTTTTTGCAAACTTCAAACAGCTCTTCTTATGGCTTTCAATAATGACTTTCTTCTTGCTGCTCTTTCATAAAGACCAGATTTGTGGAGTACATGACTAATAGTCGTCTGGTGGACAGATCCACTTGAACTGTAGATCTCTGCAGCTCCTCCAGAGTGACCCTGGGCCTCTTGGCTGCTTCTCGCATTACTGCTCTCCTTGTTTGGACTGTCAGATTAGATGGACGACCATGTCTTTGTTGGTTAGCAGTTGTGCCATACTCCTTCCAGTTACAGATGATGGATTTCACAGTGCTTCATGAGATGTTCATAGCTTGGGCTATTTTTTTTTTTTTTTTTTTTATTAAACCTAACCCTGCAATACACTTTGCCACAACTTTATCCCTGAACTGTCTGGTGTGTTCCTTGGTTTTCATGATGCTGTTTGTTCACTAATGTTCTCTAACAAACCTCTGTGACCTTCACAAAACAGATGAAGTTATACTGAGGATAAATTACGTACAGATGTACTCTAATTTACTCACTAATTAGGTGATTTCTAAAGGCAATTTTTCACACTGGATTTTAGTTAGGGCTATTCGAATACAGGGGGCTGAATTCATATGCACGCCACTTTTTTTTAGTTTTAAATGGCAAAATTTTGGAAAAGCTTGTATCATTTTCATCACATTTCACAAATACTTGCTATTTTGTGTTGTTCTATCACATAAAATATCAATAAAATACATTTAAGTTTGTGGCTGTAACATTTAAAAATGAGGAACGGTTAAAGGTATGAATACTTTTGCAATCCACTGTTTGCTAGAAAGTTGCAGAGCTTTTCATTATACACTGATTAACAGTTAGTAATTGTAACAGTCAATTCCAGACTTCCCCTTTAAGACTTCCCCTTCCCCTTTAAGATCCAGTATTCCAGAATTACTGATTGTTGAGATGAATAACACTGGAGATAGAGGCTATCCCTATTATTATCAGGTATCAGCTCAGACTGATAAGACGCCTTAGGGGTCATGATACGCATTTGGCTGCTACATTTAATGACTAGTGCCAGAAAAAAAGGGTCTAAATATACAGATGAAAAAAAGAAAACTTGATCAGCACATCTAAATACAATTTTAAAGAAATTTATATAGGTGCACGCTGGCGTGGCAGCAAAGCAATGCAAATAACAACATATCAGCAGCACTCTTCAAACACTAAGAGACAGTCCAATGAATATATGAACTATTTTAAAATACATCTCTGCTACTCTTTGGATACATGAAATGTTGAGGGTCTTAGCGCACTTTGATGATCAAAACTGCGAGAGCCCATCCACCAACGACAAGGTGACCTCAGTTCAGATGGGGTCCTACACTTCCATCTCACCTCGCTTACTGCCCACTCAGGCCTCCCTATTTTCAGGGAATGAAGGTCCTTGCTACATTCTGCTCTGATTAAAAACAGATGTAGGCTAGTTACATAGTACGGTTGAAAAAAGCCATGTGTCCATCAAGTTCAACCAAAGGTGGGAAAGTGTGGGTGAAGGGAGGGAGACAAGGAGTTCAAGCCCAGCCACCCCATAGGTGAATGCCCTGAAACCCACATGGCAAGAAGAACCAATCTGCTCCAGTGGAGACCCCATCTATGACCACTGAACCCTCACCAGTCAGGATCCAGAATTTTACATGGCTACATACGCATTAATGTTCTTTAGTGTCGGGTAGATATCTAAGCCGTTCTTGAAACTCTCGACAGTTCCTGCAGTGACCCGCTCCTCCGGCGGCTATTCCACAGATTCACAGTTCTTACAGTGAAACACGCCCTTCTCCTCTGTAGATTGAATCCTTTTCTCTCCAGCCGAAGGGAATGTCCCCTTGTCTTAGGAGGGGGCTTCACTTGAAATAATGATTTCCCATACTTTTTGTAGGGACCATTTATATATTGATATAAATTAATCAGGTTCCCCCTGCCATAAATACAGACTGTCTTTAATCAGAACAGATTGTAACTGGGACCTTCAGTCCCTGAAAGTTTGAAGGCTTGAGAAGGTACCAAGTGAGGTGAAATGTTAGTGTAGGTCCTCATCTGAACTGAGGTCACCTTGTCTTTGGTGGATGGAATCTTGCAGTTTTGATCAAAAATGTGCACTAAGAACATCAAAATTTTATGTATCCAACAAGGAGCAGAAATGTATTTTAATATAGTTCATATATTTACTTTGACTGTCTCTTAGCGTTTGTAGAGTGCTGCTAGTATGCTGCTGTGTTTAAATATGCACATGTACACACTATATGCAGTTCGTATGTAAACTGCACATAACATTCACCCAATTGCTTGACTCGATACATAGATTCCACACTTACCTTGTCTGGGATCCATTATTTCAACTGTGGCCTCAGTAATTTTGCCCAGTATGGCGTTCTTGGGTGACCTAAGGATAATCTTTAAGAATTCATGGTTCTCCTCCAGACCGTCGTTCTTCACATAAATGTTCCATGATTTTGTAGAAACACCTAAAAGAAATGAGATCAAATTCAATGGTGATAGGTTAGAAGACATGAGGTCATGTAGCTGAAAATATAACTGTGCCGGCGGCCATGGATGGACCAAGCTGAAGAGGGGCCTGGAATTGGAAGGGTCACTTGATTGGTTCACAGACTCACATATAGTGACTTAATTGATCAGAAAGTCCTGCTAGCAGTGTTGGAGTGAAGTATTGTGGGCCCACCAGAGGAAATTACTCTTAAGGGCCCACCCTCTGTCTACACTGTGTGCAGAATTATTAGGCAAAAGACTATTTTGATCACATCATCCTTTTTATACATATTGTCCTACTCCAAGCTGTATAGGCTTGAAAGCCAAGTACCAATGAAGTAAATCAGGTGCTGTGCATCTCTGTAATGAGGAGGGGTGGGGTCTGATGACATCAACGCCCTATATAAGGTGTGCTTAATTATTAGGCAACTTCCTTGCCTTTGGCAAAATGGGTCAGAAGAGAGATTTGACGGACTCTGAAAAGTCAAGAATTGTGAGGTGTCTTGCAGAGGGAGGCAGCAGTCTTGAAATTGCCAAACTTTTGAAGCGTGATCACCGAACAATCAAGCGTTTCATGGCAAATAGCCAACAGGGTCGCTAGAAGCGTGTTGAAAAAAAAGGTGCACAATAACTGCCCATGAATTGAGGAAAATCAAGCGTGAAGCTGCCAAGATGCCATTAGCCACCAGTTTTGCCATATTTCAGAGCTGCAACGTTACTGGAATATCAAAAAGCACAAGGTGTGCGATACTCAGGGACATGGCCAAGGTAATGAAGGCTGAAAAAACAACCACCTTTGTACAAGAAACATAAGATAAAACGTCAAGACCGGGCCAAGAAATATCTTAACCAGGCTTGGACTGGGACGCCGGGGGATCGGTGAATCCCCCGGTGGGCCCCGAGCCCCTGTGGGCCCCGGAAGCAGTGCCGCCGCTCCCCGGGGTCCGTCCGCCGCATCCGGTCCCTGAACGCCCGGCCCTGCATCCTGAGCGCCCAGAGCCCGGGCCCGGTAGCCGGGGAGTAATGTCCCCGACTCCCGGGGCTGCGCGGTGTCAGCGGAGCACAGCGCCACTAGCGCTGCACTCCGCTGATCTCCCTGGCAGGCTGAATGCACTAGGCCTTCAGCCTGCCGGGCTCCGGCCCCTACTAGTGACGTAGGCGCGCGGTGACGTCACATCACCGCGCCGCCTATGCAGGGCGGCAGTAGCCGGCGGGAGCGGAAATGAGGTAAGTGGCTCTGTTTGTTTTTTTTAAACTACCTAAAAGGGGGCCCTGGCTACCAAAGGGGGCCCTGACTGCCTAAAGGGGGGGCCCTGACTACCACAGGGGGCCCTGACTGCCTAAAGGGGGGCCCTGACTACCAAAGGGGACCCTGACTGCCTAAAGGGGGGGCCCTGGCTACCAAAGGGGGTCCTGACTGCCTAAAGGGGGGCCCTGACTAACTAAAGGGGGGGACCTGACTGCCTAAAGGGAGGACCTGACTACCAAAGGGGACCCTGACTGCCTAAAGGGGGGGCCCTGGCTACCAAAGGGGGCCCTGACTGCCTAAAGGGGGCCCTGACTAACTAAAGGGGGGGACCTGACTGCCTAAAGGGGGGACCTGACTCCCTCAAGGGGGCCCCTGACTACCTAAAGGTGGCCCTGACTATCTAAAGGGGGGCCCAGACTGCCTAAAAGGGGGGCCCTGACTACTACCTAAAGGGGGTGCCCTGACTACTACCTAAAGGGGGGCCTGACTGCCTAAAGGGGGGCCCTGACTACTACCTAAAGGGGGGCCCCTGACTACTACCTAAAGGGGGGGCCCTGACTACTACCTAAAGGGGGGGCCCTGGCTACCTAAAGGGGGGCCCTGGCTACCTAAAGTGGGGGCCCGAACTACCAAAGGGGGGCCACTAAAGTACTACCAAAGGGGGCCCTAACTGCCTAAAGGGGGGGCCCTTACTACCAAGGGGGGACCCTGACTACCAAAGGGGACCCTGACTACAACCTAAAGGGGGGCCCTGACTACTACCTAAAGGGGGGGCCTTGACTGCCTAAAGGGGGGGGGCCCTGACTGCCTAAAGGGGGGGGCCCTGGCTACCTAAAGGGGGGGCCTGACTGCCTAAAGTGGGGGCCCTGGCTACCTAAAGTGGGGCCCTGACTACCAAAGCAGGCCCCTGACAACCAAAGCGGGCCCCTGACTACCGAAAGGGGGGCTCCTGACTACCAAAGGGGGCCCTTACTGCCTAAAGGGGGGCCCTGACTGTCTAAAGGGGGGCCCTGGGCTAGCCTAAAGGGGGCCCTGCTACCTAAAGGGGGGCCCTGGCTACCTAAATACTAAAGGGGGCCCTGACTATCTACAAACTAAAGGGGACCCTGACTACCTGCACACTAGCTAAAGGGAGCCCTGACTTCCTGCACAATAGCTAAAGGAGACCCCCTAACTGCCTGTATATTACTTCAAGGGAAGCCCTAACTGCCTGTATACTACCTAAAGGGGGGTCCCTAACTGTTTGCAGCCTCTATAAAGGGGACCCTAACTACCTACAGCTTACCTAACTGGGGGCAAACACCTACCTACAGCCTAACTAACTGGGACTCAACAACACCTACCTATAGCCTACCTAACTGGGGTCCACCAACCTAACTGTAGCCTATCAACTTGCCTAACTGGGGCCTGCTTATCTAACTGGGGGCTACTTACCTACCCACCCGTGACTAGGTACCCACCAACCTACTTGGGGCTGGCCTACCAACTTATCCAGCGGGTGTCTACTTACCTAAATAGGGCCTATCTAATTACCTGGGGCCTTGCACATTTGCCAACCTACCTAGGGTATTGTCTACCTACCTGGTAATATCATTGAGAGGGAAGCAGCCCATAGTTGTAGCATTACCTCCAAGGAGTTAGTCCTCTCCCTATCCTCCAACCCCTTAGGGATATGGATGGAGCTACTTAGCCCTGTGTCTATGATATGTTAGACTGACAGATGTGTGAGATACAGATGTGTGACTCACTTGCTATTGTACTACACATTATAGTTCTTTTTTGCATACTGTATTATGTTTATGTCCGAGAGGCCGGTAATATTTTCATGTACAGTAGGGTGGGCCCCCCAAGATCAACTCCCCTGTGGGCCCCAGACCCCCCAGTCCGACACTGATCTTAAGACTGATTTTTCAAAGGTTTTATGGACTGATGAAATGAGAGTGACTCTTGATGGGCCCGATGGATGGGCCCGAGGCTGGATCAGTAAAGGAAAGAGAGCTCCACTCCGACTCAGACGCCAGTAAGGTGGAGGTGGGGTACTGGTATGGGCTGGTATCATCAAAGATGAACTTGTGGGACCTTTTCAGGTTGCGGATGGAGTGAAGCTCAACTCCCAGACCTACAGCCAGTTTCTGGAAGACACCTTCAAGCAGTTGTACAGGTAGAAGTCGGTATCGTTCAAGAAAAACATGATTTTCATGCAGGACAATGTTCCATCACATGCATCCAAATACTCCACAGCGAGGCTGCCAGGATAGGTCTAAAAGAAGAAAAAATAATGACCTGGCCCTCTTGTTCACCTGATCTGAACCCCATAGAGAACCTGTGGCCCCTCATAAAATGTGAGATCTACAGGGGGGAAAACAGTTTATTGGTCTCTTTGAGAGGCTGCACCTTGCTGTTTGGGGGTGGGTGTACCGCAATGTTACTATCGTACATCGAACAGCGAATCGAAGCAACTGACAAGAATCTATGGGGTGTGGAAAGGTGGGGTTATTTGAAGTGTCATCGGGGGGAAAGAAAGGGCGGACCAATTATGGTACACAATTTAGGATTTTGTTTTTGGATGTTTTGTTTTTGAATGTCAGAAATATTTATTTCTAAATTTTTGGTTGTTATATTAGTTTACCTGGTGAAAAAGTGAGATGGGGATAGATTTGGTTTTTATTAAGTTGCCTAATAATTCTGCACAGTAATAGTTACCTGCACAAACAGATATCCTCCTAAGATAGCCAAATCTAAAAAAATACCCACTCCAACTTCCAAAAATATTAAGCTTTGATATTTATGAGTCTTTTGGGTTGATTCAGAACATAGTTGCTGTTCAATAATAAAAAGAATCCTCTCAAATACAACTTGCCTAATAATTCTGCACAAACTGTATATAAGTTATGTGCAGGTAGGGTTCGATAAGCTATCTGGTGATTGGTTCTTATCTCAGCTCCAAATGAGTTTGTTGTCTTCTGCAAGAACCTTTAGATGCCCTAAAAAGAGTGTGTGGGGAGAGGGAGAGAGAGAAAGCGATATGAAGAGAGAGATAGACGGAGGGATAGAGAGAGATAAGGAGATAGGGAGAGAGATAAAGAGAGAAACAGAGAAAAAGAGATAGGGAGAGATATAGATATAGAGAGATAGAGGGAGAGATAGAGATAAAGATATAGGGAGCGATATAGAGATAGAGATAAAGATATAGGGAGCGATATAGAGATAGCGATAAAGAGATATGATTAGATGGAGAGATAGACAGAGATAAAGAGATAGGGAGAGAGATATAGAGATAGAGTTAAGGAGATGGGAGTAAAGGAAGAGAGAGAGATAGGGAGAGATATAGAGATGGAAAAAAAGAGAAAGGAGTAGAGCAAGAGATAGAGAGATAGATGGAGAGAGAGAGTTTGAGAGAGGGAGAGATAGAGTGAGATAAAGAGATATGGAGAGAGATATAGAGATAAAGAGATAGGAGTAGAGGAAGATAGAGATAGAGGGAGAGATAGAGAGAGATCTAGAGTTAGAGGGATAGAGATAGATATAAAGAGATAGGAGTAGAGGAAGCGAGAGACAGACAGCGAGGTAGAGAGTTATAGATACAGAGATATGGTCTATGTCAATGCTTCTCACTACACAAATAGGTGAGAGTCCTAAATGGGAGCCCTCCCCCCACAACTTAGTACATATGGTATTTGTAAATGGGATTCCTAAACCAGAGAGAACCAGAAAATGAGTGTTCCCTATCCTGTTATACTAATAACCTCTAGGGAAGAGAGCCAAGTCTCTGGTGCCACCTATTAGACATAGCATCTAGTGCCAACATAGACACAGCTCTTTTATTTAGCACTTATTTGCATATTTGATTTTCCCAGGAAGCATAAGTCTCCTCCTTACACCTTTATGGTGCTGTCCTCTAGCTTCTGCAACACTACTGCTCTCAACATTGCTAGCTATCCTGCGACTCTTAAAGACATGCTGGGAGTTGTACTTTTGCAACCGCTTGAGAGTCATATTGTAGCTGCAACAGAGAGGGCAGAGCCTCTGTAAAAAGTCTAGAACTATCATTCACAGAGAATAGCGCCATCTGTGTGACTAGTGGAAAACTGCACCTGGAACTGTCAAGCAAAGAAGAAACATTTTACAATTTTGAATAAATCATTTAAGCAAATGTAAAGGGGACAGATGTCATTTTTATAAAGCGGTAAGTAGATTTAATGTCATTTCTAATGAAATGCCTTCTCAAACTACAACCTTTAATTGAGCGCTGACCTGTGTAGGTTTCCAGGATTTGATTTACTGGAACATTTTATTTTGCAGGAATTCATCAGGATGAATAAATTAGCTTTGTACCGGTAACTGGATTATAAATTACATGTTAGCTTTTGTGTGGCGCAAGAAGACGAGCTAGAAAGAGGGAGACACTGTTACTTATATCTAAAGGTAAGCAGTAAAGTGTACACACAGGTTTCTAACCCCATGAGCTTACAATCGAATTTAGAAGTTTGGAGTTGGTTAATAATCTGAGAAACATAAACAAACAGTTAATTGTATCAATGCGCCACGTTTTTCGGTTGTGAGCGGCTATTATGGCCCTCACCAAATAAGTATATAATTGTGCCATTTTTTTTAAGGGAAATGTAATGCGGCACAGGGGTCAGATACAAGGTATGTTCATTTTAGTTTACCCTCCCAATGGGATTTGATAGAGGTTCATCTTTCAGAACCATAAATATACAGTAGAAAAAACTATTGTACCCCAATGCCTCACCCCTATTCTGTCCTGTGTTGCAATCAAAACTAACGCAAGAATTCTGGTCTATTGCTCTCCCCTTTCTCTTACTCCTCTGTCTGACTGTATGGCAACTGGCTGCAGCAGGAGCCTCCCCCACTCCTCTGTCTGCAGCCACACCCCTCTACTAAAGCTCCACCCCTCCCTGCAGTGCCAGCAATGTCCCCCTTCTCAAGAAGGCACATGTGCTGGCCCATCTGAAGTTTGCCAATGAACACTTGGATGACTCTGTGAGTAATTGGGAGAAGGTGCTGTGGTCAGATGAGATAAAAATTGAGCTCTTTGGCTTTAACTCAACTCGTGGAAGAGAAATGCTGCCTATGACCCGAAGAACACCATCCCCACTATCAAGCGTGGAGGGGGAACCATTATGTTTTGGGGGTGTTTCTCTGCTAAGGGCATAAGACTACTTCACCGCATCAATGGAAGAATGGATGGAGCCATGGACCGTAAAATCCTGAGTGACAACTTCCTTCCCTCCACCAGAACATATAAAATGGGTCATGGCTGGGTCTTCCAGAAAGATAATGACCCAAAAGATACAGCCAAGGAAACAAAGGAGTGGCTCAAAAAGAAGCACATTAAAGCCATGGAGTGGCTTAGCCAGTCTCCTGACCTTAATCCCACAGAAAACTCCGAGTTGCCAAGCGATAGCCTCAAAATCTTATTGATTTAGAGATGATCTGCAAAAAAGAGTGGACCAAAATTCCTCCTGACACGTGTGCAAACCTCATCATCAACTACAAAAAACGTCTGACTGCTGTGCTTGCCAACAAGGGATCAAATACTTATTTCTCACTGCAAAATGCAAATAAATTTATATAATTTATACAATGTGATATTCTGGATTTTATTTTGGATATTCTATCTCTCAATGTTATAATGAGCCTACTCTTAAAATTATAGACTGTTCATGTCTTTGTCAGTGGGCAAACTTACACAATCAGCAAGGGATCAAATAATTATTTCCTTCAATCAATAAATCTATCTATCTATCTATCTATCTATCTATCTATCTATCTATCTATCTATCTATCTATCTGTCAACCATGCATCCATCTCCTGTCCATCAAATATTTATTTGACTAACTGATAGATTCCTGATGGCTATTACATTACATTAGATTACTGAATGCAATTGATAAATTCATGAATTGCATGGCTTATAATGGCTGATAGACAGAGATAAGCTAGTGCTGTATGCAGAGGCCAGGCCCATACACTGCTCCGGCCCCCTATGTCTATGTTGGCCCCTGTAGATACAGTATCTGTGTGTATGTGTGTATATATATATATATATATATATATATATATATATATATATAATATATATATATATATATATATATATATATATACTCTATTCTGATCTGTGTCATTGTTTCCATTTATACGTAACAGACACCAGGACACAGTATAGAATCTATCAAATGATGAATATCATAATGGACTTAGAATAAGATATCTCCACCAAGTGTGATGGAATCTGTGAGGGGCTCCTAATGGAGCCTCCAACATAGATATAAACAGAGTCTTATAACAGCTTTTACTTATCTGCTGTAACATCGGGTTCAGCTTTTCTTGTCTCATCCTCCCTCCAGGACAGTGAGTATTGGAGAAATCTAGAATGCTGCACAAGTGAGAGAGAAGTCACACCGCCGGCTGCAGGCTTCAAGATTTTCTTTACATTTTCTGCCTCAACTCTTGTATCCCACCTGTGTCACATTATTTACTCGCTCTTCAAAGCAGATGTCCTCCTATAATGCTGACAAGTTAAGTGATTCTCTAGCTATGAATGTAATGAATTTTCGATTCCCTGCTGTAAGGAAAGCTTTACAAGTCAGGAAACTGATTACCCCCCCCCCCCCCCCCCCAACAGATAAATGTAAGGAGCAGCGAACGTGTCACCTCTTGTCTTACTGCAAAGGATGTACAACAGTAATGTAGCAGTTATATTCTAGTACACAGGGGACAGTATTATAGTAGTTATATTCTTGCACATAGGAGGCAGTATTATAGTAGTTATATTATTGTACATAGGGACAGTATTATAGTAGTTATATTCCTGTAAATAGGGAGCAGTATTAGAGTAGTTATATTTTTTGTACATAGGGGGAGTTTTTATAGTAGTTATATTCTTGTACTTAGGGAGCAGTATTATAGTAGTTATATTCTTGTACATAGGGGACAGTATTATAAAAGTTATACAGTATTCTTGTACATACTGGGAAGTATTATAGTAGTTATATTCTTGTACATAGGGGCAGTATTATAGTAGTTATATTCTTTTATATAAGGGCAGTATTATAGTAGTTATATTCTTGTACATAGGGGACAATATTATAGTAGATATATTCTTGTACATAGGGAGCAGTATTATAGTAGTTGTATTCTTGTACATAAAAGGGCCCCAGTATTTTTATAGTTATTTTTCTTGTAAAAGGGGGGGAAAATTATTTTTAGTAGATATATTCTTGTAAAATAGGGGCAGAATTATAGTGGGTTATTTTCCCTTGTCTTAGGGGGCAGTATTAAGTAGTTATTTTCTTGTACGAAGGAGCAGCATTATAGAAAGGTTTTTTTTCCTTGTAAATGGGGTGCGTTTTAAATAGTGTCATATTCTTGTACATACAGTCATATAAAAAAGGTTTGGCCCCCTTTTTTAATTTTAAATTTATTTTTGGGTTTAAATTTTTTGGGGGGTTTGAAACAGCCTTTTCCCAAATTTGATATATCTAAAAAAGGGATGGACCCCTTTAATTTTTCCCGGATTGAAATGGGGTTTTATTGTACTAACAAAAAAATTGTGCAATATTTTTTTAACCCAAAGGGTTGACTGGTGCAAAAATGGGGGTCCCCTTATATTTTTTTTGTTTTGGAATACTCCAAAACTACTTTTTACTGCCCTTTCTAAAGGGCAAAACTTTGGGTTTTTTGAAACCTCATTGAGTTTTAAAAAAAATTTTCATAGCCGGTTTGTATCCAATGGGGGGAAAAAAAGGGTTTTTAAAGGTTTGGCCCAAAAGGGAAGTTGTTCTCCTTTTTAAATTTCTCCTGTAAAGGTGGATCTTGGCCCCCTCAAAACAACTCCAAATGATTGAAAACAAAGTTTTGTTCAACATGTTGTTCGGGGGAAAGGGATACAAAAAGTTTGTCTCAGTTTTTTAAACCCTGTCAGTTTCCCTGTGAGGAACATAGAAAGGGAAATGGGGGGCCCAAACAGGGGACTTTTTTTGTTAAGCCCAAAAAAGTGGAGGCCAAAGGAAAAATATCAGAAAGGAAAAAGGGAAAGAATGGTGAAAAGAGTCAAGGACAATCCCGGGACCACCCCCAAAAGGCTGCAGCACATTTTGCTCAGATGGTGTCACTGTGCTTTGGCCAAAAAATTCGGGCACACTTTGCACAAGGAAAAACCCTGTAGGGGGTGGTGTTGCGAAAGTAGCCCATTTCTGAAAGCACGCCAAAAACAGAGTCCGTGAGGTATCCCAAAAGCACATTTGGACAAACCCCAGTTTTAAATTTTGGAAGAAGGTCCTGTGGATTTTTTTAAAACAAAGATTGAGTTTTTTGGGTTTCTTTTAAAAAAAGGCGTTTGCTTGGCGTAAAAAAAAACACAGCTTTCCCAAAAAAAAACACTTTTTTACCCACTGTAAAATTTGGGGAGGTTTTCCTTTAATGTTTTGGGGGCGGGTTTTGGGCCAATGACCCACCGGGAAATTTCTTTTTTAATTTTGGGGTGCATGGTTTTCAACTCATTTATCGGGCAGATTCTTCAGAATAATGTAAAAGGGAATTCAGTGTTGAATTTAAAAGTTCCCCGGGGGAAATGGATTTTTTCAGAAAGGGCCCAATGATCCCAAACAGAGCAAAAATTTAAATAAAGCATTCATGCAGAGGAAAAAATTTAAAAATTTTCCCGGGAATGGGCCAAACCCCAGTCCCAGCCCTGAATATCATTAAAACTTTCCTGGGGGGGTTTACTTTGAAAGCGGGTGTCCATCCCTCAGCGACCATCAAATTTAACTGAAATTTAAAATTGTTTTGTAAAGAGGAATGGTAAAAAAATCCTTCATCCGGGTTTTGGAACTGTTTAAAAGCTACGGGAAGCGACTGGGGTTGTTATTTTTGCAAAAGGGGATCTACTAAATTTTAAAAGTCATTTTCTGCGGGGGGTGCCCATATTTTTGGCCACGGTAAAATTTCGGGTTTTTAAATGCATATTGGGCCACATTTTGTGGTTAGTAAATTTAAAAACCTTTCATTGCAACCCGGAAAATTTTATTACTGTGTCATCAGTTTTTAGATATATAAATTGAAATGGCTGTTGCAAACACCCAAATATTTAGAACAAAAAAATTTTAATTAAAAGGGGGATTTATCTTTTGAGCTGCTCGTGCTGTTCCCCCAAATTTGGGCTCGGGATTGAGTTTGAAATCCAGGGGCGTGTTTCTTCCTCCCAGCAGGGTGTTTTTTTTTCACCCCCCCAACGGGGGGTTTGTCTTCCCCTCACGAAAAAACTGTAAATTTTTTTCATTTTGTTTGAAGGGGGGATGCAGAGGGGTTTTTGGGTTTAAAAAAGTTTTGTAGCCTCCTGCATGCTTATGTCTAACGCCTTGGGGGTTTCCACAAGCGGCAGAAAGGGCACCTTTTTAATTTCTTTTTATATCTTTAGTTTACACACTGAAAGCCAGCAGTTTTAACTTCTGTTCTAGGGGTTTTTAAAACCAAATTGTACTGAAAAAAGGGCAGAGCCCTTTTACTCAAATACAAGGAAAAAAAGTCAGCTTTAAATTAAGATCTTGCTTGCTGGGCAAATGAATGAGTTTAAAAAAAAGTGGGGGGGGGGGGGAGAAGCAAAAACAAACTTTGAGAGAAGAAAAATGCTCGCCTGTAACTGACTTGGGGTGTTTGGTGTTGTGGTGTTTTTGGTTTTTTCAAAAGAAGGGGGGTTTGGTATTTAGGGCCCCTCAGAGTATATTCCCCCCCCCTAAATTTTTTACACTTTTTAGGGAACCCAAAATATATATGTCAATTTTTCTATAATGATAAAAAAAATATAAAACCCTTCATAGTCCCTATATCATGTCTAAACCCCCAGAGATATGCATTGTATCAATATGTTGGAAAGTGCTTGGGGTGACTGTGAGGATGGGGCCCCTTTTAGGGGAGCTTTTGTGTGTGTGTGTAATTTTTTTTATAAAATTAAGTTTTTACACATTTATTTTCATAAAATTTTTTTTATTTGTGTACCAATTTTTTAAAAAAAAAAAAAAAACCCAAAAAAAAAAAAATGGGGTTGAACTCCAAAACCCCTGGCTTGCCTATACCTCCCCTTCACAAGCAGGTCATACGGGCACAGTGTTTTAAAACCTTATGGTTTTTACAATACAGATATGATGTCATAAGGGGGGCGGGGGTTTTCATTCATTGGGGGGAACAGGGAAAGCCCCCTTTTTCAAAGTAGCCCGCTTTAAGGGCTGAAAACCCGTGGGGGGTGAAAACAAAAATCTTGGCAAAAGTCCCCTTTTAAAAAAGGGAGTAATTGCCCCAGATCCTTCCCCCTAGAGATGAGTTTTTAATTTGAGCAGCAGGGGCTCTTTGGGTTTTACTTTTCGATTTTAACAGCTCAGAAGGGGGGTAAAACGAGGTGCAGGCAAACCAATACAGCGCAGGGGGGGGTTTGGGCCCTGAAAATTTTGTTATGGGGGCATATCCCAAAAAGGGGTGGGTTTAAATGTCAGCCCGCCAATCCAGTGCAGGGGGCGCGTCTGGGCCAGGAATCGACCCCGGGGGCTTTGACCAGCCGCGAAAATTTGAAAAAAAGGGCAGTTTTTCGCGAAGTGATATTGCTAAACCCAAATGGGCAGAGGGGAATGCAACCCCCAAAAAAAAAAGTGCTTATTTTTATGTCCCCATAATCTGGACTTTATTTTGTAACGATTTAAAAAATTTTTAAATTAATAGGGGGGCTCAAACTTTTTTTTATGTCTGTAGCGGCGTATTTATAGTTGTTTTTATTCTTGTTTCTTTGGGGGCGTATTATAGTGGGTTTTTTTCTTTTATTTAAAGGGGGTATTTTAGTAGGTTTTATTAATGTACTTTGGGGCGTTTTATGTATTATAAATTTTTGTACAATAATTTTGGGGCAGTATTTTTGTAGTTTTTATTTTGTACCTTGGGGGGCGTTTTTTTAGTAGTTATTTTCTTGTACCATTGAAGGGGAAATTTTATAGTAGTTTTATTTTGTTTATTAAGGGGGCAGTGTTTTTTGTAGTTTTATTTTGTCATAGGGGGCGGGATTATTTGTAGTTATATTCTTGTTATTGGAGGTGGGTTTTTGTAGTTTTATTTTTGTACTTTGGGGGGGCAGTTATTTAGTTGTTTTTTTTCTTTTTACATAGCAGGCAGTATTTTGTAGTTTATTCTTGTACATAGGGGGGGCAAGTTTTAAGTAGTTAATTCTTTTTATATAGGAGACAGTGGTATGTAGTTATAAATTCTAGTACATGGGGGGGATTATAGTAGTATTAAATTTTTGTACATTTGGAGGCAGTAATTTTTTGGAAAGGGATATTGGGTTTGACATAGGAGGCAGTATTATAGTAGGTATATTTTTGTAAAAGGGGGCAGTATTTGTATTTTTTCTTTTAATGGAGGCAAATATTAAGTTGTTTTTATTTTGCATAGGGGACAGTATTTAGCAGTTTATTTTTGTTCATTTGGGCATTGTTAGTGTTTATTCCCTTTTTCTTGGGGGGCAGTTTTTTATAGTAGTTATATTCTTTTTTACATAGGGGCGTATTATAGTGTTTTATTTGTAATTTGGGGCAGTATTATAGTAGTTATATTCTTGAACTTTGGGGCAGTATTTTTAGTAGTTTTTATTCTTCTACATAGGGGGCAGTATTATGTGTTATTTTTTTGTACATAGGGGGTAGTATTTATTTGTAGTTATTTTTCTTTTACATTGGGGCAGTTTTATATTAGTTATGTTCTTTTTAAATGGGGGCAAATATTTTTAGTTTTTTTCTTGTACATAGGGGCAGTATTATAGGGAGTTATGTTCTTGTTCATAGGGGGCAGTATTATAATAGTTATTTTTTGTACTAGGGGCAGTATTATATTAGTTTGTTCTTTGTAATTTGGGGGCAGTATTATAATAGGGTTTTATTTTTTGTACATTGGCCCGTTTAAAATTAGTTAGGGGTTTTTGTACATAGGGGGGCAGTATTATAATTGTTTTATTTTGTACATGATGAAGAGTATTTTGAATTTTTATTTTTTTTACAAAGAAAATCAGTATGGGAAATTTATATTTGTTCATTTGTGGGAAGAAAATTTTTTTTGTTTTTTTGTTATTTATTTTCCCTATACATGGATTTGAGGCACTGACTGCAGGTGACACAACATTCACATTGCCTTTTACACTGTTTTGTTTTCCGGGTTAAATTTGCCCCAAATTTTTACATGGGAGCCATCCCCCTTTGTGTATTGTTTTAACGTAATTGCTGCATCTCTTAGGAAGTCCTACATCTGTGCTCTTTTTGTCTCTGTAAACACTCTGGTTTTTGTGGGGAAGACTGAGATGTGGAGTTTCCCATATAGCAAACAGATCTTGGGAATTTTCATAGTTTCAAAAAAAAGGAGGTTATTTGGGGGGGGAGTTTAAAAAGGGGAAAAAAAAAGAGCAGGGTCTTTTCACTTTTATTCTACCCCTTTTGTATTCCCAAATTTTAAACCCCATAAATCATATTTTAAAAAAAGGGCATTACACTGCACATATGTCATTTATAAGGCGAGAAACCTTTTTATAATTTATAAAACAGGCTAAGTATAAACTCCTAGCATTTGAGAGCAGATTTTAATATATTCTGTCTTTGTAAAAAAATGTAAACCCCCCATTTTTTAATTTCCAAATGAAAATTTTATAATGATATTGATCCCGGGATTGAAAAATTCTTTAAAATTGTTTCTTTTTATTTTACTGTACATTTGTTACTGTTATTATATATTACACTGTATTAGCATTGCAGTGATAGTAACAATATGTGTCACCAACTTTTAATTAAAAATAATAGAACATATATTTCAACATACAATATTTGTTTTTAGGTCCATGGAAATAATAAAATCACAATTTTTTTAATTTGATTTTTATTTTAAATTTAACACGAAAGAAATTTAAAAATTTTTTTAAAAAAAAATTTTAAAAAACCCAAATTGGATCAATGCAATTTGCTTGCCCCTTTGGGGGGTGTGTGAAATTTCCCGCCCCAGGGCTGGCTGAAATTTCCCGCACCTTTTTAAATTTAAAAAAAAAAAAGATTTTTTAAAAATTTGGAAAACAAAATTTTTTTTTTTTGAATTTTGAAACTTTTTTTACTTAGCTAGTATTTTTCATTTTGCTCTTTTTTTTCTAAAATGAAACTATGTTTATGTGGGGGGCTGTTTTTTTCTTTTTTACTCCCTTTGGGCTTTTTATAGATTTCTTGATATTGTAACAACTGTTTTATTGGGTTTAAAAATTTATTAAAAAAATACAAATTTAAAAAAAAAAAAAAAAAATTTCAATATTATTTTTATCCCTTCAAAATTAAAAGGGTTTTAAAAATTTTCCCAAAAAGGGAACAAAATTTTTTTTTTGGGTTTACTACCAAAAACCAAAATGGATTTATTAAAAAAGGGGTTTAAAGTAATATTAAAACCCTAAATTTTTTCTAAATAATTAAGCCCCCCCGAAAAAGGGAAGCCCAGATAAAAATACAATCCGCCGTTCAAATTTTTTTTTTCCCAGTTGAGGGCAAATTATTATGACCCCAAAAAAACTTTAAAATTTTAGAGTCACCCCCCTTGTGCAGCTTGGACAAACAGTAAAAGGGGGGGAGTGATCAGGGAAGGTCCTGGGAAGGTTGTCAAAGGTATCTGGGCTGACTGCATCTCCAGTTTGGAGGTCCTTTGACCCAACCCCATCTTTAAGGTGGTCCCACGAAGTTTTAAATTGGGGTTTTTTCTAGGAAATTAGGGGTCAGTATAGTACTTGGAAGTCTTCGTTGTTCTCTTCTAACCAATATCAGGGCATTTCTAACCTGTGGAGATGTTTTTTTTGTCTTCTCCCCTTTCCCGGAAAGACAATTTTGCTGTAAAGAGTGTTCGTGATCTGAGAGGTTGGTTTTATACCCAAAATTTTTTGAAGTCCCCTTTCCCCAAAAGCATGAGGGGGCCCAGAGAAAGCCACAAAAAAAATTCCCCCAGATCATAAACACTAAACCCCCACCAACCCTTTTGTTTTTCCGCAATGGTTGCAGGATGTTTGTTACCTGATCTTTCCTGCCTGACATGCCAACATCCATCCATTCGATTAAGCAGAAAATTTGTCTCATCGGAAAAGGCAATTCTTTGGTATAAAATTTTATACTTTCTTTTGAAAAAATTTAAGTCTTTTTTTGTCGTGCAAATTGTCACAGTGAATCTGATGCTCCGAACCCTTTTGCAGTAAGGTTTGCCCGAATGTTTTTTTGGATACCCCGTTGGGTCACCCCATGGTTCATTTTGGCGGTGAGCTGCTCCACTGTAGTGTGTCGCTACACCCTCATGCACCTTTGCAGCCAGGTTTTTCCCCTTCCCCGGGAAAATGGTGCGCCCGCAGTTTCCACGTCACTTATTCACAATGGTGCAATTTGTCCACTCACCATACACGGTTACCACCGCAGCTGCCAACAGTTCACAAGCCGCACAGTTTCAGAAATACCATCACCCTTAATACCCAACAAGCCAGCTCATCACACGTGAGCTACACACTGCTGTCAAACATGGAAAGTGGCCATAATAATGTGACTTAACTATGTCGTGAGCAATGGAACATGCTTGTGAAAAACACAATGCTGCATTTTGGATTATAGGGCAACATGTATGAACGGGCTTTACGCCTGTTTTCCGGCGTATCCTGCACCTCACCGGCCCGTATCCGCTGTTGGAGGCAGGGATGCGATGTTAGGCGCAGCGTTCGCCACTTTCGGCTGCGCCTCACATGAAGGGGCGTGCAATGGGCGCGGTGTGGGCACGCTGTAGGCGTTCCGGGGCGGGACGCGGCGCGTTTGTAACCCGGGGCTGTACATCGGAGTCGGCAAAGTGCGGGATTGAGCGCTCGCAGCTGGACAGTCAGACCTGGTTGATTTTGGTCTAAATGCTCCGGCGGAGGCGAAGTGAAGCGAGAACGGAACATGCGAGGAAACATACAGAAGATCGCTGCAGAAATCTCGGCGCTCAGCGCGTGCGGCATGGAGTATGAAGAAAAAAATCGCCTTTATAAAGGCGGAAAACCTTGTCAGAAAAAGAGCTCAAACCTCAAAAATAAAAAATAATACAAAAAATCACTTTCCCAAAATCTAGAACGGCGATATATCAAGAATTAGGATATTTGAAATTGCCGGGAAATACAGTAATTCAAATTCTGAAAGCTATTCTCATTGGTCGGCATAAACCAGCCAATCAGAATAGGAGCGACAGTGAACCCTTAAAACCTATGGAGAACTATTGACCAATCAAAATCAGAAGCGGGACAGTTCAAAATACAGTAAAAAGGCAGAAAAGAGCTGATTGGCTGAGCTAGCGGGGGCTTGGCAATCCTGGCCAATCAGAATAGGAGCGACAGGGACCCATTATAATGTCACGTTAGTTGTTTTTCCTCTTGTTGTTTATTGGTATTGTGTATTTATTGACACACATGTAGCCCCTACTTTTTAGGTCGGGTGCCAGCTTTTTTGCTTGTATTAAAACAATTATGCGAGACCTGTATGAAAGGGTTTTTCACCCTTCTTGAGTAAAATATGCCAAAGTGAGACGTGTGCAACGTTTGCCGCTTTAAATTAACATGTTTGGCGCATTGTTCGACACTTTATAATGCTCCAAATATGTTTGGGCATTTTGGGGCCGTCGCACCACATTCAAACTATCACACACAATTCTGAATGTGTCTCAGACAAATGAGGCGCATTACTGTCCAAAAACAAAATATGGTCGGCACATCCATTTGATGGTGCGGCAGTCAAAAGCAATGAAAACACAACAAATTATCAGCAGCGCTCTATAAACAGTAAAAAACAGTCAAAGGAGAAATAGGAATTTTTTTGAAAAAGCATTTCTGCTACTTTGGAATATATGGAAATGTTGAGGCTCTTAGGACCAGATGCATGAAAACTGTCTTGGTCTAAAACTCACTTTGTTGCTCATAGCAACCAATCAGAGCCCATAGCAACCAATCAGAGCTCATAGCAACCAATCAGAGCGCCCCTTTCATTTCATATAGTGCTTGGAAAAATGAAAGTGGAGCTCTGATTTGTTGCTAGGAGCTCTGATTGGTCGCTATGAGCTCTGATTGGTTGCTATGAGTTTTAGACCTAGACAGTTTTCATAAATGTGGCCCTTAGTGTACATTTTTGATCAAATATGTAAATGAGGTCGCCTTGCCACGGTAGATGGGCATTTACAGTTTTGATCAAAAATGTATACTAAGGGCCACATGTAAGAAAACTGTCTAGGTCTAAAACTCACTTTGTTGCTCAGAGCAACTAATCAGAGCCCATAGCAACCAATCAGAGCTCAGAGCAACCAATCAGAGCGCCCCTTTCATTTCATATAGTGCTCTGGAAAAATGAAAGTGGAGCTCTGATTGGTTGCTATGAGCTCTGATTGGTCGCTATGAGCTCTGATTGGTTGCTATGGGCTCTGATTGGTTGCTATGAGCTCTGATTGGCTGCTATGAGCTCTGATTGGCTGCTATGAGCTCTGATTGGTTGCTATGAGCTCTGATTGGTCGCTATGAGCTCTGATTGGTCGCTATGAGCTCTGATTGGTTGCTATGAGCTCTGATTGGTTGCTATGAGCTCTGATTGGTTGCTATGAGCTCTGATTGGTTGCTATGGGCAACAAAGTGAGGTTTTAGACCTAGACAGTTTTCATACATGTGGCCCTTAGTGTACATTTTTGATCAAATCTGTAAATGAGGTCGCCTTGCCACGGTAGATGGGCATTTACAGTTTTGATCAAAAAATGTACAATAAGAACCTCAACATTTTCATATATTCCATAGTAGCAGAAATGCTTTTTCCAAAAAAATTCCTATGTCCCTTTTGATTGTTTTTAGTGCTTATAGAGTGCTGCTGATATTGTGTTGTGTTTACTGCTGGAACAGGCAGACCTATGTCAATGTAATCTGTCTGAGCTTGAGGAGTCGAAGTGGAGCTAGATTTGCTATTAGGGCAAAAAATGTCCAATATTTCTCAACTTACAACAGTACAATAATAAAAAGTAACTCACAGGCACTTATATGTATATAGATGTATGGTTGGGATGGCAGGTTCATCCACTTTTCGTGTACACTACCCCATATTTATGTCACATGGCTGGACCATTGTAAACCGAGCACTTCTCACCCTTTGTCTCACTCACACACCCTAATAGATTGTAAGCTCTTGGGAGCAGGGCCCTCGTACCTCGTGTCTGATCTGTAAGTAGCTTTTTACTGTGTAATGTTTGTTCTCCTTGTCTGTACTTATACCCTCTAAATTGTAAAGTGCTGTGGAATATTTTGGCGCTATATAAAGATTATTATTACTTATAATAATTATCAAACTATATAAAACTAAATTATATAAATGTAATAAAAAATCTATCAAAAAATATATAATATCTCAAAAATATAAAAATATCCGCTATAAAATATATTTAAAATTAATAGAATCTAAAACTAAGTTAACATTAAAAACCCAGTAAGGTTGTTGTTCAGATTTTTTAATTTTTATTTTTTACTACATTAAATGAAATACATTTTTTATCAGATGGTGATCAGTATTGAAATTTATTTTTGCTGCTCTCACCCTTTACTCTATATATAGCAAGAGCCAGCACAGCACAGGTATTGCTGGGACCTGTAGTCCACCAAGCAAGATCAGTACCATAGTTTCTATTCACTGACATGCTATTCTAAAGACTTTTTTTTTTTCATCAATAGCCTATATACATTTGGCTATACACAACGCTCCAAACACACAGACGAGGGATGTCGAACTTTAGACACCATTTAAAAGCGCACAAAAAACACTTTCATAGATTCAGGCGCACAATGCACTTTGAAGCGCCTATTTGCATACATGTCTCCGTATGTGTCTCACCCAAAAAGTGCTATAATGCTCCTTATTTTGGTCCATTCTACAAAATATTTCCGGTGCAACTACTACTGTCCAAAGAAGCCTCATAAGCATACAGTATTAGCAGAATGCAGTTTCTATATTTATTTTATTATGTATTTCTTCTATCTAGCACTGTATGACACTATTACCTATAGCTTTAATTATTACTACATATGCTGCTGTTTCAGTTTCATTTCATTATGTAATGGGGCCGTATGAATGTTGATTATGTCCCCGGCTAGGGGGTGTGAGGTATCAGAAGTAACGGAATGTGTCATCAAAAATGACTCATTGTCTAATTCACATTTTTTATGTTAAACACATATTTTAGGAATTTTTGGTTATTTTTTTTCAAATTTTCATATCACTTTCAATATTTTTTAATCATTCTTAAGTCCTGCAGTTTTCACTTTGGGCACAAGGCCTTGTTCGCCCTGCTTTAACAGCAGTCAGAGAGATGCTTTACAGTAGCTTCATGCACATAGGAGCCTTAAGACTGACTCAGTCCCATTGACCTCTATAGGTGAGTTTTCTGGTCATGCTCTGTGACCTGGGAAGAAGTCACCGTGCAGGGAGGTGAAAGGGTGAACTGTGACTATCTCCTCTTGTGACTGGTGGATCCTGTGTTATCTATTCACACTGGTGTCTCCTTTCAGTTTGACCTTCTTTGTGGCGATAATGAGCAGACAACTGAGAATCTTTTTCTACAGAACAGGAAGTGTCAGACTATTATTAGGCCTAGTGGCCAAAGTGAAAACTGCAGGACTTAAGAATTGCTAAAAAATATTGAAAGTGATATGGAAAATTAAAAAAAATATATAACCAAAAATTCTTTAAAAAATTGTTTAACCTAAAAATGTGAGTTAAACAATAAGTCATTTTTGATGACACATTCCCTTTAAAGAGTAGTAGAAGCTTGGAACAAACTTACAGCAATTGTGGTTGGAACATCAGCAGTAAGTGAATGTAAACCAGGCTGGGATACACATGTAGCTATCCTAAGATAAAAGTACAAAGGAAATATCATAACAGATCCACCAGGTGGGCTTTTTTTCTGTCGTTATTGTTAATTGTTTATTTTGTAATTTTGTTTTGTACTGTAATTCTAATATAAAAATAATAAAATATGCATAAAATAATAATTATCTAAAAGTAATAAAATATACATAAAATAATATATAGAAGTAGTCTGTATATCTGTATATCCTAATGTACAAGAAGGTACATCATACACAGTGGTTGGTAGCTGGCGCCCGATTCTATGAAGTAAAAATAAAGCTAAATAGCTTTGTAACATCCAATCCAATATTTTATTATGAGAATAAGTGAAATAGAACCACTGGGAGAATAAAACAATAACTAAAAAAAAAGTGAGGGGATTGGAGCTACACGTTTCGCCGGAGATCCCTGTCCGGCTTCCTCAGGCCGGAGGAATTTACAGATTTCTTGTGTATATTATTTTATGCATGTTATGTGATTTTTATATAATTCTTATTTTTTTATGCATATTTTATTATTTTTATATAATTCTTATTATTTTATGCATATGTCTGAGGAAGCCGGACAGGGGTCTCCGGCGAAACGTGTAGCTCCTATCCCATTCCTTTTTTTTTTTAGTTATTGTTTTATTCTCCCAGTGGTTCTATTTAATTTATTGTCATAATAAATGTCACGGGTGCCTCCGCTCCTCGGCCCGCGGGCGCACCCGTGTCTGCCCTCCTGGGTGTGTGCCGGGTCCGGGGCGCGACGCTGGCCGCGGGACGAGCGGCGGTCCCGCAGCCCCACAGGGACTCACCGACCTCGTTCCTGCCCCGTCCGCGCCCTCGCGGCCGAGGCGCGCTGTGCCCGTTCTCTAAAGGCGCCGCCGCGCTCGTTCTCGGAGATTTAAAGGGCCCAGGTCCCGTTAATTGGCTAATTGCCGGGACGCCCCCCTCTTTTTAAAGGGTTTTACGCTCCCTGCCACTCCTGCTGGATCTTTGTTGCCTCGTGCCTTAGCTAAAGCGTTTCCCTAAGTATATTCTCGCCTTACCGTGTACCAGTCCTCTTGGCTACGTTTCTCAAATCCGAACCTCTCCCGCCAGCCCTGACCTTCCTGCCTGTCCACGACCACAAAACCTTTGCCGCCTGCCATGACCTCCTGCCTGCCACGACTACGATTCTCGTACTACGGACTCTGTACCACGCTGCCCCTCGGCTTGCCACCGCAAGAAAAGTACGTCAGGGGGGACGCCCTGGTAGCCTCAAGCCGCAGCAAGGTCCATCCCGCTTTGCGGCGGGCTCTGGTGAAAACCGGGAGCTACTTAGATTCCGTTCCCTTGCGTGGCTTAACTACCATCGCTTGCGGTGGTCCAGCGGATCCACTACTCAGCCGTTACAGTTAGATCCAGCCATGGATCCCGCCAAGGTGCCCTGCCAAGCATCTCAGATCTCACGTCCATTGTTTCCCCAACAGTCGCAGCAGATATCGCAACAAGCTCAGCAACTGGGACAGCTGTCCGCCATGATGCGCCAACTCCTGGCGTCCCAGCAGCAACCTGCCTCTGCACCGGTGTCTTCTATCCCGGCCGTCTCACTGGCAACCGTGGGTCTGAAGCTTCGCCTTCCACTGCCTTCCAAGTTTGATGCGACTCGAAGCTCTGTAGAGGTTTCGTCACGCAGTGCTCCATGCACGTGGAGTTGATGGCCGACCAGTTTCCCACTGAAGGTCAAAGGGGCGTTGTGGTGAGTCTGCTTTCCGGGAAGGCCCTAGCCTGGGCGATGCCTCTTTGGGACCGGAATGACCCTGTGACCGCAGATCTACAGGCCTTCCTCACAGAATTCCGCAGCGTTGTCGAGGAGCCTGCGCTAGCATATTCCACGGAGACGGCGCTACTAAATATATGCCAAGGGGACTCCTCTGTAGGGGATTATGCGGTTCAATTCCGCACCCTAGCCTCCGAGCTGACCCGGAATGACGCCGCCCTCTGTGCTACATTTAAGAAGGGTCTGTCAAGCAGAGTAAAGGACGCCCTCGCAGCAGAGATCTCCCACTGTCTTTGAGTGAGCTCATCCATCTAGCCACTCGTTTGACGGTGCGTTTTGGGGTGAGACAGCAGGAGCTCCCGTCAGGAACGGGATTTGGCACAACCCCCCGTTTATCTCGTCTGGCCCCAGTTTTTTCAGAGATCTCTGCTGCCTCCTCCACAGTCGTCCACTGAAGAACCCATGCAGGTGGACCGGGCTCACTTGTCGAGTGGGAAACTGTCCCGTCGCAGGCTGGAGAATCTCTGCCCCCTACTGCGCCAGTCCGGACCATTTTTGCAGGAGTTGTCCGCGGCGTCCTCAGCGGCCGGGAAACGCTCGCACTAGGGGCTGTAGGAGAGGCGCCCCTGGGTTTGCTCAGCACTCCTCTCCACGACTGTTGTTGCCAGTGCAGGTAACCACGGAAGCGGGGTCTATCTCTAGGGCCTCTGCCTTCTGGACTCGGGCTCTGCTGGAACTTTATTCATTGCCGCTCTGGTGTCACGCTACGCTTGCCGGTGAGCCGTCTGGAAAAGCCTTTTGCTTATCTCTTCCTTCAGTGGGGAGCTCCTCAGCGACTCCATTCAGTTTATCACCAGGTCAGTGACCCTCCGTGTTGGGGTCCTGCACACAGAGAAAAATCCCCTTCCCGTTCTGCCTCGCGCTTCTTGGGGCGATCCTTTTGGGGTTTACCCTGGTTGCAACGCCACCCCCCTTCGTTTTGACGGGAAAGGGACAGGCGAAGTCCTTTGTTGGGTTCGGAGTGCCAGGAAACTTTGTTTGGTGGCACCACGCCGGTGTCCATCTCTCTCCCTAGTCGTCCGTCAGGTTTTTACAGGGTCTGCCAGGGAAGTACCAGGATTTTGGAGATGTGTTCTCGGAGAAAACGGGCTTGAGAAGTTACACTCCTCATCGGCCGTATGACTGTCCCATAGACCTCCTTCCGGGACCAGCCCCCCACGGGGTAGGGTCTATCCTCTCTCTGTGCCGGACCAGGCCCATGTCGGCCTACATACAGGAGAATTTGTCAAAGGATTCATACGCAAATCCTCCTCGCCTGCCGGAGCCGGTTTCTTCTTCGTCCAGAAAAAAGCGGTTCGCTTCGCCCGTGCATTGATTACAGAGGGCTTAAACAAGATCACGGTGAAGAATCGCTTACCCTCTACCTTCTGATATCTGAGCTCTTCGACCGCCTCCGTGCAGCCAGGGGTCTTCACCAAATTAGATTACGTGGAGCCTACAACCTCATCAGAATTCGTGAGGGGGATGAGTGGAAAACGGATTAAAACACACTGGACGGGCATTTCGAATATCTCGTGATGCCTTTTGGGGTGTGCAACGCCCCCGCGTTTTCCGGAGTTTGTCCATGACGTTTTTCGGGACTTGCTGTACACCTGCATCATTGTATACTTTGGACGATATTTTGATTTTTTCTCCTGACCTACAGACCACCAGAGACAAGTTTGCCAGGTCCTACGGCCTGCGGGACAACCGACTGTATGCCAAGTTGGAAAGTGTTGCTTCCACCAGGCCAGCCTTCCTTTCCTGGGTTACATAGTCTCTGATCGGGTCTTCAGATGGACCCTGCGAAACTCTCTGCGATCCCGCAGTGGCCGCGACCTTCGGTCTCCGGGGGGATTCAACGATTTTTAGGATTCGCCAACTACTACCGGCAGTTTATTCCCACTTTTCTACGTTGGTGGCTCCCATGTGGCTCTCACCAGGAGAACGCTAATCCTAAATGTTGGCCCCCATCTGCCGAGGAAGCGTTCTCCGACTAAAGTCTTTCGTTTTTCCTCCGCACCATTTTGGTCCGTCCGGATCCAGAGAAACCCCTTCAGCCTTGAGGTAGATGCCTCTTCCGTGGGGAGCAGGGGCGGTCCTGACCCAGAAGGGCCCTAAAGGCAAGACCTCACATGCGGGGTTTTTTTTCAAAGATCTTCTCTTCGGCAGAACAAAATTATGCCCTTGGAGATCGGGAGCTGTTGGCCATAAAAATTAGCCCTAGAGGAGTGGCGGCATCTCTTGGGGGGAGCTCGAATCCCTTTGACGTCTTTACAGACCACAAGAATCTGCAATACCTGAAGACGGCTCAGCGCCTAAATCCTCGCCAGGCCCGGTGGCTCCTTTTTTTCTCTCTTTTTATTTTAAGATACACTTCCCTCCCGCGAGAAAAAGTCAAGGCGGATGCTCTCTCCCGTGCTTTGACATTACCGGGAGAGGAAACCAGTATCTCAGACAAACATTGCTCCTGAACGACTGGTCCACATGGCTCCTGTGGATCTCCGTAGCGTTCCTCGGGCAGAACCTATGTGCGCCCGCACTCAGGAAGAGAATTCTGGGTTGGGGGCATAGCTCTCTTCTGGCCGGTCAACCCGGGGTACGAAAATCCTATGCCCTCATCTGCGACACTTTCTGGTGGCCAACTCTGCTCAAAGATGTCAAGGACTTTGTTCTTTCCTGTACCACTTGTGCCCAAACAAGGTCCCACGCATAGCCCACAGGTCTCCTTTGTCCTCTGCCTGTTCGGAGGCTCCATGGACACACATAGGCATGGACTTCATCACGGACCTTCCCCCTTCCCCGGGGAACTCCGTCATCTGGGTGGTCACTGACCGATTTTCAAAAATGTCCCACTTTGTGCCGCTGCCTGGCCTCCCTTCAGCTCCCCAATTGGCGGGCTATTTTTTCCAGCACATTTTTCGCCTGCATGGTTTACCATCCCACATCTCCTCTGATCGAGGCGTCCAATTTGTCTTAAATTCTGGCATGCCTGTGTTCCCGGTTGCAAATCAAGCTGGATTTTTCCTCCGCATATCATCCCCGACTAACGGGCAGGTGGAGGAGGGTTTTAAACCAGATCTTGGGGGAGTATCTACGGCACTTCGTGTCCGGACGTCAGGACAACTGGTCCGAATTGCTTTCTTGGGCCGGTTCTCGTATATCACCGGGGCTCCGACTTTAACTGGCACTCTCCATTTTTGTGGTCTACGGACGTCACTCGCGCCCTCCCCTCCCCTTGGCTTCTGCCTCCGAGGTCCCCCCCGTGGACAACCAGGTTCAGGATATCAGTGTCATCTGGCGAGAGACCCGCAAGCCTTATCCAGGCTTTTAGCCCGCATGAAAAAACGCAAGCTGACAAGAGGAGAAGACCTTCTCCAAGATTTTTCCCAGGGGATAAAGTGTTGGCTCTCTTCTAGATACATACGACTCAAGATCCTAAACTTTTAAACTGGGGTCCACGGTTTTCTGGGACCTTTCAGAATACTGCGACAACTGAACCCGGTGTCCTATAAACTCCCCGCCTGCTCCGTCTCTCCGGGTTTCCCAACGCATTTCATGTCTCCCCCTAAAGCCGCTGGTCCTGAACGGTTTCTTCCCGAGGGAGCGCTGCTCCGTCTCTGGTGTTAGAATCCCCTGATGTCTTTGAAGTGAAGGACATCTTAGATATGAAGACCATCAGGGGGTAAGCGATTTTTTCTTGTAGATTGGAGGGGTTCGGCCCCGATGAGAGGTTCTGGGAACCCGGGGTCCAATATCCTGAACCGAGACCTGATCCACAGATTACTTCGGCCTAAGAAGAGGGGGAGACCTCAGGGGGGGGGTGTACTGTCACGGGTGCCTCCGCTCCCCGGCCCGCGGGCCGCGGGCGCACCCGTGTCTGCCCTCCCGGGTGTGTTTCCGGGTCCGGGGGCGACGCTGGCCGGGGACGAGCGGCGGTCCCGGCACACAGGACTCACCTGACCTTGTTCCTGTCCGTCCCGCCCTCTGCCGGCGAGGCGCGCGTGCCCGTTCTCTAAGGCGCGCGCTCTTCTCGGAGATTTAAAGGGCCAGCGTCCCTTAAATTGGTAATTGCCAGACGCCTCCTCTATTTAGGTTACGCTCCCTGTCACTCCCTGCTGGTTTTATGTTGCCTCGTGCCTTAGCTAAAACGTTCCTTTTGTATATTCTCGCCTTACCGGTGTACCAGACCCCTTGTACGTTTCTCGACTCCGAACCTCTGCACCAGCCCTGACCTTCCTGCCTGTCCACGACCACGAACCTTTGCCCCTGCCATGACCTCCGCTGCCACGACTAGATTCTCGTACTACGACTCTGTACCACGCTGCACCCGGCCTCACGCAAGCAAAATCACGTCAGGGGGGACGACCTGGTAGCCTCACGCCGCAGCAAGTCCATCCCCCTTTGCGGCGGGCTCTGGTGAAAAACCGGGAGCTACTTAGATTCCGTTCCCTGGCGTGGCTTAACTACCATCGCTTGCGGTGGTCCAGCGTATCCACTACTCAGCCGTTACAATAAAATATCCAAAATTGTATTTTACAAAGTTATTAAGCTTTATTTTACTTCATAGTATCGGGCGCCAGCTACCAACCACTGTGTATGGTGCACCTTCTTATATGAGAGGATATACAGATACACAGACTACTTCTATATACTGCTCAGCCCGGCGGAACTTATTTGGCTCAGTCCCGACCTTGGAATCCAAGTAGCAACATAGGCTGCAGATACAATCAAAGAATTCGGATGTTCAGCATTCCACTGGATCACCCAGACGGATTACCTAGCTGAGAGGATATATATATATATATATATATATAAATATTATATATATTATATAATTTATATATATATATATATATATTATTTAATATATTGCATGTCCTATGGTGTGTTGTGCCACTGGAGGTACAGCCCTGCCAGGTGAGCGGCCACCACACCTATTTTATTACTATATATACCCAAACTCGCTATACTAGGGGTGCATTTTGTTTTGTGTTTTCTCTGCAGCACATATAAGAATTGAAATGCATAAAATAATAATAGTAATAATATGAAAATATAATAAAACATGCATGGTATAATAATACGTATAGCATAATAATAACACTTATAATGTTAAATATGCATAATTACAACAAAAATTGTATAAAATATGATGGATAATAATTTATTGTGGATTTCTTTTTACTAAAATGTAATACGTTCATGTCACAAAAATGAGATACACACTAATAATAACAAATTACGTTATTATAATACATTCTAAAAAAAAATCCTGTGAACCTGACTATAAGCCACAGTCTGTCCCCGGTGACAGAAACTGAACAAGCACAAATTCTGAACAATGCAAGGAAAATAAACAAATGGTCATTGCTTAAAGGGGACTCTATCCAGGCCTTAGCAGGGATTGCAGCCGGGGGTGTTTATCAGCGGCTGCCTCGTTATCTGCTTGCACACTCATTGCGTTTGGCTTGGCTTATCGTTGTGCAGCAGATTCTCACGGCCTCTTATCTTTGCCTTTACATTTCCTTGCACACATTACCACCGGTGGCCCCTCATAAATAGGCTTCTCTAAAGCCGAAACACCTTCCGGATTTGGCAAGCTGAAATAGGTAAAGCCTTCGCTGCAGGGGAGTCAGCTCCAAGACCTGTTCTGTGGACAGCCCCCAAACTTTGGGATTTTGTGGCTTTAATTAATATTTTTGTCCAAATCCTGCAAAGATTTGAAATAACCAAACATGTACGACCAGGATTTACATCCTCCAGAATAATGGAATACACAGATTGCATTGGCAAAACAGAAGATTTGCATACGTCTCGGCTGTTTAGGAGCAGATGAAAGCATTATAATCAGGAGAACATCTTACGTTACAGATGCTGGTGACAACTACTAATGGGCCACCGTAGCACTAGTCGCCCCAGAAACCGAACTCAGGGTATAACTGGAAGCTTCTGAATCCCAATGCAAAATCTATTATAGACCCCACTGACCCAGTGCCTTGTATAACACGGGTATCTTCCTCTGTAGCAAAGAAGCCCTCTTTGGTACCAGAGCTCGGGTGTAACCTAAACCTCTAGTTTATATAAAGCTGATTTGTTATATAGAAATAAAATCCTTCTACTTCATCACTCCTACTACTCTGTCCCGGTGTCAGTCATTACTGTTTAGTAGTTCTAGCATTGTATTCATGAATCAGGATGAATAGAGCTTGACTACTCATTGTGGTGTAGTTGTGTCTTTTAATACTTTGGTTCTGGAGCTATCTTAGGGCGACATGTCCGAAAATTGGCAGATTTTAGGCGCATTTAATCAGTGTAAAGTGCGCCTGAAAAAAATCTGGCGTCTGGTATACCTTGCATAGTAAACATAATGTGCCTAAAAAGGTGAAATCGTGGCACAAAGCGTATCAGTGCTAGTGTATGTAATGCGCCTATCGAAGCGCATTAAGTAACGGAGGCGCATAACGTATCATTACTAGTGTATGTAATGCGCCTCGATAGGTACATTGTGTTATGGAGGCGCACAGCTTATCATTGCTACTATATTTAATGCGCCTTTTAGGCGCATTACAATGTGTAGTGCCCCGTGTATTTGTTGTGCCCACCTAGTTTTGTTGTACGACAGTTAATTTACATCGAGAATATGGCATCAAAAGTATTTTTGGTGCAAAACAGACCAAAAAAATGCCACTTGCGTATTGGGACATGTCGCCCTTAGTTTCATATACAGTGCCTTGCGAAAGTATTCGGCCCCCTTGAACTTTTCAACCTTTTGCCATATTTCAGGCTTCAAACATAAAGATATAAAATTTTATTTTTTTTGTGAAGAATCAACAACAAGTGGGACACAATTGTGAAGTGTAACGAAATTTATTGGATATTTTAAACTTTTGTAAAAAATAAAAAACTGAAAAGTGAATATACTCTTTTGTAGTGTTCCACTTACACTTTGCCATCGAATACACTTGCAAGTCGCTTGGGGGATGGTCTCTAAGAGATTTTGCACATCGAAGCCTGGAGAATAATCTTGGCCCATCTCTTACTTGGAGGCAGACTGGGAGCTCAGTGAGGTTGGATGGGAGTCGTGTTTGTGAAAACAGCTGGAGCTCAGTGAGGTTGGATGGAGAGCGTTTGTGAACATCTGGAGCTCAGTGAGGTTGGATGGAGATCGTTTGTGAGCAGCTGGAGCTCAGTGAGGTTGGATGGAGAGCGTTTGTGAGCAGCTGGAGCTCAGTGAGGTTGGATGGAGAGCGTTTGTGAGCAGCTGGAGCTCAGTGAGGTTGGATGGAGAGCGTTTGTGAGCAGCTGGAGCTCAGTGAGGTTGGATGGAGAGCGTTTGTGAACAGCTGGGCTCAGTGAGGTTGGATGGAGAGCGTTTGTGAGCAGCTGGAGCTCAGTGAGGTTGGATGGAGAACGTTTGTGAACAGCTGGAGCTCAGTGAGGTTGGATGGAAAGCATTTGTGAGCAGCTGGAGCTCAGTGAGGTTGGATGGAGAGCGTTTTTGAACAGCTGGAGCTCAGTGAGGTTGGAGGGAGAGCGTTTGTGAACAGCTGGAGCTCAGTGAAGTTGGATGGAGAGCGTTTGTGACCAGCTGGAGCTCAGTGAGGTTGGATGGAGAGTGGTTGTTGAACAGCAGTTTTCAGCTTTTACCACAGATTCTCCATTGGATTTTGGGTCTGGACTGTGACTCGGCCATTCTAACACCTGGATACGTTTATTTGTGAACCTTCATTGTAGATTTTGTTTTATGTTTGGAATCATTGTCTTGTTGGGATAAATCTCCGCCCCAGTCTCAGCTTTTAAGCCCCCCCAAAGGGTTTTTTCTTCCAGAATGGTCCTGTATTTGGCTCCACTCATCTTCCCATCACAGTGGACAAAATCTGACCTCATTAGATATTTTGCAGTTGTTGCTTCCAATTTTTATTGTAAGCCATTGCTATAGTCGTGCACCTACATAATGACTTATCTGTAGTGTATCTCAGAACTGACTGATATCAAGTGACAGATAAGTAAAGCCAGGGTAGTGTCTATAGGAAGTGTCATCCAGTTTTCCTCAGACCTTGAATGGTAGATACACAGCGGTGAGTACACCGCTTACATTTTTGGAAATACTGGTTAGACTTTTCCATGGGGAAAACACTGAAGTAGAAAACTTTGATACATGAAAAGTAGTCAGTGTACAGTTGTATAAAGTGAAAATTTTGGGTTTGTGCCCTAAATAGAACTAACACACAGCCTCAATGTTAAACCCTTTCAAGTTTAACTTCCCCTCTAGGGCCCCTTCACTTTGCATTCACTTTGTTCCGATTTTACCTCTGGTCTAATATGCTGCAGGACCCAACGTGACGTTGGAGTGGAAGTGACATCGGAGTAGGGGGGGGGCCCTGGACTCCAAAGCACCGTGGAGAAGTTAACCATAAAAAGGCTTAAAGGGGTTGTCCATACAAAGATTGCTGCTTCTTAGTTAAAGCTTGCAAAAAAAAAAGTCACTTTGCTATGTTCCTTAACATTGTCCTTTCCCTAGTTGGGGATTCCCCTCCGTAGGCTGCCAACTCCTCAGGTCGCTTTTAGCTACAGACCGTTTGATTTCCCCTGATGCAACCAGTGCTGGCGCTAACTACAGACGTTAAATTTCCCTGATAGGCTCCAGCACGGGTTGCTAATCTACAGCCCTGGCTTCTACTGCAGCCTAGTAGAAGCCATTTTAAATCGCCCCTGAATTAAAAAAGAAACCCAAGAAAACAGATGAGGAAGATGATCTGTGTGAGACAAACCCTTTAAAACCCCTAACCCCATTTATGGTTAGAATTACAGTTGGTTAAAAATTTTTTTGCATTTTTGTAAAAAATTTCTTTTTGGGCAGTTTGAATTTAAAAAAGGTTTTCTCACAAAAAGTTTAGTTTAACATAAAGGGTTTGTTAAAGAAGTTTTTTTTAAATGGTTTGGTTTTGGATTTTATTTTAGTCATGAGAAAGATACATTTTAGGGCCTGAGTGCACACGGTTTCTAGGGTTCCCGATACCAAACCCATATCTGTTCTAAATTGAGCGGGAAAAAGGGGATGTCCCCCTTGGATAGATGACGGAAGAATTGGAGAAAAACTATTTTGGGTGCCCCATGGCCCCCAGTTTTCGGCGGTTTTTAGATGGTTGCGGTTTTGAGACCGCCTGAAAACCGTCCGAAAAATTAGCACAAGGTGCTTTTGGAAAACCTGCAGCAAAATCCCCACGCCGGGTTTTCCGTCCAGGGTTTTTTCCCCCCGCGTCCGTCCCCCAAAACATTCAACAAGCAAATCTTCCGTCCGGTTTTCGGAGGAACCTTGGCTTGTGAAAGGAAGGGGGAGGGCTTTTCTCCCACCCGGTTTTTTTTTCCCCCTGCATGGGGACGCAGCCTTACCTTTTAAAAAATAACTTCTGGTACAGGTACAGGGGTTTTTTTCTTTTTGTACGCACAACTTGTGTTTTTTGAAGAAACAGCTCCCCCCTTTTTAGATAACAGTCAGCTAGATCCTGAAAATGCTAACCTGTATAAACCACCCCAACCCCAGGAGAGGAAAACTCTGTTGATCAGTGAACAGTGGCGCGAGATCCCCCGTTAACTTTTAAATTTAAAAAAACAAAGCCCAATTTTTGTAACACCTGCTGTCAAGTAGAATGGAACCTATTTAAGGGGTTGTCTCATTCACAAAGTTTCTAGGGGTGCATGAATGAAATAATGCTGCTTTGCTTGTCCTTTTCTGGGCAACTGTTGAAAATTTGCTTGACCCGTGTATTAGATTTTTGTTTTGTCTTGATTAAATAAAATTCCTTCCTGAGGTCCCGGGGAACTCGAGCAATTAAAGTAGAGTAATTACTGTCCTTTGTCTGAAACTCAGAAAAACCCCAAGCTTCCCCTGTGGGCCTGCCTTGTGATGACCTCACTCCCTGCTATCAGATAGAACAAACAGCAGGGGAGAAGGATTACACAGGTCGGTCACTTGGGAAACTAGAAAGCCCTGAGAAGGTGATAAAATCACTTGTAGCTCCTTAACAAAAAAAGATGAACAAAGCAATATATTTGGAAAATGTCTTCATTTAGTGTTCCCTACATTTTGAAAGCTAATTTTTGTAGTGAGACAACCCCGTTAATAATTTATTCCTATTTCCAGGAGGAATAATGGAGGAATTGCACAATGTAGAATTATATGAAAAGTTCCTGCAGTTCTAAAGTTAATGTGTCTTTATTGTGTAAGGTTTGGTATTACTTGAAGTTTAAAATTTGCATTCTTGGATACTTTCCCATTTTTGTTGGCATCTCACAGTCTTTTTAGTCATGTAAAACCAGCATAAATGTTACATGACTCACAAAGGACACAATTAGGCCTTTACTGTCAATGGAATACTTTTTGCATCTTCTGGGTTCTCAGCATTGTGAGGACTGATATTTTTATATTACTACAGCGTGAGATCAGGAGATTACTATAAATACTGTTTATGTTGGAGGTTTAAAGGGAATATATGATCAGAAAGTTGCAAAATATTTGTCTCTTTTTGTTTCTTATGTATATATTCACCTAAATATATTTTTACAGTTATCAAAATAAGCTGACACTTTTCAAAATAAGCTTAGCTGTATAGACTGGGGCAGCACATGCAGAGTCATTGCATCACTAGTAAGAGAGAAAAAGGGCTTTTATTATACTGTTTCTTTTACTGTTATTCTTAGAATAGCTATAAAGAATGACTTTCAGATTTGCTTACTGTACTGATATGTCCTTTAAAAAGCTGTGATAGCTGTGGTCATGGGACAGGGCCTTCTGTCACCTGTTCCCGTGATGGATGGTATCATGTTCATCCATCGCATGGTGTTCTTTCCAAAGGAACCCTCCCAAAAAACAATCAATCACTCTGTCCCAATTTTGTCTCACAACTGGCTTGTGTGAAGCTGCACATGCCTGATCATGCAGGTCCTTGGGGCACATGGCTTTTGTTTTTTCAGGCTTTACTCTTTAATATAGCCCATTCCTGGAAGTCATGAAGCTAACAGAGATACAAAATCTGACTGCATTTTCTATATCTACTTGCAGTCACACAACTCCAGTGATTCAACATAGGGTCCGTCCTGCATGGTTCAAAAGGGGCAATGTCCTCTTTATGGAGAGAAACCGATTTTGAAGCTTACAAGCAATAAAAGCTCCACTAAAATGAAAAAAAATATTTAAATAATCTCAAAGGAAAAGAGTTAGAAGTCCAACACCACCAAATGAAAATAGTATTCCTTAAAAGGATTTTTGTCTCCCACACAGTTTCAAAGGATGCATGAATAAAAATTATCTGCCACTTCCTGTTCGGGACTGAAAATTTTTGGCATACAGCTTGTGCTTGTAACCTGGCTTGCTTTCAGTTGCTAATTAGATCAGATTACTCTCAAACACTAAAAATTTCTTATCGATCCCTCAAACAAAAGCCCTAATTACGTTCTTTTTTTTTACATAAATCAAGCTTTTTACTGTCAGCAGCAGGGGACATCCCATGACCTTCATCACTGCTATTCATAGAACAAACAGCAGGGGGAGAATGTTTAAGGCAGTTGCTGGGGGGAACTGAAATACCAGGGAGGTCATAAATTACTTGTATCTCCTTGGGGAAAAAAAAAGGGAACAAAGAAATACTTTTGGGAAAATGTCTTTTTTTTGTTTTTTCCCTAAATTTAAAAAGCTATTTTTTGAGCGAAAAACCCCCTTTAAAGTGTTGTCCGACCCACCTAGAAGACTCGAAATCCCACTAGGAGTTTAAAGCACCTTACAGTGTGTAGAGTTTAAATTGCCTTTTTGCCCTCTACTAAGCATTGAAATCAAAGCATTAGGGGAAAGGAGCGGAAGCTCAACGCCCTTATTTGATGTAACAAACCCTTTAAATTTTGTTTTTTTCCCCAGATCTTGAGAAAGAAAAAGGGGATATTAGCCAAGCCATACCCCCAACGTAACAGCCTTTTAGGATTTTTGCCCCTCATCAGTGCAGAGCGAGAAATACGGCGGCTGATGGAAGGCCCCCTATGTAAATAAAGATTGAGTATCATATAATGAAAATTCTGCAGTTTTAAAAAGGGGGGGCACATTTATCAAAGCAGTTGAAACCGAATTCTATCACAATTTGCTCCAAAAATAATTGTGTACATGCTTTACGCCACACTTATTATGTGTTTTAAACAGCCTCTCCACACTGCAGCGCCTCGTGTGACAAAAGGGGAGTGGTTGCAGTAAAAGTATTGTGAAAAGTGGGTGTGGTTTATTGTGCGACTCCAGATGCCAAAACTTAGAATAGAGAGTTCTCACCTGCGGCAGATTTATCAACACCATGATACATATTGCACACTGTAAGACTGTCTGATCCACCTTTACACTGAGTTAGACAGTATTTATATATCTGCCCCTCTGTCTTATAATTTCTTACCGGTTTTAAGGTCTCTATTTACAGTAATTGAATAGAAATATTAGTGATTATTATAAAAACAGAGGTGTAACTTGAAGCATCTGGGCCCTAGTACAAATAGTGAAATGGGGCCCCTTATTAAACCATGTCCATGGACAATGCTGGGGCGAAGTTTTTTTTTAGTGGCCCAACCTAAACCCCGAGGCTAGTACAACTCTCCTCTCCCCCCCTATACACCCCCCCGCATCCAAGGGGAAAACCCATCATGTGCAGAAACAGGGGTGTGACTTGTTAAAATGGAGAGCTCAGTGACAGAATGAGTGTTGCAGCCAGAGGTCTTGAAAACAGTGAGGGATTATAACACAAAATATATGAACATTTTTTAATTAATACATGAGTTTTATCCCTTCAATATTATGCTGCCAAATACAGTGATGTGTATTTACTTACAACGCTTTAGAAGCTTCCAACAAATGATTACACTTTACCTTTATTCCAACAAATGCCGGATCTTTACTTCTCCCTTGTCTAATCACTTTCACCGCTAGAGTCCCAGCATTCTCACACATACGATAGAGAGATTCAGTCAGTCCTAATACAGACCAGTTCAGTTCAAGCCTGAAAAGATTTACAATAATAAAAATTGATAAAGTCTGTAGATAGATGGATAGAGAGAAAGATATAAAGAAAGATGGACAGAAGGAAAGGTAGACAGACAGACAGACAGACAGACAGACAGACAGACAGACAGACAGACGATAGATAATAATATAAATAAATCCAAAATATAGAAACAGCACTTCTAAATAAGAAAGTCAGCCAGTAATATAAAGACTTTGGTCACAGGTCGCATATATACAGTCATATGAAAAAGTTTGGGCCCCCTATTAATCTTAACATTTTTAGTTCTAATATTTGGGGTTTGCAAAACCCCATTTTTTTGATATATCTAATAACTGATGGGCACAGAATATTTCCGGTTGAAATGAGTTTATTTTACTAACAAAAATGTGCAAATTAGTTAGTAAAATTATCAAATTGAAAAGGCTTTGCAAACACCCAAATATTTAGAATAAAAATGATTTAGATTAATAGGGGGCCCAAACTTTTTCATATGACTGTACATAAATGGGAAAAAATAAAAAAAAAATAAAATGTAAGAAACCCGACAGTCGACAGTAAAAAAGAAACAGGAGAAGGGTAAATAGAGAGATCCATTTATTAAAAACAGGAAAAAATCCCAGCACATCAAATAATTGAAAATAAAATATGTACATGATGTGCAGGTGTTAATAAACCAGTTCTTTTCATTTTCAGTTATTCAGAGTGCTGGGATTTTTTTCTTATTTGTACATTTGGATGATATTTTAAGGTCTTTATTCGCTTGTATACTCTATATTGTAATACTTTGGATTGTGCTGCTCTACTCAGAAAGGTACAGTCATGTATAGATAGGTAGAGAGAGATGTAGATTAATAGAGAGTTAAATAGATTCATGGATAGATAAGTAGACAGGCAGATAGATAGATAGATAGATAGATAGATAGATTCATGGATAGAAAGATAAATAGACAGATAAACATATGTTAAAGAGCTATCACGGGTCCTTGCACAACTTCTGCTATAGGGCCCAGCCAAGCTCATAGCACTGTCTGATTGGACTTACGTTTCTGGGGAAATCTTATTCCCGGATGGATCAGAAATTTCAAATTCTAAACGGTCCGAGTTCACTTCAAACAAAGGGTTTATAATGTAACGAATCATCCTCTGGTTTATTTCTCTTTGTGTGAACGTTCGCCCAATATGATCTCCTGTAAATCAGAGATTTGAACATGATGCTGATAGATTGTAAACCAATTAATGTTTTAGAAACATCAACAACATCTTAAAAAATGAGCAAGAGAGAGTCTACATTTCAGAAGGTCTTATGTGGATTGATTGCTAGAAGTAAAACATGGTGATCAGTGCTACCTTATATAATCATAATATACAGTATCAGTAAAAAGCTTAAAAACCTTTACATCCACAAACTTAAAAAAATAATTTCCAATGTAATGATGATTAGGTTGAGATTACGGTCTGGGTTACTGTCCAAGTTATAGTCCAATTCATGATCAAAGTTAAGGCCAAGGTTATGGTACAAATTAAGTTTAAGTTCCAAATTGTGCTACAGGTTTTCTCCCCACGATGATCGGCTTTTAACAAGTAGGGAAAGGTAAATGAAGACGATTTCCAAATACATTGCTGTTCTGATCTTGCTTTGTTCAGGAGGTAAAGAAAATGTTATCTACTGCTAATGTGCATAAGTTTATCTAGGTTACCGACCAACTCTCCCCACCTCTTCCTGCTCTCTCTCTTATCTGATTGCTCCAACCTGCTGTCCAACTATGAGGAATCACTCCCTACTGAGTCTTGTCTCACCAGGGAGTGCTGGAGTTTGTTTACCTAAGTTAATGATGAGGAATCACTGCTACTACCGATTTCCAAAGGGCCTTAACAATGAAGATATCATTCTCCAAGGTAATCCCAAAGGCAAATTGACTTTTTTTAAGTTAAAGGGGTTGTCTCACTATGAAGATCATAGTTTAAAATGAGAGGACCAAAAATGTAAGCATGTCCGTCCTTAGTTGCCATTAGAAATGTGCTATGGTTTAAGAGAACGGGCTGTTTTATTTGTGCTTAGCCATCGTGTTTGAGCCCAGGTCGGGTTACGTCCAGCTAAGGCATCACTGGCTGTCGGCTGACTTCTGTCCCACCCAAGTCGCAGACGACAACGCGCAGGATAAGTCGATGTAGTGAACAGGTGGCAAACGGGAATGCGCATACAAGCAGCTGTGTGCAAGGACAAGAGAGGGAGATGGGGAGAGAGAGAGAGAGAGCGAGGCAAAGAAACTCAAAAAAAACCCCCACATTAAATCTCTTGTGCAGTCCCACGTAAAACAGGAAGAGAAAACACAGCAGTCCCATATAAGCTGTGCAGTCTTACATCGGCAGACCCATATAAAGCTCATGGGCAGTCCCACGTAAAACAGAAAGAGAAAACACAGCAGTCCCATGTAAGATGTGAAGTCCCATGCAAATTGCATACAGAGAGAACACAGCTGTACTGTGCAGTCCCATGTAAAACAAGTTTGCAACACAGATCTGCAGTCTCATGTAAACACAAACAGATAAAGCGCATACTTTTGTTCTGTAGATCTGTAGTGGTCAATGGTGTAATAATCTGCAATAATGTGCACACTTTGAAGTGTGTCTGCAGAGAATGAAGATACTCCCTGCTGGCAGGAGAAACACACTCCTCTCTTTCACAAGCTCTGCTTGGCAACTAGCATAAATGGCTGCCAAATGCTGGAACGAGACAACCCCCTTAAAGGAGTTTTATCGTTTGAACTGTTCGGGCTCTTCTAATTCTCTCAGATTGAGTTTGAAATCCAGGGGCATGTCTCTCCTGTCAGCAGGCGGGTCTTTCCTCCCAGGAGGCGGGTCTCCCCTCACTGAAGAACTGTGACATCATTTTGTATGAAGCAAGGGATGCAGAAGGTTGTCTGGATATAACAGCTCTGTAGCCTCCTACATGCTTATGTCTGCAACCTTCAGGCTCCACAAGCTCCAGCAAGCACCTGTTATATCTCTTAGTTTACACACAAATTACACTGAAAGCCAGCAGCTTTTACTTCTGTTCTAGTGGTGTTCACCCAAATTGTACTGACAACAGGCAGAGATCTTTACTCAACCACAAGGACAAATGTCAGCTTCAAGTAAAGATCTCTGCTTGCTGTCAGTGACATGTGAGTGAAAACAACGGGGGGGAGAACCATTCAGCTTTGAGATAAGATCCTGCTCAACCTATGACTTATTTGGGCTGGTAGTGTAACGGTAGAGCTTTGCTCTTACAATGAAGGGGTTTGGAGTTCTAGTCCCTCACAGAGTATTTTTTTCCCCCTAAATTCTACACATATGTAGAGAGACCTAAAATATATATGTCAATCTCTATAATAATATATATACACAAACATAGCTCCCTTATATCATATCTCATCCCCCAGAGTATATGCATTGTATCACATATGTTGGAAGTGCTTGGTTTGACTACTGAGAGGATGGGACACTATATAGGGGAGCTTTGTGTGTGTATATAAATAAAATTATAGATGTCGACACATATCTATTTTCATATCTTTATATATGTGTACAATTTATAAAAGAAAAAAAAAACTACTGATGGGGCTTGAACTGCTAATCTCTCTCTTGCAGAGCGGATCAGCTAAGCATCAATCACACTACACATACAGCTTGTACAAACACTGTGTTGAATCCTTATGTCATACACTACAGATGATGATGTCATAAGGAGGCGGGGCTTGCATTAGATCTGAGGAACAGAATGCCCTCTTTTCAAAGTAGCAGCTTAAGGACTGAACCTGTGAGGAGGTGAATCAACCTTTTGGCAAAAGCTCTTTAAACAGGCAGTAATTGCCCAGATCATTGACCCTAGAGCTGGGAGATGTATATAGAGCCAGCAGACCTTGGTTTCACTATCGATTTTAACAGCTCAGAGGGGAGTAAACACAGAGTGTGCAGGCAGCCAATCACAGCGCAGGGGGCGTGGCCGGGGCGTTTCCGGTCTAGGGGCATATCCCAACAGGCTGAATGAAATGTCAGCCAGCCAATCACAGTGCAGGGTGTGTGTCTCGGGGGGCGGGAAACATCCAGGGGGCATGTCCAACCAGAAATAGAAGACGGATTTACAGAAAAGCTCATATCTGCTAAACCAAGTGACTGAGTTAATGCAACCCAATTACAAAAGTGCTTATTTTTACTGTCCCCATAATCTGAGACATGATCTTTGTAACGATAAAACCCCTTTAAGGTCCGTGATAAAGTTTGTCAGCCAGCTGAAAAACCTGACTGTGGGGACATGGCCTAAAGGGGAGATGAGGAGAATGATGACCTACACGAAGATTGCTGAAGACAATAGTAATACTAACCATTCATGTCATGGTGGAGTTTGAAAACCTAAATGGAAGACTGAATTGGGAACCAACCAGCTGACAATAATACTATACCAATGTTCCATAGTTCACGTAGGGCGAAATGTCAGAATTGGGTTTCACCATTATTTTGGTGTATTTTGTGCCAAAAAATTATTGTAGCCCTATTCCATATGTATATGAACTGCCGTACACCAGAATTAGGCACAGATTGCGCCAGGCACGACACATTTGAATGCACCCAAGTTATGCACCTAAGTTATGTGCCTAAAACATGGTAGCTATGCGCCTAAGATATGCTATGCGCCATAAGTTATGTGCCTAAAATATGCTATGCTATGCAAGGTATACCACACTCCAAAGTTTTGTCAGGTTCACTATACGCTCATTTAATGCACCTTAAAACTGGCATGACAGCGCCTCTTTTCTGAAATGTCGCTCATAGTCTTTACCTGTTTTTACATTTTCCAGGTGTCCAAAACGTGGAGATTTCAGAATAACATATACAAGGTCTTCATCTGCACTTTCAGTGTCTGAGGCTCTCAGATTGAGGGATGTGATCTGGATAGCGGACCTTCCATCTTTCATGGTCTCCACAGTGGAGGGATTCTCCTTGTTCAGTGTTTTTGGAGGTGTTTTATCCACATGGTTGACCTATGGGAAGGCAAATTTATAATGTATTGACTTTTGTAATGTTTTCCCTACTGCGTTAATGCCCTCCTGCCCAGTAATCTGTTTAGAGAAGAGGGTGCCCACTAAAATGAATGGTCATCTTTATAGTAAGTATACATAGTATACTAGTGCATCTAAAAAAATAGAATATCACTGAAAAGATAATTGATATCAATAATTGAAGTCAAGTAGAGAAACCCATATATTGTATGGACTCCTTACAGTATGAATTACAAGGTTTAATATAAGACATTTGTGAGCCCTATAACAAATAAAAAGCTAGTCCTGGAGAACCCCTTTAATTTTCAATGATATTCTAATTTTTTGAGATGCACTAGTATTATATTATATATTCTACTGGAAGAAGCTGTGTTCCACATAGCAGGAAACCCTTTCTGCAGGTAAATGGGTCTGGCAAACTCTCCTATAAGATACCCTGAGTTGATATATGCAGGGCCATCTTTTCCATTGGGCACACTAGGCAGTGGCCCCACAAGTATAGAAGCCCCTGGTTGTGTATGTTTCTTTCGGGAATACAAGAAACATACCCTGAATCCCTTAGTTGGCTTTGCTTGTTTAACAGTTTGTTTTTTGTTAGGATGAGCAAACAGTTAAAAACCATGGTGGAGAAGGGAGCCAAAGGCTCCCTGCCAATCAGTCTTGTAGACTGCAAGCTGCCTGTGTCCAGACATAAGTGGCGTGATAATATAGGTGTATTTGGGGTTGGCTAGAGGCATGATCTAGTGTGATGCCATGTATTTGGGAAGGGCCCACTAAAGTGCTATGCCCAGGGGCCCATAATACTGTTAAGACGGCTCTGGATATATGTTGTGGCCAAGCCCCATGTTCTACTGTAATGTCTTCTTTTAGTTTTTTAGTGCAAGTTGATTATATTAAACTCACAGAAGGATCCAGAGTCATAGGTAAAGATTATTTTTCTAGTCCTGTATCTAAATATCTGAGTAACCTGCATTGTGGCTTTTTGGCACCCACTGCTGGTATCTAGCACCTAACGTACACATCTCAGCAGTCTTCCTCTAGCTATGCTCCTGGATGGGTTGGACTATGCCCCAGTGAAGCAGTGCCTTGCTCAAGTATTCAGCCCCCTTTAACTTTTCAACCTTTTGCCGCATGTCAGGCTTCAAACATAAAGATATAACATTTACATTTTTTGTGAAGAATCAACAACAAGTGGGACACAATTGTGAACTGGAACGAAATTTATTGGATATTTTAAACTTTTGTAAAAAAAAAAAAAAAAAAGTGGAGCGTGTGAAATTATTCAGTCCCTTTACTGTCAGTGCAGCAAACTCACTCCAGAAGTTCAATGAGGATCTCTGAATGATCCAATGTTGTCCTAAATGACTGATGATGATAACTATAATCCACCTATGTGTAATCAAGTCTATAAATGCACCTGCTCTGTGATAGTCTCAGGGCTCGGTTTAAAGCGCAGAGAGCATCATGAAGACCAAGGAACACACCAGGCAGGTCCGTGATACTGTTGTGGAGAAGTTTAAGTTTGAAGCCTGAAATGTGGCAAAAGGTTGAAAAGTTCAAGGGGGCTGAATACTTTCGCAAGGCACTGTAATTTGGATACGAGAAAAAAAGATTGCATAAAACAAAAAATTAAAATTGATTTTGTGCCTGGAAATTATTAAAAAATGCAATGACAACAAAAGAAAACAACAAGATGAAGAGACGGCATCCAGCGGGTTTTAAAAAATTAAAAGCCGATTCATGCTTGACAAAGACCTGGGCTGAGGTTGAAACGTCGCAGGTATCTTTGGGTGTTTTTTTGGAGGAATAAAAATCGACATTTAATTTTTTAAACCCGCTGGATGCTGTCTCTTCATCCTGTTGCTTTTTAAGTTTTCACCCTGTGGATTCAGGGGTCGGGGACGGTGCATCCTCACTGACATAACTGTGCTGTTGGATCCTGCTTCTGTTGTTTGTAACAAGAGAAAACAATTACCTCCTTACATTTTTACATTGCTCCGAGTTTTATGCCACAGAGACTCGAGAGGGAAAACTTTTTTCTATTTTTTCACCTGTTTGGATAATTTGCACGACCCCGGGGGACGCTCACCTTCCTGCCTCTGTCCAGCTCATTAGCTGCTTCACTAACCGCATTCTGTGTTTCTTAAATGATGGCTCCCTACCTGACATCTTGTGACATCTGATTAGTAAACTAGGCCATGAATTTAAGAAATAAGCACTTTCGCCTGCCGTGCCCGTTAACCCCTGCTGTACCCAATGAACCTGACTGTACAAGTGTCTATGTATTTTGCAGCCTTTGAAACAAGAGAAGCAAATATTACATTTTACATAAAATAAAAACATCTGTGCTGTGAATAAAACTAGACTTAGAAGTATCCGCTGTGATCATTCTAGGAAATCAGACACCTCTCTAGGAGACCCAGATCATTGCTTATCTATTATTACATGTTTTATTTCTTTTTGATCGCTTTTCATTGCCCCCCTCTATCTGCTTTGCATTGCGGGAAGCCCCAAAATAAGGCATATTAAAAGAATGTCAAATCTACAATGTAAACTTACATAAAGAGACCTAAAGGAATGGAGGATGAATGTAAGGGCAGAGTTTTCAGTCGGTTTTACAGACGGTTTTCGGATTTGAATCCCGTCTGTAAACCGACTGTCAACCTTTTACATTGATTTAAATAGAAAATCTGTGTATCAGTCCACACTGCATGGATTTTCTGCCTGGCCGGTTTTCTACGCCACCGGTGTTCCTAAAAACTTAGAACATGTCCAATCTTCCGGCCGGGTTTCAGGCATAAACATGTGGGTGGGAACGGCTTGAATCTGCAAACCGCAGACAAAAGCCGCCCCCTACGTGCCAAACAAGACTAAATACTGGTCGGATAATCCGACCGGTATTTTGTCTTTGCTGTGGGAACGCACCCTAACTCTACAGAGCAAAGTGATTTATTACCCATTCAGGGTGAAAAGCTAAATAGATATTGTAAGGGCTTGTCCCCACAACAAGGGTTTGCGGCCGGTTTTTCAGACGGTTTGCGGTTTCACAGACCATCTGAAAAACCGTCCACAAATGAGCACAACGGGCTTCTATGGAAAACCTGCCGGCCGCTTGAAAAACAGTGTACCTCCACATTCGTCCACATTCGTCCGTATTCGGAAGTAATATGTACATGTCAATGAGAGGGGGCAGGGCTCATCGCGCAGAAAAGCTGCCCCCCCCCCCCACCGCGGCCGTGGTATTTGTCCTCTGCCATGTAAACGGGCCCTAATATGTGATTATCAGGTAGCACCTGGTACCTATGTAACACTTTGAACACTTCCCCATAGACTGGCATGTAAAATCAGTGTCATCATTTAGACTAGGGGTCCCCAACTCCAGTCTTCAAGGCCCATCAACAGGTCATGTTTTCTGGCTTTCCTTAGCATTGCACAGGTGATTTCATTACTGTCAGTGCATTCTGTGGGATATCCTGAAAATATGACCTGTTGGTGGGGCGTGTGGACTGGATTTGGGAAACACGGATTTATACGACGCAGATTTTAATATTTGTTGCCGTGTAACATCCACGTCTGCCTATTATTTACATGTCAATTCTTTGAGGAGTTTTCGTGCCATCAGATACCAAAGTATAGGAGGCAGAAATCTTCCTTGTGCAGTCCGCATCGTTTCCTCGTTGAAATTCCGCATTTGCGAGTGCGGAATTTTCAACAAGGAAACAAACATGTTCTTGGCGTGGACATATCCGCGCCATACATAAAATCATGTGAACGTCCCTTATGGTTTTGCATGCAGAATGGAATGTACACTGTGTTCCAAATTATTATGCAAATAATATTTTCTCTTATTTTCCAAAATTACCTATATTAATTGCAGTCATTGTAATTTCCAGTCATCAACTATTAGAGTATAATTGAAAGGTTTTTGAACAAACTGCCTATGATAACAGTATATAAAAAAAAACTCAAAATGCACTCAAAATGCATGTTCTTAAATATTATGCACAGCAGAGTTTTCAACCTTTTCATTTTTATAACGAACAAAAAATGGTCATTTGTAAAATTATAAGCATTAGCAGGTTATTACAAACTGAAATCAAACAGTTTTCAAGTCAAAACTTTATTCGAGGTGATGTTACATGTGCACATAGGATCCCTTGTTCGAAATGAGCTTCTGAACTCTCTCGTCTATTGAATTTGTCAGGTTTTGGATGGTTTCTGCTTCAATTGTTTTGCATGAGGACAGAATACCCTCCCAGAGCTGTTGCTTAGATGTGAACTGCCTCCCGCCATCATAGACACTCCTGCTCCAGAGGTTCTCAATGGGGTTGAGGTCAGGGGAGCATGGGGGCCACACCATAAGTTTGTCCCCTTTTATGCCCATAGCAGCCAGAGATGTTATTTGCAGCATGAGACGGTGCATTATCATGCATGAAAATGATCTTGCTGCGGAATGCACGGTTCTTCTTCTTGAACCATGGCAGGAAGTGCTGCTTGAGAAACTCCACATACATTATGGAGTTCATCTTTACACCTTCAGGGATCCTAAAGGGGCCGAAAATCTCTCTCCCATGATTCCAGCCCAAAACATTACTCCACCTCCTCCTTGTTGGCGCCGTAGCCGTATTTGCATGGGGTGTCCATCAACCAGCAATCCTCCACTCCATCCATCTGGACCATTGAGCGTTGCACGGCACTCATCGGTGAACAAAACAGTTTTGAAGTCAGTCTTCATGTATTGTTTGGCCCACTGGAGCCGTTCCTGTTTGTGTGCAGTGGATAGAGGAGGTCGACAGGATGGCATACGCACAGCTGCAAACCTCTGAAGGACCCTGCATCTTGTTGTTCGGGGGACATTTGAGGCACCAGCAGCTTCAAAAACTTGTCTGCTGTTATGACAAGGCATTTTTGAAGCTGCTCATTTAACATGACGTAATTGCCTGTTGGAAAGAGTCCTCAATTTTCCCTTATCAGCACGCACATGTGTGTGCCGTGAATCAGCTACATACTTCTTGATTGTGCGATGATCACGATGAAGTGTCTTGGCAATGTTGATTGTAGTCATACCTTGACCTAAACAATCCACAATTTGTTGCTTGTAAGCAGCCGATAGATCCTTTTTCTTTCCCATTTTGGCTGAAAATGTAGGCTGCTTAATAATGTGGGACAGCCTTCTTAAGTACAAAACGTAATAAGGCTGTGCATATCTAAAATATATTTTGAAAAACGTAAGCATAGGTGCACACTGAAAAGGCAATAGCATACATCTAATACAAATATCAGTGGCACACTAAAAACTAAGTAAAACCTCAAGGTATATAGAATATTGGAAATGCATTACTGCTAAGGAAAATATGAAAAAACTGGACTCTTAGTTTACAGTATTTGATCAAAGATTGTATTAAGCTCACCTCCCAAAACGTCAAGGGGTTCCCAGAGCAGGTGAGTCCCTACACTGAACATGTTACCTCACTAGGAGTCAATTCAGACTGCAACTTCTCAGGGAGTGGTAGGAACTTGCAATTGGATTATCCTGCAAGGGTTTAAAAGTGGCAGCTGAGTGCAGCAAGCCAATGAGATTGCCAGTTCTCAAATAGACTACATAACGTAATAAGGCTGTGCACATATAAAATATATTTTGAAAAACGTAAGCATAGGTGCACACTGAAAAGGCAATAGCATACATCTAATACAAATGACAGAGGCACACTAAAGACTAAGTAAAACCTCAAGGTATATAGGAATATTGGAAATGCATTACTGCTAAGGAAAATATGAAAAACCTGGGACTCTTAGTTTACAGTATTTTATCAATTTGATCTCATTGGCTTGCTGCACTCAGCTGCCTCTTTTAAACCAGTGCAGGATAATACAATTGCTAGTTCCTAACCACTCCCTGAGAAGTTGCAGTCTGAATTGACTCCTAGTGAGGTAACATGTTCAGTGTAGGGACTCACCTGCTCTGGGAACCCCTTAACGTTTTGGGAGGTGAGCTTAATACAATATTTGATCAAATACTGTAAACTAAGAGTCCCAGGTTTTTCATATATGTCGTTAGCAGTAATGCATTTCCAATATTCCTATATACCTCGAGGTTTTACTGAGTTGTTAGTGTGCCACTGATATTTGTATTAGGCCGTGTTCACACGGCTTATTCACGGCGGATTTGTGCGCCGTATTGAGTGCACAAATCCGCCGTGAATACGGGGCGGGATGGGGGCGGGGCCGGCGCGCGGCGGGGGCGCCGCTCCCCGCCCCATAGACAATGCATTGTCTACGCGGACTGCGCCGTAAATAATGTGCATGTCACTTTCTCCCCCCCGCGGCGGATTTGCCGAGCGGGGAGGAGCGACGGAATCCACTGTTCTCTATGAGAGCAGTGGGATTACCGTAATGACTCCGACGGAATTGGCGCCGTATTGAAGCGCAAATCCGGCGCGGAATACGGCGCCAATCCGTCGGCAAATAAGCCGTGTGAACGGGCCCTAAGAAGCCTTCTTAAGTAGTCTTGCCTTTAATTGGACACACCTGCCAAACTAATTAGCACAGGTGTCTGCAAATGCTTTCAGTGATATAAAGAGCCCTGACACACATCACCATCAATAAGTTTAACTGACAAACAAAACAATTCTTACCTTATCACTCCTAAACACTTTTTGCATAATAATTTGGAACACAGTGTAGATTTGGTGCTAAATTTGCTTTCGCTTATGCTTTTAAATCTGGTTGCAATATGCATCCCTTTGATCTTAACAAGAAATCAGCATATAGGAGCTCTTGTGTATTCAGTGTGGAACCAGTGGTGAATCTTCCTATTAAGCTGGGTTTACACAGTGTTTCTTGACTGTGTGAACCCAGCCTTAACGTCAGTGGGAAGCTGAAAATTAGCACTGAATCTTTTTAGATTGGACTCTGATTTAGTGCAGATGTGCATGCAGTCACCCTCTAACCCATGGGTTCCCAAACTCCAGTCCTCAAGGCCCACCAACAGGTCATGTTTTCTGGCTTTCCTTAGCAGTGCACAAGTGATTTAATTATGCTGCACAGGTGATATAATTATTGTCAGTGCATTCTGTGGGATATCCTGAAAACATGACCTGTTGGTGGGTCCTGAGGACTGGAGTTTGGGAACCCCTGGTCTAACCTATGACCAACATGCAGCCAAATCCAACCAAACCCATATTGTAAACCCACTTAAAAAATCAGCACCAAATCTGCATCTACAATTTTAAGGCAAATATTTTTGACACGGATTACATATGGATTTTGGGCGACACGTATGTATGGGGCTGCGCCAGAAGTCTGGCATCTCTTCAGCCAAAAAACTGGAGCAGCTCTGTTCGCTATATTTGTAACCAGGCGCACTCCAATATCAGGCACATTACAGAGTGCCCGCAGCACTTTGTAATGCACCTGAGGCATGCTGGTGGCGTGTCGCTCTACAACCGTACGAAACTTCACATGTATGACTGTTTAGCGGCAAATCCAGGCGCATTACTACTGGAACAGGTAGAGCATTTTAATAGTGGTTTACCTGAGCCAGAAGTGTCGCTTTGTAGCTAGAAAGTGCTAAATCTATGACACACAGTAGAACAGGTTCTTAGATTCAGGCGCATTCTATGCTACTAATGCGTGCAAAAAAATCGCCCTTTGTGTTAAAATTTTCAATAGGCTATATCCATCATGTAAACTTAAAGGGAATGTGTCATCAAAAATTACTTATTGTTTAACTCACATTTTTATGTTCAACACATTTTTTAAGAATTTTTGGTTATATATTTTTTAATTTTCCATATCACTTTCAATATTTTTTAATAATTCTTAAGTCCTGCAGTTTTCACTTTGGCCACTAAGCCTAATAATAGTCCGACATAGTTCTGTATAGAAAGATTCTCAGTTGTCTGCTCATTATCAGCACAAAGAGGGTCAAACTGAAAGGAGACACCAGTGTGAAAAGATAACACAGGATCCACCAGTCACAAGAGGAGATATCACAATTCACCCTCCCCCCTCCCTGCACAGTGACTTCTTCCCAGGTCACAGAGCATGACTAGAAAACTCTCCTATAGATGTTAATGGGACTGAGTTAGTCTTAAGTCTCCTATGTGCCTGAAGCTACTGTCAAGCATCTCTCTGACTGCTGTTAACTCCTTAACGACCACTCACCGTCTTTAGACGTCGCTGCAGACATCGGAGTTTGCGGAGCCCGGCGCCGCAATTGCACTAGGATCGGGGCTGTACTACACAGCCCCGATCCCAGAGCATCTCCTGTAGGCATCAGGCAGTGGAGGAAACCTCCGCAACCCGATGCTTTAACCCTTTGATTGCGGCGGTGCGTTTCCGCAGCGCAATCAAAGGGTTTCCCCTGCTCTGTCGGGTGATCGGAACACCCGGTGACCCGACAGAGCCGGGGGAACGGCTGCACAGTCAGCTCTGGAGACCTAGCGTGGCCCCTGTGGTGTCTGTGTATGAAGCCAGTGATTAGGACGCACTGTGTGCTGTCCTAATCACTGCCTGTGTCAAACTGACACAGATTAGCATGTATTAGCATATATGAATATGCTAATACATTACGAAGTGTAAAAAAAATAAAAAATAAAATGTTAAACAGTTTTCCCTTCATGGGAGTAAAAAAAAAAGTACAAAAAAGCCCATAAAAAGTGTAAAAAAAAAGAATAAAAGAATAATAAAATAAAAATAAATATTTAATAAAAAATAATTGTACATAAATTACACGCACAAAAAAACCTACTCATATTTGGTATCCACACGACCGTAATAACCTGTAGAATTAATCTAACAAGTTACTAAGTGTGAAATGTGAATGGTGTAAAAAAAATTAAAAATAAAAATAAAATTTAAATAAAAAAAATACTGCAATTATTTTTAAGTGTACTTAAACTATTCCCCCATAAAGTACAACTCATCTTGAATAAAACGAGGCCTCATACAGCTGTGTCATTGAAAAAATAAAAAAGTTACAACTGTTTAAACGCAAGGAGGCCAAAACTAAAAAACATTTCTGGTCATTAACTACTTTTCAGGCGTTCGGCTTAAGGGGGTTAAAGCAGTGCAAACAAGGCCTAGTGGCCAAAGTGAAAACTGCAGGACTTGACAATTATTAAAAATATTGAAAGTGATATGAAAAGAAACAAAAAAAAAACAACCAAAGATTCCTAAAAAATTTGTTTAACATAAAAATGGGACTTAAACAATGACTCATTTTTTGGTGACACATTCCCTTTAAACTAGAAGATCAAGCTAACGCAAAAACAGCGACACAGAATCTTAAATAACTTCATTTAACTCAAAGATGATTTTTTTTCCAAGAATTTTCTGAAAAGAAAATCTAAATTTAGAAAAATGACACAAATATCTAGATGGGAGGGCTTGTTACAGCCAACATCCAGCAGAGTAAGAGTTAACTTCTGTAAGATTCCACATCCATCATATGGGACTTTCATCCATAAGGGATCTGGCATACAAATCTTTCCAAAACACTGACTCCTGAACTTTTGCCAGAGGTATCTCTCCCCGGTGACTCTGAATGCAGAATTACCCAACATGTTATAACTGTCAGCTCTCTGTAAGCAGTTTAGTATGTGCAGTAAATCATAGGACAGGAGGAATATAAGGATGCAGCACATATAAATCCTTAAATTATTTATGCTGGAGGCAACCTGGTGCCTTCATAGCGCCTCTCATCAAAGAGCATTGTATCCAAGCATTCCCACGTACAGGGACATCGACATCTTACAAGTGAGCAATCTGGGAGCAGAAAACTATTCACTACATCCTACAGGAAATTCTCATTAAAATACCAGTCATTGCAAATGCAATTAAACATTAATAATCCTGTAAATATGTAAAAGCTATAGGTTAAAAAAACACATTTAATGTACTTGTCAGACTTTTCCTGAGCTCATTGCCGCTGACATCTGACTATTACGCCATATCTGAGCTGGAAAATGCTAACTGCTCTGATTTAATACTGTATCTGCTATACTACTGCCCTCTTATGGCTCAAAATAATTATTACCATGATACTGCCCCCTATGGACCATATGTAACTACAACAATACTACAGTTACAGACCTAGAATATTTGGAAAAAGGGCAACAACTTTCAAGCCAATCCATCAGTGGATTAAAAATAGAAGAGATATGTAAAGGAGGGACGTACCTCTTCTCACAGCTGGAGCCTTTTCTAGCTTTGGCTCAGAAAAACTGCATTAAAATCTGCAAAGGCATTTTTCCAAAAAATGTTGTGTGTGAAACCATCTTTATACTATCTTGTGTACCAGAATAAACTGTAATTCTGTCCCCTATGTAGATTAACATAAGTGCAATAAAAATGTCCTCTATGTACAAGACTACAACTGCTATAATACTACCTCCTATGTACAAGAATATAACTTTAATAATACTGCCCCATGTACAAGAATATAACTACTATAATACTGCCTCCTATATACAGGAATATAACTACTATAATATTGCCACTACGTACAAGAATATAACTACTAGAATACTGCCCCTATGCACAAGAATATAACTACTATAATACTGCCCCTATGTACAAGAATATAACTACTATAATACTGCCTCCTATATGCAGGAATAGGTAGTCACTGTGCTTTCACTCCTCACCATAGGCAAGCAGGAAAACTCAGTAGAAAACTTGGTGTAGCGCTCAGGCGATGGGTAGAATAAAATAAAATAAAATAAGGGACGAGACACTAGGCATCTAGCCAATTAATATGTCTCTTTAATGTCCAAATTAAAAGCAGAACAGCAAGACGCGTTTCCCGAGGATCTACCTCGCTCCATCGGTTGCAGGTGCCCTACACCAAGTTTTCTACTGAGTTTTCCTGCTTGCCTATGGTGAGAAGTGAAAGCACAGTGATTATCTATTGCTGCCGGAGACCACCGAGAATCTGTGGAGGGCTTACCGACCTGACTTGGAGTTTGGCTGCTCGGCTTTGATCCTCGGGGATCGTCAATTTTCTACAAACGCTTATATGAGTTGTGCCATTTACCTCGCACAACTCATCCAGGTGAGAGACCAATACACCAGAATTTTTTAAACTTCATACAAAAGTTTATGTGCACAAGGTGCGCTTCTCTCTGCTCCTTGTTTCATTTTACAGTGATCTAGTTACTATATACAGGGAAAAAACTACTATAATATTGCACTAACGTACAAAAGAATATAACTACTAATACTGCCCCTATGCACAAGAATATAACTACTCTAATACTGCCCCATGTACAAGAATATAGCTACTATAATAAAGCCCCTATGTACAAGAATAATACTATAATACTGCTCCCTATGTACAAGAATATAACTACTATAATACTGCCCCTATGTACAAGAATATAACTACTATAATACTGCACCAATGTACAAGAAAATAACAACAATAATACAGCTCCAATGTACAAGAATATAACAACTATAATACTGCCTCCTATGTACAAGAATAAAACAACTATAATACCGTCCTCTATGTACAAGAATATAACTACTATAATACTGCCCTTTCTGTACAAGAATATAACTACTATAATACTGCTTCCTATGCACAAGAATATAACTACTATAATACTGCTTCCTATGCACAAGAATATAACTACTATAATACTGGCCTTATGTACAAGTATATAACTACTATAATACGGCCTCCTATGTACAAGAATATAACTACTATAATACTGCCCCATGGACAGAAAGATAACTGGAGTCCAATAATGTGTCCCTTACGTATAACAATGTAACTGCTTTAAGCGCCTATGGATGAAAATATAACTTAAAGTTTGCCACCATGAGCAATTTTGGAAGATCTAGGAACTTTATTATCCATCTATAGAACTAGGTCCCTTAAAAAAATCAGCACCGCATCCCCCGTGTCAAGTGTTGCAGCTCAGACCATTCACTTGAACATCACACATGGCACATTTGCACTGGTTCTGGAAGTATCTGCATTTTTTAATGTCATAAATCTGATTTATGAAAGTTACAGTAGATTTGTTTTTTTATTCCAGCAGTAAGATAGCCCATGCAGAAGGCATCAGATCTGCGCAATAAGGAATGTTGTTGTTGGCCAAGACTTTTGAGAATAAAATGGATGGTAAGAAAGTCAAACATGATGTCAACCCAAACCTTCCACTTGAAGCTCCGATGACTAGACTAAGGCTTGGTCGCATAGTGGATATACTATAGAGTCAGTTCATTCGAAAAATACACCCTCTGAGAAAATTTTAAGACCAAAAAAAAAAACCATGGGATATAACACTGTAGCAGCCACAGCAGGCGCTGAGTGGCCCCCAGAGTTGAGGGCCCACTCAGGTGCAAGAACATTGAACTTTAATGCAGGAAGCAACAAGTTGGTGACCTCCTGCTATCTAGCACTACTTTGTGGGTTCTCTGATAACAATATATAATATTTATTTTGTTTTTCAGGGAGTCCCCCCGGGTTTAAAACAGGATAGGGACTGAGGGGTTGTTCCCTTTTTTGAATTATTTTCAATTGGAACAAGTCCTTTTCAAATTTAATCAAACAAAAAAAAATGTTTTTTTTCTTTTGGATATGCAGGGAAGGGTTAAAGGGGGTGTCTCACACAAGAATTTTTTTGCTTTTTTTTGTTAAAAATCTTCAAAATCAATCACTTTGCAAAATATTTCCATTAACAGTGTCCTACCTATTCCTAGATATCCCCTCTTGTATGGGCTGCATCAGCTCCTCAGGTCGCTATAGCTACAGACCTGTTCAATCTCTCACAATAGGTCACTAACACTGGATGCTATAGCTTCAGACCTGTTTGATCTATTCTGATAGGCTGCCAGCCCTGGTCGCTATAGCTACAGACCTGTTTGATCTTCCTGATAGGTGCAGCACTGGTTGATAATAGTACAGACCTGTTTTTGATCTATCTGTTAGGCGTGCCAGCACTGGTTGCTATAGCTACAGACCTGGCTTCTACTACAGCCTAGTAGAAGCCAGTAAACACACCTTGAATTCAAAATGAAACAAAGAAAACAGGACTGAGGTAATATGAATCAATGTAGTGAGACAAGGCCTTTAACACCCCTTTTACATTTTTTTTGCTGTCTGTGCCCCTATTTAGATTTCACCTCTCTTCCTTTCTCACTGTGGCATGCAAGCACTTGTAGTTCAACAGCTACTAACTGCTGTGGAAGATAGAACTACAAGTGCCAGCATGTCACAGCAACACATTTTAAACACATGTACTATCACCACCGATACATTTAGTACATATGTGGTGTGGCATGTTGGTACTTGTAGTTCCATAGCTACAAATGCCAGCATGTCATACATGTCCTAATTGTATAGGTGCTGATAGAGTACAGTGCTGTATTTTACATTGGAGGAAGGGTGGGCTGAGAGCTGTTGTGCCAGGCTATAGACAGAGGTTCCCAGCACAAGTCAGGTGGGCAGAGGAAGGCTGGTAAAGAAGAGCTTCTGTGCTGTGGCGGCCGGAAGATGCAGTGGGCAGAGGAAGGCTTGTGATGTTCCGACATTATTATAGAGCGTGACTTAGGGTGTGATGCACGCTCAGCCTCGTCCCTTAAGTCTCCGTTTGTAACTACGAGACGGATGTAAGTCAGAACGACGTAAGTCGGGGACTGCCTGTAGTGCTACATATGTTGTGGTTTTAGTTTCCTGTCGTTAGGTGTTGAAGACCCATCTCACTTTGCTGAGAGGCCCTATGGATTCTAGAAATTATTCTACAGAAGCCACTGAAGGTGGGTGGAGAAATTATCCAATTTTAGCTGCTGAGAAGATAAATCCTTAAACTGAAGCAAGAATATTCTACAGAAACATTGTTCATATAGTCACCAGGAGTCATGGATAACTATGGATAGTAATTATGAAGATAAGACAGTGTTCCCCAACTCCAGTCCTTACGCCCCACCAACAGGTATGTTTAGGATTCCCCCCAAGAAGCACTTACAAAAATGATATCCCCGTGCAGAATGATGACAATTAAAGATATCACCCGTGCAATGTAAGGGAAAAAGAAAACATACCTGTTGGTGTGCCTTTTAGGATAGGGTTGGGGAATTGGGTAAGGTACCATGCCCTGGCATATTCCTTTTCCCTATGGTATTTGACATTTAATAGAAATGATGAAAATTTAAGGTCCCTACTGCTCCTCCATGCACAAAGGTTTTATCTCATGAATTTGTACTTTAAAAAAAAAAATTCCATTTCATTCTATTACAATGATAATTTCTCCCAGAATCAGCTAAGAAGAAGACAAAAGATTGCATGGAAGCCATGGGATATTATTATTTATTATTATCATTTATTTTGGACGCCCTTTTTTCCGGGCGCTGGGAATATCAGCGGGTACATAAAAAAACATTGGTCAAAAATTTAATGGGAAAAATAAGTGACTAACAATGGAAAGGGGGAAAAGGGGCCCGGTGGGGATTACAATTCAGGGGGAAGGGGGGAAAAAAGACAGAAGGTGAGGGGGGCTGTTTTGGGGCGGAGCAGGCAACAGGTTAAGTTTGGGCTGGGAATCTGAAGAGGGAGGTTTTGGTTATTTTTAAGCCCGGGGAAGAGGGGGAGAGTTGAGGGTTGGGGCGTGAGTTCCCCAGGGGGGGGAGCAGAGAGAAGTCTTGGAGCGGTTTTGTGAGGAGGTGATAAGAGGTGCAGAGGGGAAATCTTGAGGAGCGGAGGGTTTCGGAGGGGAGGAAATTTTGAGGTTAAGGCGAAAATTAAAAGAAGGGGGGGAGGTTAGGAGAGCTGTTGTCAAAGTTTTAGCTTGAACGGTTGGGGGAATTGGTGCCGTGAAGGGGTTTGGGAGAGGGGAGAGGCAGGGGAGTAGCGAGGGGGGAGGGGAATCAACGGGCGCAAGTTAAGGGTGGTTTGGAGGGGGGGAGGGGGCTGGGGAGGCCCCAAAAGAAGGTGTTGCGAGTCAAGGGGGGATGACGGGGCATGGACAACATTTTGTGTTTTAGATTAAAAAATGAGGGTTTGGGAAATATTTTTTAGTGGAGTTTCCTGCAGGTCCATCAGAGAGAACCATTGGGTTCTCATGTGCAATCTTTAGGTATCCTAAACTTGTCCTCTTTGAACAATCTCTACTTGTAAGAAGTGTTTTTTGGTATTATTCAGATCACATGGTGTGACCCCAGTGGTCAGCTGTAGTGTTGATCGAACTGTTCTAGAAAAGTTAAGTTCTAGTAGAACTTCTCGAATTTTTAGAACTCGAACCGAACATTTTACTGTTCGTTCGAGTAAAGTTCTAGTTCTAGTAAGACACGCCATTTTCAGTTTCGTTTTCAGTGGCTTTCTGCTCTTTTGGCGGTCTTCCAATCATCTTTCTTCACTTTTGGCGGCCATCAGATTACCTTTCTGCAGTTTTAGCATCCATCCAATCACCTTTCTGCACTTTTGACAGCCATCCAATCAGTGCAGAGAAGTGTCAAAAACGTCATCGCTGAGGTGTAGGGCGCTCATTGGCTGCTAAAATCACATGACCATGTTATATATATTTCACTGTATTGAAGTGCGAACACCATTTTCAGCTCACTCTCTGTACTGTACAGACTGCTCTTAGTTAGATAGCATTTTCCTCTCCGTCGACCGCAATAGTTAGGGATTTTGGTATTTTTTGGCTGCATTTTTTCCCCACACCCAGAAGTGTTATTTGGCGACATTTTCAGGCTCAAAATAAGTCTAACTCTCACATACATGGATATGTATTATACATAGTGCTTGGATTTGCTAAATCATACTCAGTGCCAAAAAGTTCCATTTTGCAGTTTTGAGGGTTCAGTAATTTTATAACAAACCGTCTTCAAATCTCCTATGTGTCAAAGGGGATTTTGAGCCCCCTCAGGATGAAGAGCCCCATGGCAGCTGCTACACTGCACCCCCTAAAGCTACGCCCCTTTGCTTGCAAGCTGTCCTCATCTTTTCAGTTAGCCATTAAAAGGGAATGAAGTATTTTAGCCTCTCAGTTTTTTTCTGTCACTCTTTTTTCTTCACTAAGTTGTTCCACGTCTCCAGTTTACTGTTATGGATGGTAATTCCAGCTTCTCCTCACCTGTATAGGTATAAAAATTAACAGAACATTCTCCCATTGACTTTAATGGGGTTCGAGTTCGAATAGAACCTCGAACTGAACACACTAAAATTCGAGGTTCTAATCGAACTAGAACATTTTATTACTCGCTCATCTCTAGTCAGTGTAATCCGTGGGGAGTGTGTCTTTAAAGAGATCCTGTCACATAGGTGATACCCCCCATGCGGAGGACAGCACAAGCTAGTGACAGAAATGCTGTTTTCACCGCTGTGTCCCTTATTCTGAAAAATGCAGCAGTTTCAGAGCATTTAATGTTCAGATCTAGCAGTGTGCAGCCTGTTCTGCCAGAGAAGCGTCCAGCTCTGCCCCACCTGCTGGTTATACACAGGTTTCTACCTATTCAAAGTAAAAGGTTGAACCAGCCATTAGTGGGTGTGGCTATATGTGGGTGGGCAGGGCTAACACCTGCTCATGAACTGGCAGAACAGGCTGCTAACTGCTAGATCTAAGCATTGAATGCTCTGAAACTACTTTATCTTACAGAATAAGGGACACAGCGCTGGAAACAGCATGTCTGTCACAAGCTTGTGTTGTCCTCAGCAAGTGTGGCATCATCTATGTGCAGAGGCGTAACTTAATAATAATAATAATAATAATAATAAATCTTTATTTATATAGCGCCAACATATTCTGCAGCACTTTACAATAAAAGAGGGAATAAGCACAGACAAACCCGACAGGACATTATAAAAAAGCTATGGGCAAATGAGAACAAGGTGTGAGGGCCCCGCTCGCAAGAGCTTACAATCTATTAGGGTGTATGGGTGAAAACCCAAAAACTGACAAGGGCTTGGTTTACAATGGATCAGCCATGTTACATAAATATGGGGTAGTATACATAAAATGTGGATGAACCCGCCATCCCAACCATTACATCTATATACAGATAAGTGCCTGTGGGTGCCAAAGTGCAGGAAGTGACGAATCTGTGACAGAATTTGGGGGGTTGACAATTAGGGATCTTGATAGGCTTGTCTAAGAAGATGATTTTTCAGAGCGCACTTAAAATGTGGGGGTTGTGAGTGTGCCTGATCACATGGGGTAACATGTTCCAGAGAACTGGTGAAATACGTGCAAAATCTTGGAGACGGCATGGGAGGTTGGGAAATGAGTGAGGTGGTAACTTAGATCAGTAGCAGAGCGGAGAGAGGGGGGTAGGGTGGTAGACAGAGATAAGGAGGAGATGTAGGCGGTGCAGCACTGTGGAGAGCCTTATGTGTGAGAGTGATGAGTTTATGTTGTATTCTGTACTGAATAGGTAGCCAGTGCAGAGACTGACACGGGGTAGAGGCATCAGTATAGGGGGCTGGAAAGAAAGACAAGCCCTGGCTGCTGCATTCGGGACAGATTGGAGAGGGAGAGTTTACAGAGGGGAAAGACCAACAAGTAGGGAGTTACAGTAGTCAAGACGAGAATGAATAAGAGCAACAATGAGAGTTTGGTTGTTTCTACAGTGAGAAAAGGACGGATTCTGGAGATGTTCTTGAGGTGCAGGTGACAAGAGCGGGCAAGGGATTTGATATATGGGGTGAAGGTCAGATCAGTCTAGTATAACCCCCAGACAGCGGGCCTGCTGCCTAGGAGTTATGGTGGTACCACACACTGAGAGAGAAAAAGCAGGGTGAGGTCGGTTAGTAGATGGTGGGATGACTAGAAGTCCAGTTTTAGTGAGGTTTAGTTGGAGAATAGAGAGAGGACATGATGTCAGAGACAGCGGACAGACAGTCACTGGTGTTTTTGTAGCAGGGCAGGAGTGATGTCTGGGGGGAAGTGTATAGTTGATTTCTCAGCGTGAGATGGTACTGAAGCCAAATCTGCTAAGGGTTTGTCAATGGGGGCTGTGTAGAGTGAAAAAGGAAGGCAAGAAACGGATCCCTGGGCCCCCCCGACAGCAAGAGGGAGAGGAGAGGAGGTGAACCGGAAAATGAGACACGAAGGAGGGGGTCAGAGGGTTTTAGGAAAAAACCAAGGAGAGCGGTGTCCGGGGGGCCAATTGGGCGGAGCATGTTTGAGGAGTGGTGGTGACCCACAGTGTCAAACGCTGCAGAGAGATCCAGAGAAGCACAATGATAGTTCCCCTGGTTTTTTGCTTTTTTAGGAGTCTTTTAAAAAACTTTAAAAAAGGATTTTTTCCGTGGGTGTAGGGTGCAAAAACCCGGATTGCAGGGGTTAGAAGAGATTTAGCAGAGGATAGCAATCAGGCGAAGTAACCAAGCGTTCCAGGGTTTGGGGGGGGGGGGGGGGGGGGGGGGGGGGGGGGGGGGGGGGGGGGGGGGGGGGGGGGGGGGGGGGGGGGTGGGGGGGGGGGGCGGGGGGGGGGGGGGGGGGGGGGGGGGGGGAGGGGGGGGGGGGGGGGGGGGGGGGGGGGGGGGGGGGGGGGGGGGGGGGGGGGGGGGGGGGGGGGGGGGCGGGGGGGGGGGGGGGGGGGGGGGGGGGGGGGGGGGGGGGGGGGGGGGGGGGGGGGGGGGGGGGGGGGGGGGGGGGGGGGGGGGGGGGGGGGGGGGGGGTGGGGGGGGGGGGGGGGGTGGGAGCGGGGGGGGCTTTTTAAGTAAGGGAGTAACTTAGGCTTCAGGGGCCCTAGTGCAAAAAGTAAAAGGGGGGGTCCCCAGCTACCATGGCCCTTTAAGTTTTGTGTTGTCTTATGAGCCAAAAGGGGTTTTGGTCCTGTAGCTGCAGGGCCCCCGTTGTGACTGCTACCTCTGGAACCCCTGTAGCAACGCCACTGTCTATATAACAGATTCCCTTTAACGATTATATTTCCCTGCAATGTCACCACAGGAGAAACTGAGCATTACACAGTACCCATGGAAATCAACATGGTGTATGTGCAATGCAGGATAGGATAGGTTCTGCAGGTCCTCTTTGTTACCATTCCCCACTCTGACCATGAGACTAGGACTTCCACTATTAACTCCGAATTTCCTTACATGAAGTATAAAATTTTTTTTCCTAAACTGGACAGCCCATCAAAGAGAAAGCTGACAGAAGGCACAAGTGTAGACAATCTAAGCATTTATGAACATGTTATTGAGAAGTTTGAAGACATGACCAAAGCTGAAGACCCAAATTGTAGACATAACGTTCTCGAAAAACACAAGGTCAACAGAACTGATGTGGTTACATATATATTAGAACCACTAAGTCAAAAATCAAACAGATAAAGATGAGTTGGCTAGTGGAACAATTGATAGGTATAAGAAAAGTTCCAGTAGTGATGTGGGACATGACATGGATGAGAAAGAACCTAGAAGAACAGTTATGGAACTAATGGAAGCTTTGAAAAGAAAAACTAGTGCTGAAGATATTTATGAACCCAAACTGTCGCCAGAAGTCAAAAATAATGTTCTTGCAAAGATAAATAAAACCAGGTTCCACCTCCCAAATCACAAACATTAAGGTGTTGGCTAATGGAATAATTGCTGGGAGTAGGAAAAGTTCCAGTAATGATATGGGACATGGCATGGATGAGAAAGAGCCTAGAAGATCAATCATGGGACAAGTGTGGATATTCAAGAAGAACTAGTGATGAAGATATTTATGGACCTAAACCATGTACAAAACATTTTGAAGAACCATAAGGTCACCAGAAGTAAAAAAAAACAAAACAATGTTTCTACGTGTATATTAGAATCAGATTCCTTCACCCAAGTCAAAGATTAAAAAGACGAGGATGAGTTGGCTAATAGAACAATAGTAAGAAAAGTTCCAGCAGTGTTGTGGAACATGGCATGGACAAAAAAGAACCTATGAGATCCAAATGGGACAAGTAAGGATATTCCAGAAGAAGAACTAGAGATGAAAATATTTAAAGGGGATGTATCGCTTCATCAGTTTGACTGTTTTCTTGAAGCTTCATTTTCTCAGTTCCGCAAATCCAGGGTTTCTTCCCCTCTCAGCTGGGTGTTTCTTAACTGAAGGGGGATGACATCATCCCCCCTTCACTGTTCATGCTCGCTCCCGAGTCAGTGTGCTTTCCCCCCCCCCCCCCCCTCTGTCTGAGTCCACATGTCACTGTGTGGTTCCTCTCCCTATGCAGTCTTATTTTGTAAGAGCTTCTTGTTTACAAACCAAAGCCCTGCATTCAGTCTGGACAGTCTTCTATGAACTCAGAGCACTGATCTCTTCTCCTCTCATAGTTGGAGGTTTGTTATAGTTGAATCGAGTCTTCTATGAATTCATCCAGAGCAGCACAGATCTGTCTGCTTTCTATGTTAACAGGAAGCAGCATTAAGGCACCGGGCACAATTCTACTGTTTTCTGATTGTAGAAGTAGCTGCAGGGTTACTGTGCAGCTGCTGGCTGTGCAGAGTGAAATGCTGCAGGCCCCTTATTCAGAGTGAGAGAGGCAGGAATGCACGCTCCCGTGAATACGACTGAGGGCCAGACAGAATGTAAATTAGTAGAGCCGTCAGCCAATGAAATGCAAGGAGGTGGAATCCGACCGACACTGGGGAACAGTGTTTACAGAAAACGAAGATAAGGGAGACAGTGAAAAAAGACAGCTTTGTAAATTACATCCAATTGCAAAGTTGCTTGTTTTCACTGTCCCCTTATTCTGAAGATCATTTAATGTAATGATACAACCCCTTTAAGGTTGCCAGAATTTGAAAACAATTTTGTTTCATGTACAGTATATTAGAATCGGGTTCCTCCACCAAAGTAAAAAATCAAAAAGATAAAGATTACTTGCCTAATGAAACTGTTGCTAGGAGAAGTAAAAGGTCCAGCAGTGATGTGGGTCATGCCATGGATGAGAAACAACCTAGAAGGTCAATAATGGGAACGATAAGGGTATTCCAGAAGAAGAACCAGGGATAAAGATATTAATGGACCCAAACAATATACAGGACATTCTGAAGAAACACAAGCTTGCCAGAAGTTGAAAACAATCTTATTACATTAATATTAGAATCACCCAAGAAAAAAATCAAAAAGATGAATGTGAGTTGGCTAATGGAACAATTGATAGGAGTAGGAAAAGGTCCAGCAGTGATGTGGGTCATGGCATAGATGAGAAGGAACCTAGGAGATCAATTATGGGATAAGTAAGGGTATTCCAGAAGAAGAACCAGGGATAACGATATTAATGGACCCAAACAATATACAGGACATTCTGAAGAAACGCAAGCTCGCCAGAAGTTGAAAACAATGTTGTTACATGTATATTAGAAACAGGTTCCTCCACCCAAGAAAAAAGTCAAAGCGATGAAGGCAAGTTGGCTAACGGAACAATTGATAGAAGTAGGAAAAGTTCCAGCAGTGATGTGGGACATGGCATGGACGAGAAAGAAGCTAAGAGATCAATTATGGGACAAGTAAGGATATTCCAGAAGAACTAGAGATGAAGATATTTATGGACTGTTGATACAAAAATGAAGCAGATGAGGCTCGTTAATAACATGGCAATAAATACATTTTTCTATTTAATTTAATTACCTCCAAAATGCTCGGCAAATAAATCATTTCCTATTAACGAGCCCCGGGGGTCATTTACTGAAATTCATTAATAGTGAGCACAAATCTAAACGCGCACACAACATTACAGAACTCATAACACAGGCCAGTAACTGCTCCGACACCTTCCATCCCAAATGAATGCAGATTTGAGGTTCCTTCTAAATGCCAAACCTCATATTTACCCCTGGTGAGCCACAGGAACTTCCAGCAAGAAGGCTGCAAGATCCAAAGGTCGTAAATTTGCAACGCTGAAGATGTGTTATTTAAACATGCCTTGTTAAATGAATGCCGGGGTCTATCCAACACCCTGGAGCACAACAGGACAACTTTACAACCCCGGTCACAATGTGCAGTTTGTGCAAAATCCCACAGGGTAAGCTCGGCTCCTCAGAATTGAATAGCATTATGTTTTGATCCCATCAAATCCTAAAATCTCAGTATTACCCTCCCACCCTCATACTCAACCAACATCTTGGACCCACCCCGGTCCAATGTTAAAAAATCAGTCAGAGCAGTACAAACTAATGATTATTCATAGGAATGTGATGTTCACATCTGAGAGACAGGGATGTGGATCTGGTCAAACAATTCTGTTAACTGTTTATTCAAAAAGTTACAAAAATTAATATTTAGGTTGGCATCTTGAATCTTTGGTAACACCCAAAACCAGTTAAGAACTACTATAGATATCTAATTTAATTAATCCAGGGATTTATTCCGATTGCTAGATTGGAGTCGGGAAGGAATTTTTTCCCTAACATGAGGACAATTGGCTTCTACCTCATGGGGGTTTTTGCCTTCCTCAAGGCATCAACACTTTAACACTTTAGTAACACTTTAACAAATGGGCTGAACTGGATGGATGTATGTCTTTTTTCGGCCTGACAAACTATATAACTATGTAACTATGTAATTCAAGAGTCACCAATATTCTAAATTTTATCCCTGAGAAAACCATATCCAACAGTTTACAGATAATTCTTTAAAATGTTTATTGTGTAATGACTAGGACTAGGAGTTTTCTTCTCCATTCACATCCACAGTCGTACATAGACTTCTGCTGTATTTAAAGGGGATTTATCCCTTCATCAGTTCGCCTGTTTCATTGTACTTTGTTTCTCAGCTCCTCAAATCCAGGGGCGTGTCTTCCCCTCCCAGCTGGGTGTTTCTAAACTGAATGGGGATGAAATTATCCCCCCCCCCTTCACTGTTCATTCTCGCTCCCGAGTCAGTGTGTTTGAGATCAGTGGGAGGGGATAGCACATCCCTGCTCTTCTCTCCCCCGCTCTGTCTGAGTCCACATGTCACTGTGTTGTTCCTCTCCCTATGCAGTCTTATTTTGTAAGAGCTGTTTGTTTACATACCACAGCCCTGCATTCAGTCTAGACAGTCTTCTATGAACTCAGAGCACTGATCTCTTCTCCTCTCACAGCTGGAGGTTTGTTACACTTAAATCCAGTCTTCTATTAACTCATCCAGAGCAGCACAGATCTGTCTCCTTTCTATGTTTACATGCAGCAGCATTAGGCACCAAGGCACAATTCTGCTGTTTTCTAATTGTAGAAGCAGCTGCAGGGTTATTGTGCAGCTGCTGGCTGTGCAGTGTGAAATGCTGCCGGCCCCTTATTCTGAGTGAGAGAGGCAGGAATGCACGCTCCCGTGAATTCCACCGGGGGCCAGACAGAATGTAAATTAGTAGAGCCATCAGCCAATGAAATGAAAGGAGGTAGGATTCGACCGGCACTGGGGAACTGTGTTTACAGAAAACGAAGATAAGGAATACTGTGAAAACAAGACAGCTTTGCAAATGACATCAAATTGCAAAGTTGCTGATTCCCCTTATACTGAAGACAATCTGATGTACTGAGAAAACCCCTTTCAATTGCTTTGCAAAGTGGTTTATTTTTAACTCTGCAATCCTATTAGAACTCTTACAACGCAGCTTTAGATGTGTACATGTTATCCATCAATATATCTTTAGGTGTGAACATAGGAACATAAGGGTATGTTCACACAGCATATTTGCGCTCTAATACGTGCAAAATGCGCACCGCAATAACGGTAATTCATAGTTCTCATAGAGAACTATTTCTCGTCGTCTCCTCCGGTGTACAATACGATCATATTGTACACTGGGGGAGAAAAGTGACATGTCAATTGTTCACGGCGCTCACGCGCCAAAGACAATGCGTGTTGATGGGGCTGGCTGGCGTATTGCGGTGCGTACAGTACGTACATAGGGGCAGTACTGTAGTATATTTTTGTACATAGCGACAATTCTATAGTAGCTATATTTTTGTACATAGGGATTAGTATTATAGTAGTTATATCCTTGTACATAGGGAGAAGTATTATGGTAGTTATATCCTTGTACATAGAGGACAGTATTATAGTAGATATATTCTTGTACATAGGGGGTAGTGTTATAGTAGTTATATTTTTTTTACATGGGGCGTATTTTAGAAGTTATATTCTTATAATAGGGCAGTATTATAGTAGTTATATTCTTGTACATAGGAGCAGTATTATAGTGTTATATTCCTTCTGGGGGCAGTTTTTTAGTAGTTATATTCTTGTAATAGGGGCATATTTGTAGTTTATTCTTGTACATGGGCAGTATTATAGGTTTTTATTTTGTACATGGGAGCAGTTTATAGTAGTTATATTCTTGTTCTGGGCAGTATTATAGAGTTATTTTCTTGTAATAGGGGGCAGATTATAGTAAATTTTATTCTTTACATGGGGCAGTATTTAGTAGTTATATTTTGTACATAGGAGCAGAATGTAGTTATATTCTTGTAAAGGGAGCGTATTATAGAAGTTAATTCTTGTACATAGAGGCAGTATTATAGTAGTTTATTCTTGTACATGGGGCAGTTTTGTAGTTATATTCTTGTGCATAGGGGCAGTATTATGAGTTATATTCTTGTACATAGGGGACGTTTTGTAGTTCGTATCTTACAAAAAAAGGTAACCCCTCTTTTTTGTAAATTTTTTGTATTTATTTTTTCATGGGACAAAAACTTGGGGGTATGTCTTTTATACATTGTAAAGTAGTCAAGATGCAGTTTTTATAACAGTGTAAGTGTCCTCAAAATAACTCAAAACAGCCTCAATGTCAAAAAAAGAGTACAGCTCTTTGAAAATGGTATATGGGCAACTGTATGAACGGGGCTGGCGAAAGTCCGGCGTCTTTTCAGCCTGACTTCTGCGAGCTCTGTTCGCTTTTGTTTTAATTAATCCGCACACAATATCGGAGCATTACAGAGCACCCACAGCACCTTGAAATGCATCTGATTTGGGGGGGGGGTGGGGCGTGCGGGAAGCGGGGCGCACTAGTACAGTATGAAGCTATAGATTTATAACTTCAATATGGCAGTTCAAGGCACATTACTGCTGGAACATGTAAACCACTTTCAAAGTGGTTTACCTGAGCCAGAATTGTTATTTCTTATTTCTGCGCTAGAAAGCGCCTGAATTATGACCCGCAGTAGATCGGGTTAATAAATTCAGGGACATTCTACACTATTGTTATGCTTAAAAATTGTTGACTAAGCGACATAAATCATACATGTTGCCCATTGTGCCCAATTTGACATTTTCCCTCCATGCTGTCATGTGACTCGTTAGTATTTCAAGATCTTAGTTGTGAATCCAGAGCAGGTGTGTTAAATTTGGTGTTATTACTCTCACGTTGGTCGCTGGAAGTTCAACATGGCTGGAAGTTCATCCTCTCTGAGGATATGAGCCAAAGAATTGTTGCTCTACATAAAGATGGCCTAGGCTATAAGAAGATTGACAACACCCTGACACTGAGCTACAGTGCCGTGGCCAAGACCATACAGCGGTTTAACAAGACAGGTTCAGCTCAGAACAGGCTTACCATGGTCGACCAAAGCAGTTGAGTGCACGTGCTCAGCATTATATCCAGAGATTATCTTTACAAAATAGACATATGAGTGCTACCAGCATTGCTGCAGAGGTGGGGAGGGGGGCAGCCTGTCAGGTATCATACACACACTGTATCAAAGTGGTCTGCATGACTGTCATCCCCAAAGGAAGCCTCTTCTAAAGATGGTGCTCAAGAAACCCCGCAAACAGTTTGCTGAAGACAAGCAGACTAAGGACATGGATTACTGGAACCAAGGCCTGTGTCTGATGAGACCAAGATAAACTTATTTTTTTATATGGTTTCAAGCATGTGTGGGCAGCCAGGTGAGGAGTCCAAAGACAAGTGTGTCTGCCTACAGTCAAGCATGGTGGTGGGTGGTGTTTATGGTTTGGGGCTGCATGAGTGCTGCCAGCTGTGGGGAGCTACAGTTCATTGAAGGAACCATGAATGTGAATATATACTGTGACATACTGAGGCAGAGCATGATTCGCTCCCTTCGGGGCTGCAGGGCAGTATTCTAGCATAACGGCCCCAAACACCTCCAAGATGACCACTGCCTTGCTACAGAAAATTAGGTTCTGGATTGACCAAGCAGGTCTCCAGACCTAAACCCTATGGAGCATATGTGGGGTATCCTCAAACGGAAGGTGGAGGAGCGCACGGTCTATAATATCCACCAGCTCCGTGATGTCGTCATGGAGGAGTGGAAGAGGATTGCAGTGGCTGCAAACTGTGAAGTTCTAGTGAACTCCATGCCCAAGAGAGTGAAGGCAGTGCTGGAAAATAATGGTGGCAACACCGAATATTGACACTTTGGACACAAATTGACCATTGTCACTTAGGGGTGGACTCGCTTTTGTTGCCAGCGGTTTAGACATTGAGGTCTGTGTTGAGATACTTTGAGGCCACAGCAAATTTACACTGTTAGGCTATGTTCACACGGCTTAAAATGGGACGTATCTCGCCCCCGTATTTAGCGCCGTACTGCGCGCAATACGGGGCGAGATACGTCCCAGTCATTTTCGGTTATCCCAGTTCTCATAGAGAATTAGGGATTACGTTCCTCTCCCCGCTCGGGGACAATATGCGGGGGGAGAAGTGGGCATTTTGAATTATTCACGGCGTATACGCGCCGAGAATGATGAATGTCTATGGGGCCGGCGTGCTGCCAGATCCCCCCCTCCCCCGCTCCCGAGCACACGGCATAATAGCAGGGCAAAATACGTCCCGCAATTATGCCATGTGAACATAACCTTATACAAGCTGTGTAATGACTACTTTACATTGTATCAAAGTGTCAGATCTTCAGTGTTACATGATCTCCAAAAAACTGGGAATCTCGCAAGAGAACAAAGAGTGACTTTTGATCACTATATTTACTATTTTGCCAAAGGCTCAAATATAAACTCTATCAGTTGTCTCTCTGCTGTTAACGCACTAAAGAACGTAACTTTTTATTAGTTTAATAACTGCGTAAACCCTAATACAACACTATTTAAAAAATACCGCTGACTTGATAATTAGGAAAGGGAGTTTATTCCTTCTGTTTCAGAAGCAATACTTGGGCTTAAATGATGAGGTTAGAGGATGCAGGTGTTTTTAGAATGTAGTGTGGATAGGGGTTAAGGGAGTTAGTTATATTTATTAGGTACGGTGTTTAGGGTTTATCAGCGTTGTTCATTGCTCGGTTGGTGGTGTCATGTTGAGGAGATACTAGTGCTCGACAAATTTTATCTTAGTAGAATAGCTTTAATTTTTCATAGTCCCTCCCCCCCCTCCCCCCCCCCCCCCCCCCCCCCCCTTTCCCCTCCCGCCCCCCCCCCCCCTCCCCCCCCCCCCCCCCCCCCGGCTGTTTTCCCTCGAGCAGCAGAACTGATAGTGCGTTTAAGTATTTTGCACTCTCCTTATCGTGTCTACATCTAGTAAATAGTAGAGGAATGCTTCAGTGTAAGTGTCCCAAGAAAAGATTTTATATCACATATAGAGACGAAGCAATAAACAACAATATGTACTTACTTTTGTGACCGAGTTAGCGTGTATGATTGGTTAGTACATAGGCACAGCATTTAGATATATTCCTTGTACATAAAGGACGAGTTGTTAAATAGTTATTATTCCTTGGTATATTAGGATATCGGTATTATGAGGTTTAGTTACACAACACGAAAAGGCTTTTTAGCTCTACTAGGTTTGGTCTGCTAAATTATTACCAGCATTGTAAGTGTATAAAGTTTATGTTGTCCGTGTTCATGTCGTTAGTGTGAGGCGTCTTCAGGAGTGTTCATGGAGATACATCGTCAGCGTTTTTACAGTGTGGTGTCACAGCTTCGCAGGATTATCATTGAAAATGGGAAATCTTCAATTGCTCACTAGAGAAGCCTGTTACCCATCTAGGATATAATGCAAGGTGACTAAGAGTTTATTTTCACACCTTCTACATGTTACTTTTCTAACTATATTTTTTGTAAATATCCTGGTTGTTATGTCTTCCCCTGACTCTTGCGATTATGGGCTGGGTAAGAAATAAATGTCGAGCACAGGTTTCTTCAATTGTTTCTGTTTAAACTTTTATAAAGGCCTGGAAGTCCTCCACAGATAAGTGTGTAATAGTTACAGGCAGGCTTGATGCTAGTTCTCCGGGTCGGGCTCTTGGTTGTGGTTCATTAGAAGGTTATAAACTAGTGAGTTTAATCGTTGGAGGGCGATACAAGCGGCTTAATATAAATCGAACGATCTTTCATAAATATGAAGACTTGTTTTGTACTTAAGATTTCATTTCCTGTTTTAGGAAATGTACATATCGAGTATGGGTTTCTTGGTTAAAGAAGCAGAAGGACTTATATGGTGGAAATAAAATTAGTCCATGAGGTTTTACTACAGAAATAGGTTGCTCTGAGTACTTTACTTATCACCGGCCAAATAAAAGCTTAAATGTATTTTGATCTTTTATTGGTCAACCTATACAGAATAGCGTCTCCGTGTGGTCACCTTATCAGCTGTCAGACATAGATGGAGCAATCTAAAATTGTTTCACCCCATAAAAAAATATAGACACAGGTAAACGGGAAGCAGGGTCGACAACGCTCAATAATGTGTAACAAGTCTTGCTGTATAGGTGACACCGACTGTATATGTTGGGATCTGTGGGGATGACCATGTTATGGTGGGAAGTGGATATCTTTGCTGGGAGGACATGTTATGGGGGGATCGTCAGTGGACTGACATTCTCTTGTTTATGAGGCAGATTCTGTCGATGACATTGTTTATGAGCGTGGTGATCTGTGGTGACCAAAGTTTTTGGCGGAGATCTGTGGTGGACACTTGTTATTGGCTGGGATCTGTGGAGTGATACTGCACTGTTATGGGGGATCTGTGGGTGACACTGTTATGGGGGCGATCTGTGGAGTGACAGCCTATGGCAAATGGGATACTGCGTGCGAGGATGATCATGTTGGATGACACTGGATATGGGGGATCTGTGGATGATGCACTGTTATGGGGGATCTCTGTGGATGACACTGTTATAGGGGAGATCTGTGGGATTTTGAGGCAGACTTGTTATGGGTGTGAACTCTAGTTCGGATGACACTGTTTATGGTGGGATCTGTGGGGTGGAGGGGTAACGACACTGTGTCCTGGGCGGGGGATCGTGATCGTGAGTGTAACACTAACTGTTATCATGGTGAGGGATCTGGTGGAATGACACTTGTTATGGGGGATCTGTGGGTAACATACAAACTGATTTCTCATGGGGGGTGATCTGTGGATGAGACAGCATAGATGATGGTTTTGTTTGACAGGATGGGTGGCGGATGTATGTTGGATGACTACTTATAGTCGTGGGGGATCTGTGTGGATGGATCTCAAATTTTTATGGGGGGGTTAGTGTGGTTGGATCACTGTTATGGGGAGCTATCTGTGGTGTGAATCTACTGGGGTATGGAGGATCTTGTGTGAACGGTGAGCACTGTGTTACTGGGGAATCCGTGTGAGTGAGACACTGGAATTGGACAGGGTAAGATCTAGGTGGGGAGCTATGTGACCTCCCTGTCGTATGGGGGGCATATGTGATGGGATGACACTCATGCTTATGGGGAGACATCTGTGAGAGATTGGAGAGAATATCTCTTACTAGTTGTGATGGAGGTATCCCTGTGGGATTAATTGACTCATGTTTTATGTGTGGGTCTAGTGCGATTGACAATAGTCTATGGGTAGGAGATTAAGTTTCGTGGATGACAACTGTTATGGGTTTGAGTTGAGATATGTTGTGGGGGATTATCGGGAGGTCTGCAGACTTTAGTGTATCATTCGGCGTGTTGGTGTGAAGTCCTGGCGCTGGGATGGAATGTGGTAGACACTGTTATGGAGGATCTGTGGATTGACAATGTTGAATGGGGGGATTCTTTGGATGACAACTTGGTGTTGATGGTGGGCAGGTGATAGAGTTGTCGGATTCAGAGACACGTTTGGTTAGGCCGGTGTGGGTTGGATCTATGTGTGAAGGACACTGTTATGGGTGTGGAGATCTGTGGATGACACTGTTATGGGGAGAAATCTCGTGGATGACACTGTTATGTCGTGAGGATCTGTTGGATGAACACTTGTTATGGAGGGATGCTGTAGATTGACACTGTTTATGGCGGAGGATCTGTGGATGAAGACACTGTGATATGGAGGATCTGTGGCTGGATGTACGACGACTGTTATGGAGGGATGCTTGGTGATGACCATGTTTATGTCGGGGATCTCGCTTGTACGATGACAATGTTTATGGGGGATGTCTTGAGGATTGACATGTTATGGGGAGATTCTGTGGATGACATGTTATGGGGGATCTGTGTGATGAACATGGTATTATGGGGGATCGTGCGGTAATCTCAGACTGTTTATGCCGTGAGGATATAGTGGTGTGACCAAGTTATGGGAGGGATCTGTGGGTTAGACAACACTGTTGATGGGGGCGATCTCGTGGATGACATTGTTATGGGGGTGAATTGATGTGGATGACATGTTATTCGGGGGATATGTGGATGACACTGTTATGGGGGTATATGTGGATGAGCTCTGTTTGATGGGGGGATTGTGGATGACACTGTTATCGGGGGGATCTTGTGGATTGACACTGTTTATGGAGGATCTGTGGGTTGACAATGTATGAGGAATCTGTGATATGACATTGTTTGGGCGATCTACTTGGTTGGTACACTGTATATGGGGGATAGTGGATGGACACTGGTATGTGAGGGATCTGTGGATGAGACACTGTTTATGGGGGATCTTGTGGTGATGAGCAATGATTTATGGGGGTGGAATCTTGTGGGTTTAAACACACTGTCTTATGGGGGATCTGTGGATGGACACTGTTTATGGGGCGGATACTAGTGGATGACACCGTCTTGATGGGGGGATCTGGTGATGACACTGTTTAGTGTGAGGATCTGTGTGGTGACACTGTTATGGAGGATTGCCTGGTGGAATGAGTCTGTTTTATGGGAGGGATTCGGTGTGATGCACTTGTTAGGGAGGTGTCTTGTGGGATGACACCGTGTTGGGATGGATTGTGGTGGAGGGACTTATGTATGGTGGAGGGTATCTTGTGGAAGACACTGTTCTTGGGGGTTCTGTTGGATGGTCAATGCAACTGTTATTTGGGGTATCTGTGGTAGACACTGTTATGGGGAGATCTGCACCCCCCCCCACCCCCCCCCCCCCCCCCCCCCCCCCCCTGTGACACTGTTATGGGGGTAGTAATCTGTGGGTATAGAAACTGTTATGTGGGGATCTGTGGTTGATGCAGCTCGTTATGGTGGGATTATCTTGGTGTTGATGACACTGGTTATGGGGAGAGTCTGTGGTTGACATTGTTATGGACGTGATCTTGGTGGATTGACACTGTGTTATTTGAGGGGCGATTGTGGGTAAACAACGATGGTGTTGGGGGATTGGTGGGGATGTACATGTTTATGGGCATCTGTGGGTACCCACACGTGTTTTGGGGGATCTGTGGATGACACCTGCTTATTGGGGATGTCTGTGGGTGAATACACTGGGTTAAGGGGGATTGGTGGATGACATTTGTTAGTGGGGGGGATATGTGTTGAATGAATATGTTTATGGTGGGATCTTTGTGTGATGGACTCTTGTTCTCTGGGGGGGAATATGTGGTGGATGACCACTGTTGATGTATGGGGGGATCTGTGGATGTACACTGTTGTATGGAGGATCTGTAGGTGACCACCTGTTATGGGGATCTTAGTGGATGAGGATCACTGTTATGGAGGAGTCTGTGGATGACCATTTTATGGGGGATCTGTGGATGACGCTTTTATGGGAAGGGATGCTGTGTGGATGAGACACTGTATCTATGGAGTGATCTTGTGGTGACACTGTTATGGGGGATCTGTGGATAACAATGCTATAGGGGGGAGTTTGTTGGATGACACTGTTATTGGGGAATCTGTGGAGATGGATGACACTGCTTTTTGGGGGGCGACTGGGAAATACGGTGGGATAAGTGAGGATGACACTGTTTATGTGGAGGATTGTGGATGACATGCTGTTATTGGGGGATCTGTGTGGAGTGACACTGTTTATGGGTGGGGAGTTATGTGGATGTACACTGTTATGGTGGGATCTGTGGTTATTGACCACTGGTTAATGGGGGATCTGTTGGATGAACACTCTGTTTTATGGGATGATCTGGGTGACGTCTGTTATGGTTGGGAGATCGTTGTGGATGACACTGTTTTATGGGGATCTGTGGTATGACACTTGTTATCGGGGGATCTGTGGATGACGAGACTGTTATGGGGATCTGTGGATTGGACGACTACTGCGTTATGGAAGTGATTTTCTGTGATGAGACATCTGGTTAAGGCAGGATATGTTGGATGACCACTGTTTTGGAGGAATCGGTGGTATATGACTACTGTGTATGGTGGTGATCTTGGTGGTACTGACCACTGTTAATGGGGGGAGATCTGTGGATGACACTGTTATGGAGGATCGTGTGGATGGACATTGTTTATGGGGGATCTGTGGGTAAACACACAGTTATGGGTGGAATCTGTTGGTGAATATGTTATGGGGGAATCTCATGTAGGGTATCAAAGACTGGTATGGGGGAATTCTGTGGATTGTACACTGTTTATGGGGGGATATGTGGTAGACACTGTTATGGGGGTATATGTGGTAGACACTGTTATGGGGGGGATCTGTGGTAGACACTGTTATGGGGGGGATCTGTGGATGGATCTACTGTTTATGGAAGGATCTGTGGGTGTACACTGTTAGGAGGGATTGTGAATGGACATGTTATGGGAGATCTGTGGATGGACCAATGTTATGGGGATCTGTGGTAGACACTGTTATGGAGGTTCTGTGGATGGACACTGTTTGGGGGATTGTGGTTGGACAACTGATTATGGGTGGATCTGTGGTATCCACTGTTATGGTGGGAGTTTCTGTGATGACACTGCATATGGGGGTGGATTTGTGGATGAAACTGTTATGGGGGAGATCTGTGGGATGACACTGTTGTTATGGAGGAATCTGTGGGTGACACTGGTATGAGGATCTGGGAATTTGACACTGTTTTGGGGGATCTGGGGTAGACACTGTTATGGAGATCTGTGGATGTATCAACTTGTTTTTCTTATGGAGGATCTACCGTGGATTGACACTGTTATGCAGTTTTGTGGGAGACACTTGTCTTCGATGTGGGGATTGTCTGTGGATGACCACTGTTTATGTGGGGATCTGTGGATGAGACATGTTATGAGGGGAATCCTGCTGGGGGGGGATGACACAGTGTATGGTGGGATCTGTGGTAGACACTGTTATGGGGATCTGTGGTAGACACTGTTATGGGAGGATCTGTGGTAGACACTGTTATGGGGGATTGTCTGTGGACACGACAATGTTATTGGGGGATTGTGTAGAAGGACACACTGTTCTGGTGGGATCTGTTGGATGAACAATAGTATGGTGGGAATTATGTGGTGTATGACCACTGTTATGGGGGATCGTTGTTGGGTGACGCACTGTTTATGGGGGATCTGTGGGACGGACACTGTTTGGGGGATTGTGGATGACACTGTGTAGTAGGGGTGGATCTTGTCGGAGTGACACTGTTTATGGAGGATCTGTTGGATGGGAAAATGTGTTTGTGTGGGATCTTGTGGGAGGAATGAACACTGTTATGGGGGGATCTGTGGTAGACACTGTTATGGGGGATCTGTGGGAGACACTGTTTCATGGGATCTGTGTGATGACACTGGATATGGGGGATCAGTGTGATGACACTTGTATGGGGGTTCTGTGGATGACACTGTTATGGGGGATGTGTGGATGACACTGGTTATGGGGATTGCTGTGGAGGCACTGTTATGGGGGGATCTGTGGGTGATGAATGGTTACTTATTGGGATCTGTGAGGTTGAGTGCATGTGTATTGGGGAATCTGTGGATGACGCACTTGTTATGGGGGGATTGTGGATGAGACACTGTTTTGGGGGGATCTGTGGATGAGACTTGTGTTATGGGGGGATCTGTGGGTTGATGCGCTGTTAATGGGGTGATCTTGTGTGATGAACATCTGTTATGGGGAGATCTAGTGGAATGACTCACTGTTATGGGGGAATCTGCTGGATGACTCACTGCTTATGGCGGGATCTGTGGATGAGTTTGCACTGTTATGGGGGCATATGTGGTTGGGTCGGAATTTGATTGGGCGGAGGATCTTGTGGATTGATCACTTTTGATGTAGGCGAGATCTGTGTGGTTGTCACTCTGTTATGGCGTCGATCTGTGGTGGACACTGTTATGGGGGGAATCGTGAGATGTGAACACTGTTTATGGGGGGATCTAGGTGGATGGACACTGTTACTGGCGGGATCTGTGGAGTCGATGCTCTGTAATGGGGGATGCTGTGGCGTATGATGCTCTGTTTTATGAAGGGGATCTGTGGATGAATTGCATGTGTATGGGGGGATCTTTGTGGGTGTGATGCAATGTTTATGGGGGGATGCTGTGGGTTGTGGATTGCACTTGTTAGTGGCGTTGATCTTGTGGGGTTGATGCACGGTTTCTGGGGGATTGTTGTGGATGTTGCACTTGTTGTATGTGGGGGATCTTAGTGCGATGACACTGTTCTTGGAGGAATCTGTAGGATGTCACTGTTTACTGGCGGGATCTAGTGGTTCGGATTGGCCAGTGTATTATGGGGGGTTCTGTAGATGGCACTGTTATGGGGGACTCTTGTGGATGTGACATGTGTTTTATGTGGGGATCCTGTGGATGACTGTGCATACTTGTTCATGGGGGTCTAGTGGCATGTGCACTGTTATGGGAGGATCTGTGGATGGACACTCGTTCATGGGGGTGTATCTCTTGGATGATCAATGTTATGGGGGATCTGTGGATGACATTGTTATGGAGGATCTGTGGTAGACACTGTTATGGGGGGGATCTGTGGATGAGTCTGTTGATGGGGCAATCTAGTGGATTAACGACTGTTATTGGGGGGATCTGTGGATGACACTGGTGTGAGTGGTGGGTGGATCTTTGGGGGATATGGACACTTGTTCTGGGGAGATTGGATGGATGACACTGTTGTATTGGGGAGATCTGTTGGAATGGACACTGTTATGGTGGAGGATACTGTGGATGAGGACCAAGTGGTGATGGGGGGTTATGTGGAAAGACGACTGTTTATGTGTGGGGAATCGTGTAGAGATGCAACTGTATATGGGGGAGGAAGGAGTCCTGTGGGATGGACACTGTTAGATGGAGGGAGAAATGTCTTGTGGATGACGCACTGTTATGGGGAGATCTGTGGATGACACTGTTATGGGGGGGGGGATTGTGTGATGACGCACTGTTATGGGGGGGATATGTGGATGTCGACTGTTATCGGGCGGGATAAATGCTGTGGATGTAGACTGTTTATGGGGGCTGTGGATGTCATTGTTATGGGGGGATCTGTGGATGTACACTGTTTGGGGGAATCGATGATAGTCATCACTACTGTTATGGAGGAGAATCTGGGGATGGACGCCCTGTTTTATTGGGGGGGATCTTGTGAGATGGACACGTGTTATATGGGGGGATCTAGGTGGATGGACACTTGAGTATGGGGGATCTCGTGGAGTGGACAGTGTTATGTAGGGGATCTGTGGATGACACTGTTAGAATGGGGGATCTGTAGTGAACATGTTTATGGGTGATCTTTGTGGATGACACTGTTTATGGGGATACTGTGGATGATGCAAGCTTGTTATGGGGGGATCTGTGGATGAGGCACTGTTATGGGGGATCTGTGGATGAATGCTCTGTTAATGGGGATATGTGGGTGATCTCGCTGTTATGTGGGGGGATCTGTTTGTGATGCACTGTTATGGGGGATCTGTGTGTGATGCACTGTTATGGGGATTCTTGGGTTGATGCACTGTTATGGAGATCTGTGTGGATGCACTGTTTATAGGGGGATCCGGTGGTGATGCCCGGTTATGGGGGATCTGTGGGTGATGCACTGTTATGAGGGATCTGTGGGTGATGCTCTTTTATGGAGGATCTGTGGGTGATGCTGTTATGGGGGATCTGTGGTTGATGCTCTGTTATGGGGGATATGTGGGGTGATGCCGACTGCTTAATGGTGGATCTGTGGGTGATGCTCTAAATCGGGGGATCTGTGTGAGAAGCACTGTTATGAGGATCTGTGGGTGATGCTTCTATTATGAGTTGGATCTGTGGGTGATCTGTTATGGGGGATCCTGTGGGATGCATCTGTTAAGGGGATATGTGGGGGTATGGATCACTGGTTATGTGGATCTGTTGTGATGATGCAGCTGTTCATGGGGGATATGCGGGGAATGCACTGTTATGGGGAACTTGTGGGTATGCTCCTTGTTATGGGGGATCTGTGGATGATGCCACTGTTATGGGGGGGTCTGTGGGTGCTGCACTGTTATGGGTTATCTGTGGGTGATGCACTGTTATGGGGGATCCTGTGTTGAGGGCACCTGTTATGGGGGATCTGTAGGTGATGCGCTGTTATGGGGTCCTGTGGGTGATGCGCTGTTATGGGGGATCTGTTGTTTGATTCAAGCATTATGGAGGATCTGTGGATGATGCTCGTTATGGGGATCCTGTGGGTGACACTGTTATGGGGGATCTGTGGAGAATGCACTGTTATGGGGGAACTGAGGGTGATGCACTGTATGGGGATACTGTGTTGATGCACTGTTATGGGGGATCTCTGTAGGTGAAGCGCTGTTTCATGGGGGGATCTGTGGAGGTTTGCACTGTTATGGGGGATCTGTGGGTGGAAGCTCTGTTATGGGGTGATCTGTGGGTGATGCACTGTTATGGGGGATCTGTGGTTGATGCGCTTATGGGGGATCTGTGGGTGACACTGGTTATGAGGATCTGAGGATGATGCACTGGGTTATGGGGGATCCTGAGTGGTGATGCACTGTTATGGGGGATCTGTGGAGGATTCACTGTTTATGGGGTATCTGTGGGGATGCGCTGTTTATGTGGATCTGTGGAGGTGCACTGTTATGGGGGATTCTGTGGGGATGCACTGTTATGGTGATCTGTGGGTGAAGCACTGTTAATGGGGGAATCTGTGGTGGATGCACGGTTAGGGGGGGATCTTGGATGATGCACTGTTTATAGGGGATCTTTGGAGGATGCACTTGTTATGGGCATCTGTGGAGGATGCACTGTTATGGGGGATCTTGGAGGATGCTCTAGATATGGGGGATCGTGGTGATGCACTGTTATGGGGGATCTTTGGGTGATGCCAGTTTATGGGGATCTGTGGGTGATGCACTGTTATGGGTGATCTGTGGGTGATGCACTGTTATGGGGGATCTGTGGGATGATGCAAACTGTATGAGGGATCTGTGGTGATGCACTGATATGGGGATCGTGGGAGGATGCACTGTTATGGAGGATCTGTGGAGGATGCTCTGTTATGGGGATCTGTGGGTGATGCTCTGTTATGGAGGATCTGTGGGTGATGCAATGTTATGGGAAGAGATATATCTTGGTGATTGCACTGTTAGTGGAGGATCTGTGGGTGATGCACTGTTATTGGGGATCTGTGGGGAATGTGTGGTGTGATGCACTGTTAATGGTGATCTGTGGAGGATGCACGGTTATGGGGGATCTGTGGTGGATGCAGTGTGATGGGGATCTGTGGGTGATGCACTGTTATGGGGGATCTCTGTGGATGATGCTCATGTATATGGGGGAATCATGTGGATGATGCTCTGTATGGGGGATCTGTGGGTTATGCGCTGTTATGGTGGATCAAGTGGAGGATGCACTGTTGTATGGGGGTATCTGTGTTAGCACTGTATGGGGATTCTGTGGGTAGATGAGCCGCTGTTATTGGTGATCTGTGGATGATGCTCTGTTATCGGGGATCTGTGGGTGATTCTCGGTGATGGGGGTATCTGTGGGTTATGCTGTTATGGGGGATCTGTGGGGGATGCACTTTTATGGGGGATCTGTGGGTGATGCTCTGTTATGGGGAATCTGTGGAGGATGCACTGTTATGGGGGATCTGTGGATGATGCACTGTTATGGGAGGAGCTGTGGGGGATGCACTGTTTATGGGGGGATCATGTGGGTGATGCACTGTTAGGGGATCTTGGGTGATGCACTGTTATGGCGATTCGTGTGGGTGATGCACTGTTATGGGGGATCTGTGGGTGATGCACAGTTATGTGGGATCAGTGGGTGATGCACTGTTATGGGGTGATCTGTGGGATGAATGCGGCTGGAGCGAGTGTGTGTGCGAGCTTGTGGGGTGATGCACTGTTATGGGGGACTGTGTGTGGTTTTTGATGCTCTGTTATGGTGTGAGTGCTGTGTGTGCGTGCAAGACTGTTATGGGGGTGGATCTGTGGATGGATGCACGGTGTAATGGGGGGCTGTCTGTGGGTGTTGCACTGTTTGTGGGGTTATGGTGCTGGACTATCCTGGGTTTTTTATCTTGAGACAGGGCAAAGGTTTTGATCATGGTGGGGTTGTAATGATGGTAGGGGTGGCAATGGTGTGGTTTGTACAGGGTGTTGGTATGGAAGGGTATTGGGTGAAGTAAGTGTTATGGGTTAGGAGATTAAGAATATTTTAAGTATAAGGGACGTGTGTGAATTTAATGGAAGGAAAACTTGCAGTTAAAAAGTGTCTCTCTCCTCCTCCCCTGTAATGTTATGTTATTTCCCCACACAGGAGTCAGCTGCGGACCCCCACCAGTCCCGCGTGCCTTTGGCGCGAAATTGAAGCGTAGTAGGGAGTGGGAAATATTCTTAACTTTCAACTGAGCAATGATAATGTAAATTTACTTCCGTTTATATCTGACATCTGTGCATCCATCACAACAGGACCATGGGGGACCTGATTTAAAGGGGTTGTCCCATTCCAGACATTGGTGGCAAATCAATAGGATCTATCTCCAGAATGAGCCCCCGAAGAAAACCGCTGCGTTGTAGGAAATGGAGGAGTGACGGGAGTCTCCAAGTGAAATTAACTCCAGCACACAAGGCCATAGATGTTCCATGGGAGGATGTCCTGACCACCTCTTCTATTGATATGCAATCAATGACAATCCCTTTAAGTCCATGGGGTCTATCTGGCGCTATGTGTGCCATGTGTCGGGTCCGGCATGCTAGGTTCCTGTACTATAGCAGATGTGAGTCTTATTTATTGTACTGCTGAAATTTCAACCTTATCTGTCTCATCATAACTCAGCGAACTAAAGGAAGTAGCACAATGGGCGGCATCTGACACCCGACGTGGGAAAAAATGTGTCATGGAGGTAACCACCGCTATGAGAGGAACCATAGTGTATTAGTGATTGCAGGGAGCTCGGAGCCTTCACACACTGCTGACCACTGAAATGACAGCACCAAGAAGGAAAGGTCTTGGGACGATGGAAATCACAGGGAGGACAGACATGCTAATGATATGCAAATGAGAAAGAAATGGAACAAAATATTCTAAACACCTCAATTTGTTCAGTATCGGGAATAAGCCTCCGGTGCTGAACTCCCCGCACATCCGCTATCAGTGAGGTCATTAGTGGTTGTCTTCTGCAATGATTGCACTTGGGTAAATGATCAGGATCGGCGGCTGGAGACCAATGACGTCCTAGATGTGTTGGATGGGAGTACAAGTCCCGGAGACGTCTGCGTGCCAGTGTGTAGTGCGAGTTTAGCACATCAGGCGGCTCACAGTAGTGACAGCAATGTGCTGGCCAGGTGGTGTCCTGGTGAAGAACGTGCCTCCGGGACAGCAAGAGGAAATGGTCAGCACCACATGGTTCCCACAACCAAAATCTAATGTAGCGCTGAGCATGTTAGAATGAAGACTCGAGGGTATCCGATTACTTTACAATAAACCACCCCACGTACCATAACCACAGGATGAGGACCGCGCCTGTGAGATAGAGACGTCCGCTTGTGAAGGCCACTGCCAGTGGGTTGCCCACGTGTCCTCCAGACTATTCTCCTAGGCTATCATTGGAGATAAAAATCATGACTCATCACTGTGCTGAGGATAGCCCTCTAATTCCAGCTCCATTGGGCAGTCATTGGCTGTGACCACTTGACCTTTGAGAGCTGTGGCCTGAGTTCAGTGGATCCCCTGTATCTGGAGTCAGTCTTGTAGCCCCAATGTCCTGCAGGACGTCTTCTGATGGTTTGTGTGGATCCATGTTTTGCCTCGCCCCAGGCGAGGGCTGTGAGCTCCAGATATACATTGGCGTACAGGAAAGGCTCACTAGCGCGGCATGTCCACCAATCAGACTATCCGTCCCGTTGCAGGGGTCACGCTCCTCCACCTCTTGCAGTCGATTCCAGTTCATCAATGTATTTTCCTTACCTTCTCTACACGCAACGTTGATGCTGATTGGAGACAAGTCCGGAGACGCTGCGGCCAGTGGTGCGCGTAGGTTTAGCCACTCAGGCGGCTCCACAGTAGTACGATATGACATCTCCACCGTCGGCGCATATAGATCTGCCGGACGATAAAACCAAAGGTCTCCTCAGATTCTGTCCCTCTGTTTTTGCGACAGTGGTGTGATAACTGGTGAACAAGTGAGGCAACGCAGAACCATCCCCACATCTTCATCTGATTTTGAAGGTATAATTTTTGGGGTGGTTTAAGCTGTTACGTGACGTTTGCTGTATTGAGTGCTGATTAGGAGTCTGGAGTGCGGTGTCACTCATGACTTGAGCTCACGTTCATCATCCCAGCAGGTAACGTCTGATTAGTTTTTGGCTGGGGTCTGCCGCTATCCTGCTGGCTGCTTAAGCTTTGGGACGCAGCAGAGAATCCCTAACCAAGCTAGTCATTTTATAAAGTGAGTATGGTTCTGTACACTGATTCCTACACCGCAAATGTTCACCCTGCCATCAGATTAATGGGGGTATTAAATGGTTGCCAATGCAGCCAGCGACATCGTAAAAGGTCTCCATGGCTGCCATTTACTGCTCCTATTACAGACCCTGCACGGGAGAGCCTTTTGTGGTCCAAGTACCCTGGGGGGATCACAATTACTAAGTAAAGAAAAAAAAATGTTATGCAACTAAAATAAAAAACATGAAAATTTATCATATAATTGGCATTACGTCTTACAACAGAATTATGGGGCCCCTGGCAGAGCACTGCAAGTGGGCCCTGCTCAAATACATGGACATCACACTTGGCACATGCCTCTAAGCCACTCACAAGCACACTCCATATTATCACACACAACTATATCTGGCCTGCAAGACTAATTTTAAGGGCAGGGAGCCTTTTGACTCCCTTCTCCCGACCATGTTTATAACTTGTTTTTTGCGCCACATCATAAAAACACACATAACGTTAAATAAGCAAAGCCAAACAAGGGGATCCTGGGTATGTTTCTTACTTGTATTCCTGGGACAGATCATACCCCACCATAGGGGCCTCTATTAACTCGGCGGGGCCCCCAGTGCAAACTGCCTAGTGTGGACCAATGGAAGAATGGACCCAGATCTGACGCTTACCGTACAAGGTCGGGTCTATTAAAATATATCATGACTTATCCTTCATAAAGTGTGAACAATGTTTAGAGAGAAAAGAAAATTCCCAGTGCCTGAGTTGCTTTTTCGTTTTCCCAAAAAACTGGAATGAAAAGTGATCAGAAAATGGTAGCAATAAAAACTGCACTTCAGCCTATGAAAAAAATGAGCCCTCGCTCAGATCAACAGATAAAGAACAAAAAAGTAATCAGATCGGCAGAAAATGGGCGCTGCAGAGCAAATCACAACAGATAATAAGGGTACTAAAGCTATTATAACATTTTTCTACACATTTAGAGCGATGTTCACCTCCTATAGAGTGGCTTATTCACGGCGTAATTTGCAGGACGGATTTCGCCCGCAATTTATGACGTTTGTGCTGCCGGAGCGGGAGGGCGGGGCCGGCAGCTCGCAGGCCCCATAGACATACTATTATCCACGTGGTGCGTATACCCCATGATAATTGACATGTCACTTCTCTACCCGTTCGCAAAATACGGCCGATTGGGAGAGGAGCCGTTAATCCAGTATATCTCTATGAGATCACTGTGCAGTTACTGTAATGACTGGGCGGAATTCACCGTAATCACTGCAGTATGGAGCAAAATGAACGGGCTGAAATCTGTCCCAAAATAAACCGTGTGAACATTGCCTTAGGGCGACATGTATAATTTTTGGCGCTCAGACGCCATTATATTGCTCCCATTAGTGATGCAGAAAGTGCCTGAATCTATGAACCTGTTTCTAACTATGTGGTTCATAGATTAGCGCTATTGCTAGCTATCTAAAGTGACACTTCTGGCTCAGGTTGAAACCACTTTTAAAGTGCTCACTATACCTGTTCCAGCAGTAATGTGCCTTGGATTTGCAGTACTGAAGCTGATAAATGTGTAGTTTAGCGAACGTTTGTAAGGACGCGGGGGTGAGTGCGGCCTGCACGTCCCTACTGAAGAATTAAGTTATGGTTGGCCACTCTTGCAGATAGAAGCGAGTGTTATGGTTGGCACTCCTTTCTGGTCTTTCAATTGCGGGGACAGACGATGTGGGACTCTCTGTATGAAATGTACCCGGCGGTAGAAATAAGACAGACAAAAACAACACTAACCATGGTGAGAACTGTGGTTTACTTTCCTTACTTCCTCAAAGCCACAACACTTGTAGCACAATCCAATTGTCCACTTGAGTTTCAGCCACTCCAGTAGTCACGCACTCAATCCACAGTTCCAGAGGGGACCTCTCATCCCAGCTCAACCTCAACGCGTCACCGCTCTAACCCTGACTCTGACCTTCCGTGGATTCTCGCGCTCAGTCTCAGGGGGTCTACCTCGTCACTTCAGCTGCGTTAGAGGCCTCTCTTTGCCCCTTTATTCAAATGAACGCTCAGGCTAGATGTGAAGCTCTGCCCCAGCTCCTGCCCGGACATTAGCTTGCTGTCAACGAATAACTATTTTCAAGTCCTTTGTTATCCTAGGGCCTTCTTTCTTTTGCTTTCCATTCCAAGTCGTGCTCCACGTCATCTCCGAGTCCCGAATGATGAGGGGTGATGCTTCCGCCCATTATCCTGTGGCATGGAATCTCCAGCAGACTTCTCTTGGCAGAAAAAAAAACCTGAATTTTTCTATTCTACAATGTTCTCACTCGTTATATTTAGAATCCCCCCTGCGTGGCGAACTACCCGCTTTCATCTGCTTGCACAAGTGTTTGACTGTTTCCCTATTGGCTGAGGATTTATGAAACGCTGCTTTACCCAGAAGCAGGACTACAACTGAGGAAGGAAAACTCTAAATATTAACCAATAGACTCCTGAAACTAACTTGACGAGATCAAGACTGGTAGTCCGGTCCTCCCGCAGTCCCTCTTGCGCTCTCCAGGGTCATCCGGTATGGGCGCATTCCTCGTTGATCGGTTCAGCTGTGGGCAGCGGCGGCAAACCCTGGCTGCAGCTGCCGTTCTCCGCTCCCTCAGACCGTCTCGGTTTGTAGGTCGGGGTGATAGCCTTTTCGGCACCCTGGTCAGGCCCCGTCTGGTTGCACGCTTCATCCAACAAGGTACATTACACACTAGTCCCTCTGCAGACTCAAGCTTCTCGCACACTCCACATGTCTCTGTCCAGCAACCTCCCCCTGCCTTTTATCCCGGTGCTCTCTGCAACTTTATCAGCGCCTCCCGCAGGGGCGGAGCTATCCCTCGTTTTCGCAGGCGCGGGGTTGGCTCTCTGCTCCAACTGGCTTGTTCTTTGGTTGGAAACTCTTGCGTCCTTTTTGCTGTTCACGAGCCCCTTCTTCTTCCTGCGCCCTTGGCAGTCCGCCATCTTCCTACAAGCACCCTGCACTTGGCCCCCTCACAGCACTCTTCCATTCCGTACTGTTGTCCTTCAGGGCACATTCTGCAAGTTACTCACTCGCGCCGTCGCGTGTCGCTCACAGTCGCCTCTGCCTGGCCTGAAATCGCCCCGAACAGGTCTCTGTACACTTTACACAGTCTCTGTACACAATCCAGATCCCATACGGTTCTCTAGACTTCCGGCGGCAACGGCCTGTGGGAGTGGGTGCGAGGACCTCCTCTCTCCCACCACGCGTGTCTGGTGTGTCTTGGGGGGGGGGGGGGGGGGCGTCCTCTCATACCGCAATCCTGCCGACTACGCCAAATGTAGAGGAATAGCGGGGCGATGTCGGTCCTGCACTCCCTACTGAAGAAATGGGGTATGCTGGCCGACTTTGCAGATAGAGAAAGTCGAAGTGAGTGGGTATGGTTGGCACTCCTTTCTGGTTTCTTTTCAATTGGCGGGGGACGAACACGATGAGTGTGACTCTCTGTAGGTGAAGTGTACCGCGTATAAATAAGACAGACAAAACAACAGCTAACCGGGAGAACTGTGGTGATTTAACGTGGGTGGTCCTTGGTAGCTGGGTCGGAGCTACCATCAACGACACTTTGTATGCACAAACCATTCGTCCACATTGATTTTCATGCCAGCTCCAGTAGCAAACTGCACTCATCCAGCAGCTTCAGAGGGGCTCTCTCAGCTCAACCTCACGCGCTACTATCCCATGACTGGACACTTCCCCGTGTATGCTCCACTCAGCTCAGGGGGGCCTAACCTGGATGCGCGGGGGGCAGGGGGCTTCGTGTAGGGGGTGCCGTCTCTTGCCCATTACTCAAATGCGTCTCGGAGGCTAGAAGGTGGAAGTGCGATCTGCCCGCCCAGCTCCTGCCTGCGGCTTACTTACTGTCAACGAATAACTATTGTACAAGTCCTTTATGTTCTTAGGGCTTCATTCTTTGCCGTTCCCACCTGAAATCTGCCGTATTAGGTCCTCTCATCTCTCAGCGGAATGATGAGGGTGATGCTTCCTCCTGCCCACTAATCCTTGGCAGAATGCTCCAGGCAATACTTCTCGCTTGCAGAAAAAAACCTGATTTTCTACATGTCTCCTATTTATTTGAATCCCCCCTGCTGGCACTAACCCCCCTTCTCTGCTTCACAAAGTGATTCATCAGCATCCTATCTGGCTGAGTATTATACAGACTGCTGTGTACCAGCAGACTACACACTGGGGAAGGAAAACCCTTAATTTTAACCATAGTAGCTCTCCTGAATCTAAACTTTACTACTAACTTGCTGATATCGGTAGTGTCCTCTATTGGTAGCAATTAACATGCCAACATTCCTAGATAGGATAACTCACATTGGCACATCCTACACTGTGTTGTATGCGACATGAGCGAGCGCAGCCCCCGGCCTCCCGCCCTACCATTGCTCTGGTGCAATTACACAAGCGAGGGGCGCACGTTCTCTATAATGCACCTGATAGAGCGTGTGGCGACTCGCTCTGTTACAAATGGAGCGAGATGGGGCTGTGCTAGTTTTTCTGGCAGAAAAGACACCCAGAACTTCTGCCACATTCCCCAAATTCATCAGTCGCCCATATATCCAGAGGAAATGTATCGACCTGCAGAATACAGATAACACATCATGTAAACCGAACGATGAACTCCATCAAAAATAAACCCCTGCACAAATTGTGCAATTACCTTTTTTCCCATTTTGTAGAAGGGGTGTGTGTGTGGGGGGGGGGGGGGAAGGGGGTGGGTGTTTATTAATAAATCCATAACTAAGGAACACATGCAGGGGACAAGAGGGCTGCCAGCATTGCCACTAATTAATAAAAGCCAATACCAGGTCAACTCCATATACTGAACAAAGCCAACAATCTAAAAGGGGGTGCTATCCTCTCCGCACCATTACTAGTTTACTCTTATTTTTGTAACCATACTCCAGTGTGCCCACCCTGACAGGATAGTACTGACTCAATGCTTACAGAACTGTTCCAAACCTGGCAAAGCTTCCGCCTGTGGTACAGCCTGTGTACAAATTAAAAATCACATACTTCCATAGATAAATGAAAGCCCATCGTACGGATATTTAGTCTGGGAAAAAATAAAAAAAGTTATAGAGGTTTTTGAATGGGGGGACGGCGGGGTAGGAAAAAAAACAAAGCACATGAAGGAAACAAAATTAGTCTGTGTCGATATGTGAATAGGGGGTTGAAAAACTTTGGGTTCAGGCCCAGTCTGACAATTTTACACGAGGAGGGGATTGATAACAAGGGGCGTAGCTATAGTAGGTAAGTGGGTGCATAGGTCAGAGAGTTGCTACCAAGCTACACCGCCTAGGTAGAGGCAGGCCAGGAAACGCAGGCCGCTGCGTCTAAAGGGGTCCCAAAAGTCCCTCTGTCCACAGCATTGGTGTGTCGATGAGCACACATGGTAACTGAGGGGCTTGACTCCATTTCACTAGTTTGCACTTGAGATCCCAAAAGCTTCAAGTTTGAAACCCTCTTCTCTTTCTTGGGCTGGAAATTATGGCTCCCTTTGCCAAGAACTTCGTGTGCTTCCTTTTTCCACGAACATCACGACCTCCAACCGGTCTCTCTTCCTCTGTTGTGCATTGTACAGTGATATACTACGTAATATAAATGGAACATACCAAACGAAGTGCTATATAATAGGTACAGTTTTTTCACACTTCACTGAATGGCTGTGTGATTATCTCCAGTGCCTCTTCCGGTTCTTCACTTTTGTGGAGATCCTGCCCCTCCCTTTGCCCGAGAATGGCCAGGATTGTGCTGTAGTTGCCCTAAATCACCTGTGTTCCCATCAGTAGGCTTATCAGCCAGCAGCGGATCATTAGTTCGCTCCTGTCCTGTAACAGACGCCGGCAGCTAAAAATATAGGGGGGCCTGGAATTCTACTGCCATCCGAAATGCACCTGTGTGAATTTCGGATCATTATATTATGACTTCTCTGTCGTTAACACCAGCACCCTGGCCTGTAATAATAAGGTAACTCATCCTGCCTTATTATTCGCACGCTACTACAAGAAGGTCTTGGGCAGCCGCACAAAAAAAAACCGCGTGCAATGCAATTCTTTTTCTTTTTTCTGCCTGCCGAGCCTCACACAATGGAGCAGGTGGCCGAGATGTACAATACCCCTTCATAAAGTATTACCTTGAGACGGCTTTTTCTCAGATGAAATTACGAGTCTTGTGCTGGACCCCGGAATTACTGTGGTGTGTAGCGTGACCTGCCGCGGGCGCCTAACCGATTGTCAGGCAGATCATGAACTGTGATGTGGAGACTATAATTTTCCCCTGCTTAAAAGGCTATTCAATCTTTCTATACTATGTCGTATGCTTCATCCAAACTGCGCTATAGATACAGAAGGAGCCCACACGATTTAAACCCGAATCTGATGATCCAATGGCGCTTTGGTAATACAAATTGCTGCGCAGGAATGGTAGCATAGACGAGAAAGGTCCTCAATACTAAATGCGATAGAACAATAGGACGGAGAGGGAAAAAACAAATGCAAATGTATGAAATGGTGAACAAATGGTGACCAAAATCTCCCGCTCAGGTAAATGTTACATATGAGATGCAGAGACGACATTCATTTGTGTTGGTGGGTCCCCAGGACCTACCCCCCCCCACATTTTCACCAAACATAAGTGTCAAAGTGCAGGTAGGGTTGGTGTGGGGCACGTCAAGTGCACAAGTGCAGAATTATATGGGGTCCCCTGGGCATAACACTGCAGTGGGTCCTGCCCACATACCTGACATCCTACACTCGAGACTTGGGCCATGCCGGGCCTCAAAAAGAGCACACAAAAGGGGAAACCCAAACACACACGACTAAACAAAGGCCGCGAATTGTATCACACAAATCACATAGCACCATTTATTCTAGCCACTGCGTATCATTAAAGGGCGAAGTGGTTTTTCAAAAGGCCCGAAACGCGTTAAGCTGTTTCCTCCCCGTTTCCCCTCCCTCTGTGCCTCTGTGACTGTTCAAACAATGTCTTTCATCAAGGAAGCAACTTAACAATGGTGAGTGCTATTTTTTGTGAAATCAAATTTTTACATAACATGATACTTACATAAATATCAATATAGTTTTAAAAAAAATTTAAAATATAACAGGCATGCATAACAGACGTTGGTGCGGGTAGCTTGGGGATATCTTCTAAAAGGTCAAACAATGCCAAACACCAAACCGGACAATATTTGGCCAGGGACAGCAAACCAGGCAGCCTACAAAACCTGGTTTGGAGACAGGGGGCAGATTCTATTTAGGATGCCCTTTAGTAGACATATGCCTCTCTTCCTTCTTCCTCGGGGCCTGCTCCCTCCAATGGTCGGATGTGTTTTTTTAAAATTATTTATGTATTTTAACTGTTTTCCACAACTTAAACAAACCACACAAACAAGATAATAACAAAGAAAACCCAAAAGGATTCCGAGGGTGATGTTTTCTTTCCTTTGTATTCTTTCCCTACCCCTGGGGAAGGACAAAACAATACAACCACTTGGGGCCCGGCTTTTAACTAGCGGCCGTGCGGCCTCCATAATTGTATGGGCCCCCAGACAAACTAAAACTTGCCTATGCTTTGCCCAAGATGGAAAAGAGATGACCCTGAGGCACTGTGGTTTGGGTGCGTGTGGATGTACAGGAGACCAGCCAAATCCGGTGGGCGTTATTTGGCTGGGGAGATGTAGTGCACGAACTAACAGGGAAAGGACATCAAGCCACAGAAGACTTCTCCTCATCGGGCTTGGTCTGCAGGGGCTATTACACTTACTGATTCGAAGAAAACTACTTTTAGTTTTAGCACAGTACATGGTTAGACAGTATGTAGAGAGACGTAAGGAACAACGCTGACAACAGCTCTCGTACTATCACCGACCGAGCAATGTTTTATATTTGCACTTGCTTAATATTAATAATCCTTCAACTGTACACAACTGAACGAACGAATCTATAGTTCAGTTATCTGCTTCTTCGTTACTCATTTCCTGTTGCTTCTTCTGTCTTCTATTTGTCAGGTGCAATACCACACAAAGCAACCAAGAAACAGATTGCCCTCAAACAAGCGCTGGTGTTCCCTTCCATTAGTCCAAGCTTTTTTTTTCACCACACGAGTGGGAAAATTACCCAAACTCTGGGATGGTAGTGGGATTTGCAGAGTTAAAAAAAAAAACTACCACGCAATATATTAAAACAATAAACCCATTGGTAGCCATAACGAGGGCGTTTCACCACGCTCTTAATGGGAACCACAGACCCAGACGATTTTCTTTTTGGATAAATCATGCATGAGGCCAACCATTATGGATTGCAAAGGCCACTGTGACTGGTTTGTTAGTGAAGAAAACGAACGTAGCTCTGCCATTTAAGGTCTTCCGTATCCCGGGACCGTGAAGTTTGAAGAGCCGAAAGTGCTTGTATTAAGGTGGGCTTTGTTTGGTCAAGACTGTGAAAATATGAAGCACACTGCGATGATCCCACATCTTTTGGGACAAAAAAACTTTTCCCATGTTGGGGGTGCCATATTGGGGTTGAGGAGCGATACTGGTCTTTGGAGAGGGCGGCAAGTTAGTTCCCTGCTGTGGATATGAGACTTGAGGAGATGTTTGGTGTTTGGGCGTTAGGTCAGTGTGGCCATCCTGGTGAGGGTGAAGTCAACACCCCTTGGCTTCCTGCCTTGGACAATACGCTGGAGTCTTCCAGTTGCAAAATAACTCATGTGTGAAGAGCACACAGACTTATAAGACTGGGCTCAGGTCAATGATTGGGGAAGATATGATTTGAGGCCACTGTGATTAGCCACTTTTGGGAGAACTATTCCCATGTTGGGTGAGGAGCAGATACTGGGCACGCAAGTGGTTCCTGCTATGGATATGAGACTGAGAGATGCTGGTGTTGGGAGTTAGGTTCAATGGTGGCATCTGGTGAGGGTCAATTCACACCTTGACCGCCATGCTGGTGTGGGTGAGTCCCCATTAGCTCTGGTGTACATTACACTATTTTTTGGCCCCACTTCTTTGATTTGGAGGTATTGGAATTGACGTTCCATGGTGCCTATCTGAGTCAGGCTGAATTCAACACAGCCCAACACCCCTCGGCGTTTCTGCTGAGGATTACTTGGTGGATTCTTGCAATAGCAAAACCGTGAGAACAAACCCTTAAAGGGGTTGTCTCACTACAAAAGGGATTGCTGCTTGTTTATGTTTAAAGATCTTGGCAAAAACGAAAAGTCACTTTGCAATATATGTGTCCAATAACAGTGTCCCGTACCTATTCCAAGATATCGCCCTCGTTTTATGGGCTGCATCAGCTCCTCAGGTCGCAATAGCTGTTCAAATCCCTCCTGATAGGCTGCAAGCACTGGTTGCAGATAGCTACAAGACCTGTTTGATCTATCCTGATTAGGAGCTGCCAGCACTGGTTTCTATAAGGTGAAAGGGCTACAGACCCATTTCAATTCTCCACCTGATATTCCTGCCAGCACTGGTTGCTATAAGGCGTACACAGACCTGTTTTATCTATCCTGAATAGGCTCTCAGCTCTTGTTGCTATAAGCTACAAGACCTGATTGATCTCTTCCTGATATTCTGCCAGCACTGGATGGCCAATATCCTCCAGACCTTTTTCCAATCTCTCTGGATAGGCTTGCCAGCACAGGGTTGGCTATAGTTACAAGACCTGCTGCCAATCTGCCTGATAGGCTGCCAGCACTGGTTGCTATAGGTTACAGACCTGCTCAATCTCCTCCTGGATAGGCTGCCAGCACCAGGTTGCTATAGCTCCAGGACTCTGCTCAAAAAATTCTCATTCCTATAGCTAGCCAGCCACTGGTTGCTATAGCTAAGGACCTGCTCAATCTCTCCTGATAGGCAGCCTAGCACTGGTTGCTATAGCCAACTAGACCTGGCTTCTAACTTTCAGTCATAAACCAGGAGAAACAGGAGAGGTAAGAATGAGTCAATGTAGTGAGACAACCCCTTTAATATCTCTTTAACTCCCATAGTAGTCCCAATGCAGCATTTGCACCAGGAAAGCTGTGATTTTTGCTGTGTTTGTCGAGCCGTCGAATCTCCCTGGGGCGTCTCGCCCTGGTTACCCCCTGTAGGTTTGAGCCGTTCGTCTTTGAGCGACCAAGGAATTCTGGTAGATTGTTGCACATTAAAGAAGCCCCCCGCAGTGCGAGGCCTGGTGTCTGAGCGGATAATGGGCTGCGCTGTTCTCCTGACACTTTCTCTCCTCGGGCCACGCCGGAGAATCGCGTCTGAATTCCAAGTCGCATTAGACGTGACAATTTGTTCTTTTGTCTTGCGTGTGATGGAAGCGAGCGGGATCCTGCACTGACAGGCGATGATAGCTTTCTGTATCCGCTGCTTGCAGAGCGCTGGAGATTCCTATGCTATGCAACCAATTATGGGCAAATCACCCCTCTCTGCGCCGAGCGGCCGACTAGAGCGTTTACCTTGTTTATCTTTGGTGGCTTTAAGGTAGAATTAACTCTATAATCTGGCCGTGCAGATCCGGAGGCCGAGGGTTATGTCCATGGGCTGCCGCTTGAATATTGCATCTCAGTTTCCATGAAGTGAATGCAATACGTATAGGGTGGTGTTCAAACCTCGAAAACCTGCTGCCTACTCACAGCTGTTGGGAAACTACACACCCCATCATGCCCACTGATATAGATTATACAAATGCTATAGACGCTGCATGTTGCGCTAATGCCATAAAACAAGCGCAGTTGACAGTGTAATGTCTTTTAATTGCGTCCTCGATCCCAGTCTTTGATACTCGCAGCTGAGCAGCGGCGCTGAGCAATTTGCTGGTTGATTAGCTATCAGGCAGTCGTGAGCGCTCAGCGCTTTGGCGGAGCGACCACAGAGCCCCCCCCCTTCCCCCGCCGGCACGCAACTGCTCTACACAGATATATATGGGAAGAAGCTCCAAGTACGTATATAAGGGTTTGCACAACAGATCTTAATGAGGAATTTGTCATAGATTCTGTGTTAAATCCTTGTGTAATCCGACGTTCATTTATTTCAATCCAAGGAAACAAAATAGGGGAAGGAAGGAAAAAGAGGCGACAGGCGCAGTCTGGTGTAGTATATCACACAGGTAGTTAAAGGGGTTGTCTCACTACAGGGATCGCTGCTTTTTATGTTAAAGATCTTGCAAAAACAAGTCACTTTGCAATATGTGTCCATTAACAGTGTCCTACCTATTCCCGATATCCCCTCTAGTATGGGCTGCATCAGCTCCTCAGGTCTCTATAGCTACAGACCTGTTTGATCTCTCCAGATAGGCTGCCAGCACTGGTCGCTATAACTACAGACCTGTTTGATCTCTCCCGATAGGCTGCCAGCACTGGTCACTATAGTTACAGACCTGTTTGAGCTCGCCTGATAGGCTGCCAGCACTGGTTGCTATAGCTACAGACCTGTTCCATCTCTCTTGATAGGCTCAGAGCGCTGGTCGCTATAGCTACAGACCTGTTCCATCTCTCCTGATAGGCTCAAAGTGCTGGTCACTATAGCTACAGACCTGTTCAATCACATCTGATTGGCTGCCTGCACTGGTTGCTATAGCTACAGACCTGTTCGATCTCTCCTGATAGGCTGCCAGCACTGGTTGCTATAGCTACAGACCTGTTTGATCTCTCCTGATAGGCTGCCAGCACTGGTTGCTATAGCTACAGATCTGTTCCATCTCTCCTGATAGGCTGCCAGCACTGGTAGCTATAGCTACAGACCTGTTCGATCTCTCCGGATAGGCTGCCAGAACTGGTCGCTATAGCTACAGACCTGTTCGATCTCTCCCGATAGACTGCCAGCACTGGTCACTATAGTTACAGACCTGTTTGATCTCTCCTGATATGCTGCCAGTGCTGGCCACTATAGTTACAGACCTGTTTCATCTCTCCTGATTAGGCTGCCAGCACTGGTTGCTATAGCTACAGATCTGTTCCATCTCTCCTGATAGGCTGGCAGCACTGGTCGCTATAGCTACAGACCTGTTCCCTCTTTCCTGATAGACTGTGAGTGCTGGTCGCTAAAGCTACAGACATGTTCAGGCACTCCTTATAGGATGCCAGTGTTGGTCGCTATAGCTACAGACTTGTTTACTCTCTCCTGATAGGCTGCCAGTGCTGGTCGATATAGCTACAGACCTGTTCTCTCCCTCCAGATAGGCTGCCAGCGATGGTCGCTATAGCTACAGACCTGGTGTGCTCAGCTGCTCATCATTACAGGCCAGTAGAAGCCAGTAGTAGTTAGTAAAGCCACTAAACACGCTCCTGAATTCAAAAATTACACTGAGAAAACAGGACTGAGGTGCACATTTACTAAAATCCAGTAGTACAGACAGAGCGCGCTGCGTGTGTTATCTCACACACTTCTTCAGTATATTCTTAGCAACAGCTTGGATAGAATCACATCTCCTAGAGATCCAGCTTCATATTCCAATTCTACAATAAATCAAATTTCCAGCAAATCCGAGGATCTTTTTTTGCTTCAGATTTGGCTTTCAAATCCACAGTGCGGAAAAAAGAAAGAATGCAAATGTCCATTGTTTCAGGCTGATCCTTCCCGAATCCCGCTCTGGCAGGAGTGACGCAGGCTAGCCCCATTGAAATAGGAAGGTAAAAATCCTCTGCAGAAATCGACATGTTGCCTTAGATTTTTCCAATAGTAAAATTTCCAATTGAGCAATAGCTTGTTATAAAAAGTTGACTGTCTCTTTAAATGGGCGCTATACCCTGAAAGACTGCTCTGAGGTATGTTTGTATCTTCTGACTTTGAATATATATATATATATATATATATATATATATATATATATAATATATATATATATATATATAGTATATATATAGTGTGTGTGTGTGTGTGTTACTAGGTTGCATTTCATATGTGTTTGTTGCATGAGCTATAAGACAATGGGCTGCAGTGCCCAGTGGTGCCATGTTGGATTGATGCAGGTATGTAAGTCTCCTGGGTTGCCAACCACACCGGGAGGCATCGACCCTGGAGGGCAAGACACCAGTAGAGAAATGCACATGGTGCAATGCCACCACATTGTGTAGAGGGAATTTATTGAGGTGTTAACAAGTTTGGGTACTTGGGGTACTTTCTACAGTAGAAAGTTGAAGTAGAGGAGGCCGGGCCGTTGCGCTGTTGAAAGTACGCACTGGCCAGGGTGAACTTTCAACAGCAGGTGCATTATGGTGCATACAGGTACGCTCCACAATACACCATGTGAACATAGTGAACAGAGGGAAAGTCAGGGGGGCCAACCAAGAAGTCATGTACATAGGGGAACTTTAAAGACAATGGGCCACATGTCCAAAAATTGGCATCGCCGCTGCATTTTTTAGGCGCATTAAAGGGGTTTTGCCAAGACGTGAGTTCCTTACCTATTGTCTGCTCAGAAGAGAAGATAAACATAGGATGCAGCGTCAAGGTGAGAGAGAGGGGGGGGCTGAGCACAGAGCCAGTAAGCAGGGATCGTGTACAATGTGTAACGGCTAAGTAGTGGATCCACTGGACCACCGCAAGCGATGGCAACAACCGCGCCAGGGAGCGGAGTCTAAGTAGCCCCCGGTATTCACCAGAGCCCGCCGCAAAGCGGGATGGACTTGCTGCGGCGTGAGGCTACCAGGTCGCTACCCCTGAAGTGACTTGCTTGCGATGGCGGCCGAGGTGCAGCGAGGTACAGAATCTGAATCCAAGAATCATAGTCGTGGGCAGGCAGGAAAGTCAGGGCTGGCGGCAATGGTTCGTGGTCGTGGACAGGCAGGAAGGTCGGGGCAGGCGGCAGAGGTTCGGAGTCGAGAAATGTAGAAAGAGGTCTGGTACACGGTAAGGCAAGAATACACTTAAGGAACTCTTTTTCTAGGGCACGAGGCAACATAGATCCAGCAAGGAGTGAGTGTGGAGCGAAACCTTCAATAGGGAAAGCGCCCAGCAATTAGCCAATTACGGGGCGCTGGCCCTTTAAATTTCCATGAACGAGCACGCGCGCGCCCTAGGGAGCGGGCGTGCGCGCCTCGGCCGGCAGAGGGCGCGGACGTGACAGGAACGAGGTCAGGTGAGTCTCTATGAGCAGCGGACCCACCGTTCGTCCCGCGGAGCGGGACCACCCGCTACACAATGTTTACTCAAATAATCACATTACAACCAGTGGATTTTCTATACAAAAGAAAAAGGTCTTTCTCCACAGTCCCTTGCAAGCTGGTTAATTTTCTCTGTCATCAGATAAGAAGTGCAAACACCCAAGCATGGCCAGATCAGCTCCTGTCAACTCCTGGTCGTGTCTAATGTAAACTGTCAGGAAACCTAGGGGGACTGAGCAATGCTGTAGCTGTCAGAGGCTTCACTTTTTTCTAATGACATATATTTAGAAAAGTGATTAAATACCCATTTTGGAGAATCCCACGTCAACATTACATCGTGGTAAAACCCCTTTAAATCAATGTAAAGTGCGCATGAAAGTCCAATCCTCTCAAAAATCTGGTGTCTGGTACCTTGCATAGTTAGCTTAATGCGCCTAAAAAGACGGTGCAGAGCGTATCATAACTAGCCTAAAAAGGCGCATTGCACAATCGTGGTGCAGAGCGTATCATAACTAGCCTAAAAAGGCGCATTGCGTTATGGAGGCGCACAGCGTATCATTGCTACTATATGTAATGCACCTTTTTAGGCGCATTGCAATGTGTCGTGCCTGGCGTATAATGCGCCTAGTTTTGGTGTACGACAGTTCATTTATATCGAGAATATGGTGGCGTATTTTTGGCGCAAAATAGACCAAAATAACATGTCACCCTAAATATACGGTATATATAAAATTATATAATAGTTGCATATTGCTTGTCAATATATGAAAAGGAAAATTTTGATGATAGTGCCCCTTTAAGGCATGTGTGTCCATGCGTAATGTTGTGAAGATGGCGGCAGCTCCAGGACCCGAGCTCTTCCCATTTGCAGGCCCATTAAATCTCTCAGTGCTACATTGCATCCAAGCGTCCATATTCCATTACAGAGTATATTCACCAATAGTCCGGATCTCATGACTGCAGACTTTACAGTCTTCACCTGATCTCCCACGCGGTGAGGTCGATACGCACGAATTTTTCAACCTCCGAGTCCCAGCAGGACCTCAGAAGGTTGATATTCTGTCCAGTGCCTACAGTAGAAACTTCATCAGAACTTATCGAAAAGCCTGGAAGGTTTCCATAGCAATGACGATCGCTGACTTTCTCAGAAGACGCAGCCTTGCAGCTGTTCCGGGCAGAGGAGCTGCAATATTTATAGAGGGTTCGTACAAGTGGTTTTCGGCGTCAGGACCTGGAGAACAGGATGTTTAGGCTGCGTTCACTCGGATAAAATGCTCATCAGATTCTGAATTCTAAAACTGCATAGACCAGAAGTATTTGAACAATATCTCACACAAGAACCCGAGGATTTTTGGCGCAGATTTTGGCAGGGTTTTAGGTTTTTCGTTTCTCAATTTTTTGGCATTTGACTTTTTGAGGGGGATCGGTGCCAAAATCCACGCCGAAAAATGTGCACAAAGCTGTCTGGACCCTTTTCATGCCATCCCATTGCCTTCAATAGTAAATTCTCTGCCGTTTTCAGAGTGAAACCAAAAGAAGAATGATGTTTAAGAGTTAAAAAAAAGGGCCTTTTCCCCTTTTAAAGCCCCCCCCAAACCGTCTTTTGATGTTGCTGCAGACATCGTATCTCACCGACGCGTAACCCTTTGATTGCCGTCGTTCGTGAAGGATAACAAAGGGTTTTCCCCCTGCTCTGTCTGGGGGCGAGAATCCAGGACCTGGGGCCCCGGGGAAGGGCCACAGTCAGCCCTGGGGACCTGAGTGCTCCGGGGCTGTCTGAGTAAAACCAGAATAGGAGACTGTGAGCTCCCCTGATCACTGCCTGGTATTAAATCTATTACATTATAATATACTAATATTACTAATTTAAAAAAAAAATTTTAAAACAGTTTCTCCCTTCATGGGATTTAAAAAAGAAAAAAAACATAAAAAAAGGATAAAAAAAAAAAAATAAAAAAAAAAAATATTTAATAAAAAAAAGGGTGCATACTTTCACACGAAAAAAAAAAAAACCACCATCCCATGACTATAAAATCTGCAAAATTTAAACCCAAAAAGTTATTTTTGTGAAATGGGAATGTTGTAAAAATGTAAAAAAAAAAAACAAAATAATGAAGAAAAAAAAAAATCTACAATAATTTATAAGTCAATTTAAACTATTCCTCCCAAAATTACAACTTGTCCCGAATAAAACGAGGCCTCATAAAACTGCGTCATTGAAAAAAACAAAAAAGTTACAACTGTTGAAACACAAGGAGGCAAAAACTAAAAAAATGTGCTGGTCACGAAGTACTTTTCAGGCGTTCGGCTTAAAGGGGTTGTCTCGCTACAATGATTAGGTTTTAATTAAAAGATCTTTAAAACACAAGCAGCTTTGCAATATGTGTTCATTACAAATGTCCTACTGATTTTGAGTTATCCCTGGTAGTAGGAGTGCATCAGCTTCTGAAATCACTATAGCAGCTGACCTGTTGATTTTTCTCTCACTGGCTGTCAGTGCTGGTGACTCATCAGTTTCTCAATATAGGTTGGAGCACAGTGCCCCTCCTGCACAGTAAGAGGCCATTTGTGATGCTTCTGTAGGGGAAGGAGGGGGAGGGCTCTACTCCCGGCTTCTGTGTCTGTGTGGATTAACCCTGTGTGTGCCTGCTCCCTCCTGCTCTCTACACAGATTGAGGAGAGCAGAGGTGAAGCTCATCTGTAGTCAGTAGGATGTGACAGCAGTGAAGTGTGTTACTATATTCATGATGTGTCTGTGGAGCTTTGACTATACTAATAAAACAGATCAGGTTAGCATGTGAACGGTTCATATCCCTCCCTGCTCTGCTGTATTAGTGACACATGATGATTATAGTAACACACTTCACAGCTGCCCCGTGTCTGTTCTAATGGGAGGACAGTGTTTGTGTTTGTTGTTGCTTGAGATGTCCGTGGAGATTTGTATGCTAAGCAGGGGATATAGGAACACTTACATCCCCCCTGCTCTGCTATTAGCATACACAGCTTCACAGTCCTCTGGCTCCATAGCCACTCATAGATCAGCCCTCTCCCTGCTGTCTCCTGACTCTGTGGAGAGAAGCAGCCAGAGCTCGGTCACAGCAGCAGCACAGTGCAGCTGATCCAGCAGTGAGCAGCAGATCTAGGCAGGCACACACAAGGTTAACTCTGGCAGCAAACCCCCTCGCTCTCTCTTTGCTGTATAGAAGTTGCTGCAGTCAGAAGAGGAGAGCTGTCTGTGTGCTGAGGGGAGGGGGGAAGGGGGAGGAGAAGAGGCAGACAAGAAACACGCCCCTGAATTCAAAAATCCTATGGTGCCAGACACACTGAGGTAGGCTGAAATCCTGTAGTGAGACAACTCCTTTAAGGGGTTAAAATCTGAACTCAGAAAATGTTGTCCTGTAGACAGTTACGTGAATTTTCTTTTGAGGTCTAGCGGGATGGTGTTAGGCTTCATCTACAGGGCATTGGTTTACAGTTGGTTTTTTAATCGGATTCAGTATTTAGAATCCTCAAAAAATCTGACTGTAAACCAATGCCCCATAGACCTCAATAGAAAATCCGAGCAGTAGTTTAACACAGCACGGGTTTTCTGAGGTCGGATTTACAAACCGAAATCAGATCTAAAAACTTAGAACATGTTCTATAATCTGCCAGAAACTGGAGGATTAGGGTACTGTTCAATGTGGGCCTGAGGAAAAGCGACCGCAAAATCTGCGCAAAAAGCGGTGCAAAAAAACTAAATTCCGGTTGGAATCTGGTCTGTATGTTGTCATCTGCCGTGTGGACAAAGTCTTTTAGTTAGTTTTTGACGAATTTGAAAATCAGAAACCGCGTCAAAATCCGACTGGAAATCATTGCCTTGTAGACGGAACCTTATCAAGCAAACTATCAGGAACTGCCTCATATCAGTCAGCAAAGCTTATTAAACCTATCATGATGCCCGGCCGTCCACCGATGGGCACATTGGGGTATTATTATAGCTGGTGGGGCGTTATTGAGTATTGATAGCTGAAGACCAACATGAGGTGACATTATGCCGTCCACATCGCCGAGTGCCCATTATAGAAGAAGATAGACCCTTCATTCATCCCACATAATTTTTGAAAATTTTCTTCCGGGAGAGTCATTCGCCGCACATTTTTAAAGTCATTCTCCTATTTATAGACCACACCCCTTTTCCACAGACCACACCCCTTTCCACAGACCACACCCCTTTTTACAGGCCCCGTCCTCAAATTAATAAATTCTAATTACCACTTAAACAAATCGCGTTTTTATGTCACAATAATCTAAAACTAAGAATTTTAAATTTTTCTATTGATGGAGCAGTATGTGGGCTCTTTATTTGCAGGATAAGTTAAGGTTTGCATTGGTTCCATTTTGGGGCACAGAAGGGTTTGATTACATTTTATCGTACTTGTCAAGTTGTAACATAAAGCTCCTGGACCCCTATGCAAAATCTAAAAATGGGTCCCCACCTACCATGTGCAATTTATAATATTGGCATCATGGTATATAGTAGAGAGGCCTTTGGGCCTCCTCAGGTTTCAGGGCCCAGTAGCAATTATTACTTCTGCGCCCCCTATAGCTACACCCCTGTTGCCAACTGTTCTATGTCTTCTGGGAAACTCCTAAAAAAAATGGGAAGCAAAGGGGGCATAATTGATGTAAACCCTGCCCCCGAAATTAGCATTAGTGGTGGTTGTTTTTTGGGGGAATTCCCAGAGGCAGGGCTGTATGTATGTAGCGCGCCTGGGCCGCAGGGGAGAGGATGGGAGGGTATTGGTGTCACAGTGGCGCTCCCTCACCATGCATCTCATACATCCTAAGCGACACTACAGTGTAGAGGGGGCTGCAGGTGAGGGAGATGTTCCCTTGGGGCACTCTCTGAAGGTGGTAGTAGCACTCAAATGCCTGGGATGGTGGGTGAGGTGCCCTTAGTGTTTGGTGCAGACAAACAGGAAGGAGTCCAGACTGACAGACAAATTCACTTCTCCTAGATGGTTTTCACCCAGCTTAAGCTGTTCATACAGTCTCTTTACAAATCAACAGATTGCAAAGCTCATTTCAAGAAGCACCACCAGGAACACACAAACAGGTTCCCAAAGTACCGGACTATTCAAATAAGAAGCTTCCTTAACCCCAGGTGATCCGGACATTTTTTAGAAATAGATAGGTATTGAGCCAGGCCAGAGGCCATGACTCAATCCTGGTGTCTCCTATCCGGAAGGCTGTGTCCTCATGCAGATCTCTTCTTTCAGAGAATCCTTCAGCTTATGTGGCTAAGACCAGAAGGAGGAAACTGAATCCCAGTTTGCATGAGGCCAGAGCTGTCTCGTTCATAGGTGGGATGAAGAACTAAACAGAACAACAACAATCTAAAAACTAACTGTCACAAATGGCGCCGCGGTCCGGCCTGCGGGCCCGCCCATGTCCTCCCCTCGAGGTCCGTGCTGGGGTTGGATAGCGCTGCTGACCACGGGACGGGGTGCGGGCGCACTCGCTCTAGTAACTTACCCGACCGCGCTCCTGCCCCGTCTTCTCCCTCTGCCTGCCGGGGCGCGTGTGCTCGCTCCCTAGGGGCCCGCCACATCCTGCCTCTGAACGCCTGGGCCCTCCAGCCTGAGCATTGAAAGGCAGGACTGCCCGGTGTTAGCAGAGTGAAGCGCCCCCGCCGCACTCCCTGGGGGCCCGGCAAGCAACAAACAGAAACTTCCTGCCGGGTCCCCAGGGTCATGAGATAGGTAGCATCGTTAGGGAACAGCATGATCCCCTCACAGCTCCAGGGGGCTGCTCCCTCTCCTCTGTGTTCACACTGCCTCCAGCTGCTGTGTGCACAGTCGGGACGGACGGTGGAGGAGGGGTGTCTGCACTGCTGGCTGGGAGCAGCTCATGACTGGAAGCTGCACCTCCTTCCCACAGTGTCTTGCTGACACCTCTGGACTGCCTGAGGGCTGCACTGCAAACAAATAAGTGTGTGTATATGACTGTATGTATAGCTGTGTGTCTTGGTGTCTGTGATGTGTGTATGTAATATGTACATAAGTGACCAGTATTCAGTGTCGGGTGAAAAGGGTGAAGTTCCCACAATAAAAACATGAAGTAAAATCTATTGTCTAAACAAAGAATCACAGTGCACTAAAATCAGTGTGTGAGTGGTGTATGCAGGATGTGTCTGGCGTGTGCGGGATGTGCGTGGCATGTGACCGCCGTGTGCGGGATGCTTCTGGCGTGTGACCGGCGTGTGCGGGATGCGTCTGGCGTGTGACCGGCGTGTGCGGGATGCGTCTGGCGTGTGACCGGCGTGTGCGGGATGCGTCTGGCGTGAGACCGGCGTGTGCGGGATGAGTCTGGCGTGAGACCGGCGTGTGAGGGATGCGTCTGGCGTGTGACCGGCGTGTGCGGGATGCGTCTGGCGCGTGACCAGCGTGTGCGTGATGTGTCTGGCGTGCGAGTGGCGTGTGTGGGATGTGTCTGGCTTGCGAGTGGCATATGCGGGATGTGTCTGGTGTACACTATTTTTTACGTTATTCTTGAAAGAACAGGTGATAAGTTCATTTTTTTTTACGGAACAAGGGGGTGGGGGGCCATTGAAAAGTTTGCTATGGGGCCATGCCATTTCTAGTTACACCCCTGGCCCCTGTGTATACTGTACATATAATAAGAGAACTGAGGATGCATTTCTGGTGGAATAGACATCAACAACCTTCCATACCCAGGCTATGCTCACGGCAGAACATGAAGAAAACTCATAGGTTGTTAAGCATGGACGTAACTATAGCTATACTGACTGCTATAGGGCCCAAAGGTTGCAGCGGGCACCACTCAGGTGCAAGAACATTGTTCCTTATTGTAGGGCACAAGTATTTGGTGGCTCCCTGCTCTGCAGCTCTGCTATCTAGGCTCCCTGATATATGGCGGTATAATTTATACCTTTCATTATTACTACTTCTGCTGCTGTTTCAGCTTATTGTCATTATGTTGGGGGGCCCCGTCTTATTTTGCTATGGGGTCCTATGAATCCTGGTTACACCTCTGTTCTTAAGAATAAGGTCAGAGAGAAGGAGTGAGAAAAAATGACAGAGATCCAATTAGGAAACATAGAAGACCCGGGCGGCCCTGGACTCCTGACATCAGGGATTAACAACAAACGATTCTGCAGTTACTGTACATCCCGCGGCGGCTATTACAGGATGAAAGAGCGGGAGATGTAATGATGTTGGATGCGGATAGATCAGCGGTGTCCCGGAGATGGGATTCGACCTGACTCTGCATGGACATCAAAGCTGCGGAATACATAAGAAGGACACAGGTAACATCTGAAGGGACGGCCGCCATAGCAAGCCCCTACCGGGGAGAATAAGTATTTCATATCCTGTAAATGGATGAAGCCCATGTAAGAATGAGAATGTTCATAGTTTTCTTCACCACGCGTCGGTTTGGAGAACTATGTCGAAAATATATGTTGTATGTAGTATTCGGCCCCCTTGAACTTTTCAACCTTTTGCCACATTTCAGGCTTCAAACATAAAGAGATAATTTTGTATCCAAATCCGGCTTTAAACTTCTCCAAACGTTCACGGG